>JAVGWW010000020.1:31639463-32129463 GCA_036924055.1 Leuresthes tenuis
AAATCAAATTCATTGAAAATGAGTCCAATTCATACAGAGACAATAAAAAACAGCTTAGGAAACCAATAGATTGCACTGAAACCCGTCCTGAGCTGCAGGAGGCGACTGTGGAGAGAAAAAACTCCCTTTTAACAGGAAGAAACCTCCATCAGAACCAGAACCAGGAAGGGTCCGTCTGCCTGGACCAGCTGGGGCTGAGAGGACAGGAAAGAGGGGACAACAAGCAGCGTAACACCAGGCCAGAGACACCTGCTGAGAGAGAGAAACACAAGTTAATGACAGCAATGATGTCAGAGGGAGGAGAGGTGCATCATGGGAGCTCCCCCAGCAGGCTGGGCCTATAGCAGCAGAACTATGGGATGTTTCAGGCTCACCTGAGCCATCCCTAACTATAAGCTTTATCAGAAAGGAAAGTTTCAGCCTGATCTTAAAGGCAGAGAGGGTGTCTGCTTCCTGAAGCCAGGCCTGAGGGCTTTTAGCTTGAGTCTGAACAGCCGAACAACAACAAAAATGACTTTTAACATATCTGTCAGCGAGGCGTCTTCAGCTCCGCTTCATGACATAAAAACTTTATTCCTTCCCACTGCAGAATATCTCTGAACCATACTTTCTGTTGCACTTTGAGGCACTTTCCCCCGGGTTTCCCTTTGGATGTTGAGTGATGTCATCCGTCTTTTATGCACAGATTATACTGAAAGCACACATAAATCAGCAGAAGGATATTTATGTTTTGGAATCACGAAGCCAGAAACTGTGACACCGAGCTGCTCGATCAAGACGTCCAAAACAGATACTCTGAAACAGTTTTATTCTTCCTCACTGCTCCAACAACTCGCCAAAGTCCTCGCCAAAGCACAGCGAGTCATTTCCCCGTGTCTTAATCAGTGGAAAGGCTAACTGTTTGTGTGTTAGATGTATTCACACCTCCTCCAGTTATTAGTTTCCGAGTTCTTTGATGTGAAAGGACCTTCAGCAGCTTCAGATCTGTTGATAAACTACCTCAGCCCACTTTTTAGGCTGCGTGGGTCAGTTCAGTTTCGATTAATCCAAGCGGCGTTGGCCTTTGCTTTGTGTGTTGACCCCTGCGGGAATATTTTAATGAGCAAGGACTGCTGTTACCTGTTGGTTTGATCTAACTATGTGAGACTCATCGTAAATCACTCGGGAGTGAAATTTTCATTACTTCCCTCTCTTTGAAATATTCAGTGTATAGAAAGCTGAAGTCTTTGGGTGATGGAAGCTGATTGTGAGAGTGCAGCTGAGCATGCCTTCAGTCAGTTTACCTCCTTTATGTCCCTCCTTATTGATCAGTCGACAGGAAGGCAGGCAGCGACCTGCAGAGCTGGAGTGGAGACTCAGCTGAGGTTGTAGAGATCTGTTTTAAAACAGGATCCACATGGATGCATCAGGACAAAGTGACACATTTAAAACATAAAATGTAAAAACAGATGATCAGACAATGAGAGTTAAAGGGGAACTCCGGTGTTTTTAAACCTTATTTCTGGCATGAAATCCATTCATCTGCTCACTGAGAACAGTTTGGTGAAAGTCGGCGTCCTTCAGAAGATATTTAGATAACTAGAGATCCATATAACGGAGAGAACGGGGCTTAGAGGATGCAGCCTCTAAATAAGGCATTATCTGTCTTTATTTCACCAATACTTTAAGAAGAATGAATGAATGAACGAGTGCTATAGCTCTGTTAGCTCATAGCTCTGTTAGCTCATAGCTGCTGTTATGTGGCTACTTGCAGCTATAGGAGAGCTAACGGAGGGATTTCTACACAGGCACTCTACTGGGACCACTTCATCCACACGCCCCCCTGCAGCACAGTTTATTCACTCCGTGCTCTGTGACAGTCGGCTAACTTCACACAGAGTTTGCTGCTGATAGTTTTGTGCAACATGGCAGGATATTTATAAGATTTATGTAGAAATCCCTCTGGGAACTGGGCCGTGGTTCTGCTCAGAGCTGATATATGGCTTCCTCCTGGTGTGATGCAGCTTCAGCTCACATTTCTGGATGCAGCCGTGGACTGTGTTGAGTGGAAATGCTTTTCCCAGCTCCTCCTGAGCCCATGTGGCTGTATGGATCATGGTGGCCTGACGGTTTCTCCTGCAGTGCTGCCTGAGGGCTCCGAGCTCATCCAGCAGGGCTTTCTGTCCTTGGCCTTTCCACACTGAGACTTCCCCAGACTCCCTGAATCTGTTCCCAATATCCTGCTCTGTAGATGCTGAAAGACCAAAGTTCTTTACAGTCTGACTCTGAGGAATATTTCCTGAACTTATTGATGATTCTCTGATGGAGTTTGGCCCAAAGCGGTGAGCCACGACCCATCCTTGTTGGAGAGGCTGAACCTTTGGTGGAAGCTGCTTTTATACCCAATCCTGACACCCTCACCTGTCAGCAGGTAACCTGCTGGTTGGAGAAGCTCCAGAAGCTGTTGCTGTAGATTCTATAAACTTTCTGTCTTTCTTTGACTCTACAGCAGCTTTTAGAGTGTTTTGCTGCATTAAACTAGATTTCTTTTGATTTTCCAAATACATAAAAATTGGTCAGTGAAGCAGCTTAAACCTGCTCAGAAAAGACAAAACAGGAGGATAAAATGTTTTTCTCTCATTCGATATGTGTCAGTGTGAGATTGGAAAGAACATTTAGAAAGGCTGAAAACTAGATTTCTGAATGAAATTAGATAAAACTGGAGCTAACTGAGGCTCCACCAATAAGGTTCCAGCTTATGTTAGAAGAAAGAATTCTTTCTCTCTGCTTCTTTTCCTCTGATCTCTCCAGCATCTGATGCTTATTCTTGTCTTCCTTCTCTTCTTCTTCACTTCCTGTTGTCTTCCTTCTCTTCTTCTTCACTTCCTGTTGTCTTCCTTCTCTTCTTCTTCACTTCCTGTTGTCTTCCTTCTCTTCTTCTTCACTTCCTGTTGTCTTCCTTCTCTTCTTCTTCACTTCCTGTTGTCTTCCTTCTCTTCTTCTTCACTTCCTGTTGTCTTCCTTCTCTTCTTCTTCACTTCCTGTTGTCTTCCTTCTCTTCTTCTTCACATCCTGTTGTCTTCCTTCTCTTCTTCTTCACTTCCTGTTGTCTTCCTTCTCTTCTTCTTCACTTCCTGTGACACTTTTCTTGCTGCTGTGTCTGACTCTGGGGCTCATTTTTGATTGTTTTTTACTGTTTTAACGGTTTTAACTGTGTTTCTGAGGGTTTTTATCTCGTTGTTGGCGTTTAAAGCAAATTAAAGTTTGAAACCAAAGTAATAAAACACACATCTGAGCAGCCGGGATGAGTTTCACAGCAACTTTCCACACTGAGACTTCCCCAGACTCCCTGAATCTGTTCCCAATATTCTGCTCTGTAGATGCTGAAAGACCAAAGTTCTTTCCAGTCTGACTCTGAGGAATATTTCCTGAACTTATTGATGATTCTCTGATGGAGTTTGGCCCAAAGCGGTGAGCCACGACCCATCCTTGTTGGAGAGGCTGAACCTTTGGTGGAAGCTGCTTTTATACCCAATCCTGACACCCTCACCTGGCAGCAGGTAACCTGCTGCTTGGAGAAGCTCCAGAACGCCTTCATGTTTATATTCAATGGGCTTCTTCTCATCTCTCCCAGTATATTAACACAGATACTGGTACCTTGTAGCTGCCAGAATCCAGAGCTTGAACCGTTTTTTCTGAATAATACAACAACAGAAAACTCCAAACTTTTACTTTAATTATTTAAAAGAAATGCAAAGATAAAAGAAAGCAACCTGTTCCCCACCTGCCTCTGAAGGTTGACATCTTTACTACATTAAAAACATTCGCAGCCTCTGTTGTTGGTTTTTAAAGTGAATCCTTCGGCGAATTCCTCACAGTCGTGTCTTCCAGCTATTCAGTTCTGCTCCATCGGTTTGGATCCTCCAACAGCCTTTTGTGAACCTAATTTATTCTTGTTTTTTAAGGTAAACAAAGCCCTGTGGCAGCCAGACTCCCTCAGAGAGACACAAGCTAAAGTCAGCGACCAGTTTTCTGTTCTGACTCACCTTCTGAGCTAAAATATATCCAGCTCACAGCTAACTCTGCAGCTGTGAGCCATTACCGGTGTTTCAAAGGCTCAAACAGCCTGAAGTTAGTTTTCTTTATTTCAAATTATGAATGAGTTGCTTTCAGAGGTGAATGAGACTTTGTGTGTCCTTAGAAAGATGAATAGTTGGGAGATGAGTGAAGGAAACTAGTGGATTTAAAGCAGAAACACAGACTTAATGAAGCTGTTCCTCCAGTCAGAAAAACTCCAGCTCTATAGATACAGATAGTTACTGTATGGATCCCAGAGGGAAACAGGTTAGCAGTTAGCTGTAAGTTAGCAGTTAGCAGTGAGCTGTGAGTTAGCAGTGAGCTGTGAGTTAGCAGTTAGCTGTAAGTTAGCAGTGAGTTAGCAGTTAGCTGTGAGTTAGCAGTTAGCTGTGAGTTAGCAGTTAGCTGTGAGTTATCAGTTAGCTGTAAGTTGGCAGTGAGCTGTGAGTTAGCAGTTAACTGTGAGTTAGCAGTTAGCAGTGAGTTAGCAGTTAGCTGTGAGTTAGCAGTTAGTTAGCAGTTAGCTGTGAGTTATCAGTTAGCTGTGAGTTGGCAGTGAGCTGTGAGTTAGCAGTTAGCTGTGAGTTATCAGTTAGCTGGAAGTTAGAAGTTAGCAGTTAGCTGTGAGTTAGCTGTAAGTTAGCAGCAGATGCTAGCAAACAATGCTTTCTCATCTACAGTAATGGACCAAGCCGGAGCGTAACTCGTAGTACTGCATGTGGGTTACCTCACCCTAACCCTAGAACTACTTCTCTGTTCTAAATCAGTGAATATGTTCCTGATTCCTTTGTGAAACTAAAACGCTCTTATGTACCTGTGACAGTTCAGACTCCCTGAGGTGAGGGCAGTGATGTCTTCCTCTTGATTTATGGAGATTACTGACAGCATCTCGTTTACCTGTAGAGCCTCCGTGGGCCGCCATGCGTGGCGAGCACAGTATTGTAGCAGATTGGGCAGCCCGCCATCAGAGTGGCGGGAATGATGTCAGCGGGGACTGATTGACAGAATACCCACTGAGCTGCAGCGCGGTGAGGAGACTGGCAGAAAGGAAATTGCTGTCAGTCAGAGCGCAGCTTCAGTGCTGATACTAATGATGCCGCGCTGTCACATCTGCGGCGAGTCGCCGGCTTCCCCGGGCGGACTCGCCCTGCTGTCAGCAGCCAGTAACGAACAGGACAGGAAGTTATTCCCAGAGGTGCAGAGTGGCTGCACAACTCCTATTTTACACCGTTTTAAAACAAGCTGCTCGTGATTAACGTCTGACTTTTCCCTCGATTCCGTTCGAACATTTCCAGGCTGTAAAGTGGCTTTAATGCAGTTTAGAAGGATTTTTTAAAGGTTCGTTATGTGGAGGTGTTTGAATTCTCTGACTGAACATCTGTCACTCCTTGTCTGGCTCTTTCTGAAGGTAACCATGTCTGCCTGCAGGGTTGTGGCTTTCGCCCAATCGGCATTAAAACATGCCGTGGGTTGGTAAAACGTATTTTTACCACATTCAGCCTGAGGGAGGAATTAGTTAGTATTCTGGTTGCATCGTGATGAAGGAGGCGGCACCTGCAGGCGGGGGGAAGGGTAGCGATGATGGAGGCGGTGCCTGCAGGCGGGGGAAAGGGTAGCGATGAAGGAGGCGGTGCCTGCAGGCAGGGGGGGAAGGGTAGCGATGATGGAGGCGGTGCCTGCAGGCGGAGGGAAGGGTAGCGATGATGGAGGCGGTGCCTGCAGGCGGGGGAAAGGGTAGCGATGATGGAGGCGGTGCCTGCAGGCGGGGGGAAGGGTAGCGATGATGGAGGCGATGATGGAGGCGGTGCCTGCAGGCGGGGGGAAGGGTAGCGATTATGGAGGCGGTGCCTGCAGGCGGGGGGAAGGGTAGCGATGATGGAGGCGGTGCCTGCAGGCGGAAGGAAGGGTAGCGATGATGGAGGCGGTGCCTGCAGGCGGGGGAAAGGGTAGCGATGATGGAGGCGGTGCCTGCAGGCGGGGGGAAGGGTAGCGATGATGGAGGCGATGATGGAGGCGGTGCCTGCAGGCGGGGGGAAGGGTAGCGATGATGGAGGCGATGATGGAGGCGGTGCCTGCAGGCGGGGGGAAGGGTAGCGATGATGGAGGCGGTGCCTGCAGGCGGAGGGAAGGGTAGCGATGATGGAGGCGGTGCCTGCAGGCGGGGGGAAGGGTAGCGATGATGGAGGCGGTGCCTGCAGGCGGGGGAAAGGGTAGCGATGATGGAGGCGGTGCCTGCAGGCGGAGGGAAGGGTAGCGATGATGGAGGCGGTGCCTGCAGGCGGGGGAAAGGGTAGCGATGATGGAGGCGGTGCCTGCAGGCGGGGGAAAGGGTAGCGATGATGGAGGCGGTGCCTGCAGGCGGGGGGACGGGTAGCTATGGAGGTGGCACCACCTGAACCTGCACATCTGAGTGAAATAACCTCTGCAGGTCAGCACTGTGGAAGGCAGCTGTGAGAGAAAAGTGCACGTTTGACCTGCTACAGAAGCAGTGGGAGGAGGCCTCTCAGTTAAGGAGGACTCCTTATATTTCTCTTGGAGCTGCAACACACTCATTCTCTCAGAGTCCAAGTGACGGTTTCCTGGGAGAAAACCCCACATGTGATGATGATGATGATGATTCACGCCGTTTTCTTTCGGTTGGTGTTGGAGCGACAGCTTGAGATGAAGCTCTTCCTCACTGTGGGAGGCGTGTCGCTGGCACCTGACGTGCACTAACGTGCGCTGACGTGCGGAGAAGCGACCGTGACGCACATCCCAACATGTGGGAGGTGGTGGTGGAGCGCCTGCTCCAACTCAAAGTTGTGATCTTTAGCAGCGAGCTGCTTTTTTTATATTAAGAAGAGTTTAGAGAGCTTTTAAATCACAGAAAGGAGTTTGAATTCTGACCAACTTCTGCTGCAAAAAGCAGAAAATGTTGAACCTTTAGTACCTTCAAAGCCACTCCAGGAGTGAAGCGGAGACACTGAGCCGGTGGAGGCGGAGCTAAACTGAGCCGGGCGGCTGTAAAACATCTGAACACGTTTCATCAGATGCAGACGGTTGAATTCTTTCATATTTAGCATATTTAAAAGCTTCATGGTTTACAGCCTGAATCGTTTCTCTCTGCTTCCATCTACAGGATGAAAGATTAAACTGGAATATGTGGTTTAGTTTGTCTCAGTAATGAGAGACTCGAATCTTTCTTTCATTAAATTAACCATTTTAAACAATAAAAATCTTATTTTATCTTTCTACATTAGCACGTTAGCTTCTTTTAAAGGGGAACTCCGGTATTTTTAAACCTGGACCTTATTTCCTCGAGATCCATATAACGGAGTGAACGGGGCTTAGAGGATGCAGCCTCTAAATAAGGCATTATCTGTCTTTATTTCACCAATACTTTAAGAAGAATGAATGAATGAACGTGTGCTATAGCTCTGTTAGCTCATAGCTGCTGTTATGTGGCTACTTGCAGCTATAGGAGAGCTAACGGAGGGATTTCTACACAGGCACTCTACTGGGACCACTTCATCCACACGCCCCCCTGCAGCACAGTTTATTCACTCCGGTAAGAACGTCCATCTCACTCAAAGTCCTCGTTCACGTTGTCTAAATCTGATAAATATCCTGCCATGTTGCACAAAACTATCAGCAGCAAACTCTGTGTGAAGTTAGCCGACTGTCACAGAGCACGGAGTGAATAAACTGTGCTGCAGGGGGGCGTGTGGATGAAGTGGTCCCAGTAGAGTGCCTGTGTAGAAATCCCTCCGTTAGCTCTCCTATAGCTGCAAGTAGCCACATAACAGCAGCTATGAGCTAACAGAGCTATGAGCTAACAGAGCTATGAGCTAACAGAGCTATGAGCTAACAGCAGCTATGAGCTAACAGAGCTATGAGCTAACAGAGCTATGAGCTAACAGCAGCTATGAGCTAACAGCAGCTATAGCACACGTTCATTCATTCATTCTTCTTAAAGTATTGGTGAAATAAAGACAGATAATGCCTTATTTAGAGGCTGCATCCTCTAAGCCCCGTTCTCTCTGTTATATGGATCTCCAGTTATCTAAATATCTTCTGAAGGACGCCGACTTTCACCAAACTGTTCTCAGTGAGCAGATGAACGTATTTCATGCCAGAAATAAGGTTTAAAAACACCGGAGTTCCCCTTTAAATGATTAAGTATCTTCTCTTTATTCTCTAATTCGATGGAGAAAATGTTTGTTGGATAATAAAGATTCCTTTAGGCCTGCTTTTCATTGAACTGTGAGTTTGGTGACTGAAAACCAACGCTGGAAGCTTCATTTTGTTTTTTGCTGCCGTTAATCCCTGAAAACTTTGGCTTCGCTGGTGGAAGCTGACGGGCTCGTTTCTGCGGGGAAAGGCAGCATTAATGCTTCCTGCTTCCTGGTTACTGTGGTGGAAACCTCTGCAGGAACATTAAATACTGGAACAGGAGGATTTTATTCAGAACTCCTCAGAAAAGCTCGTACAAATATAAACAGACTTCTGCAGGATCGACTGAAATGTTCCACACAGAATTCCTAAAAATGTTCCTGGAGTCACTGAAGCTTCATGGCTCCAAACTCGGCCTCGTGCAGGAGCTGCTGCATCTTGGTTCGGATCCACGACTGCTTCTCTGCGGTCAGTCTCCTCATGGCCGGGGCCAGGCTCAGCAGGAAGAGCGTGACGTCGTCTCTCTGGTCCACGTCCCGCTCCTTCTGGGCCTCGCGGGCCTCCATCCTCCTCAGCAGCTCCAGCAGGCCGTCGGCGCTCTTCCTCCTGGCCCGGGTCGGCCTGGGAGACGCAGGCTCCTCGCCGTCGTCATCCGTGTCGATTAAAATCTCATCGACGTCTCCGTCCTGCTCCTCGGTCTTCAGCGGGTTCATCCTGGACGCCGTCCAGGGCGGCGGCAGGCTGTGTTCCTGCTGGTCGAGCGTCTGTTCGGGGGGCGGCGGCTGATCCGACGGCTGCGAGGAAGACGCTAAGGATGTGGCGAGAGAGGTGACGGACTGCATCATCCTCTCAAAGAGCTGCTTCATGTTGGCCTGCTGCGTGACCAGGCCGCCGTCCGCAGCGCCGGCGCTCAGCTCCACCTTCGCCTCTTTGAGTCGGGCGCAGTCGTAGGCGTCAGAAGACGAACGCTTCCTGTGGCCGAAGTCGATGGATGATGATGTCGTCGTTGCATCTGCGACAGCGAAGCCTAAAATAAAGAAAACGCAGGTTTAAGCCGTGATTCAAACCTTTTAAGACGGAATCTGTTGATGACGAGACTAAAGTGGAGCTGAATCTTTGCTGGAGATTGTTCAAATCATTTGTATTTCACAGCTAAACGACCAACAAAGGTTTTCCTCCACCTTTCTGTGCCTCCACCTGCTGCTTCTCATCAGATTAAACTCATTCAGCTGCTTTCAGAGCGTCTCTGAGAAGGAAAACACGGTTTAAATGGTTCTGCTTTGTTTTCAGAGGCTTCAGTAACTCTGCAGATGAGCTCCTGGTTAGCATCACTGAGCTAGCGTCTTTGGTTCTGGCTCCACGCTCTGCTCCTCGTGTCCAGCGAACTGGAACAGCCGTGATTGGTCGAGCGTATTTCAGTCGTAAGAAGGCAGAATCTCGGTCAGCTAACACACCTTGGAGGCTAAGCCTGGTGGCACATCCAGGTTCTGAGCTGCCAAACATCGGAGAGCTTTTAAGGAAACGTCTGAAGACGAGTTTAACTGAACACCATTTCCCATCATGCACCTGGCGGACGTTCTTAACAACGATGAAGGCGACCGATGAGCCGCTTTTAGCCACAGAGGAAACGCCGTCGAGACATTCGTGCAGGTGTAGTCGGTTGCCATGGTTACACTCAGCCCAGCTTCCTGTTTGAAGCGGCGCACGTGTTGGTTAAAAAAAAACGCCGAATGAGTCGCTTAACGACACGATTTCCATCAAATACGACCGAAGACGATGATATTCACCGTGTTTTTGAGAGATTCCACCTTAAAACGGTTTTATTTTTCAGAACTTTGGTGAAGTTGCTCCTCTGTTTCCGGCTTGGAGCAGAGCGCCAGGCGCTGAGGACTCGAGCCGAGCAGCTTTCTGTGAATGAGGGAAAAGATGCGGCGAACAAACCGTAAGTCTCGTCGTCATCGCTCCGGATCTCTGTGGTCGTGCTGCAGCCCACCAGCTCGTGGATGTGGGACGGCTGCGGGTCCAGGGCCCAGCCGTTGGTGCCCGCCGCCCTGGCGTCGATGAAGGGGTTTAAAAAGGACAGAATGGCGGAGTATCTCCACGGTTTGTAGTTGGACAGCCCGACGCCGCTCTCACGCCTGTCCTTCTCACGCTGCCTCTCCCTCCGGTGCTGGTCTCTGAGCGTCTTCCACTTCCGTCTGCACTCCGACTCTGAAAGTTTCAAACAAAACGGGTCACTTCACGGCGCCCGATGCGTCTTATTCTGAGACACGTTCCCTTTATTAAAGCCCAAACAAGACATTATTCTAAGGCTTAAACCAGTAAAAGTTCTTTCTGCACCTTTGAAGCTGAGCTGCTCATATTTCTGAGCTCTTTCCAGCTTTTCCAGGAACATTAAAGACTGTAGATCTGATAGAAATATCATAATCAAAATGTAAGATGGTCATTTACTTTGTAATAAACAGTCTGTGTGTGGTTAATGGTTAATAACTGTATTAACTTATTTAAGTCTCTGTGTTAAAGACACCTACAAGGTAATAAATGGTTAATAACATCTCCTGTTTTTATATAAATCTCCTCAGACTGTATCTTTCCCACAGATCTGGTTCAGTTTTGGATAAAACAGCGATCTGGTGGTTCAAGGGCAAAGAAGCAAATAAATAACCCAGAAACTGAACCGAAAATATGTCATAATGATGACATTATGAAGCTAAAACAGACAAAAAGCCACTTGGGAAATGATCACAAATATTATCACATAGTCACCACCTTCACACTTTACCTGCCAATTAATCATCAATAGAAGGATGTTAACTATATAATAAACTATGTTTGAAAACCTAAATGTATCAATTTATCTATTTAGTTTGTGAATCAAACGATGTTTTTATGACGTGTTCTTTAAAAACGCATCAAAACTACAAACCGGAACCAATGAGCTGAAAGCCACAGTCGGAACATAATAACAGACGGACCCGCTTTGTTTTGATTTTGAATCGGTGGGGAGGAAGGGGGAGGGGGGGTCTTATTTCAGGCGTTTCTCAGCTCTCTAACACTTAACTTTGCTTCGTGCGAGTAACAAACACGTATCATGGTGCGTTCAGGGCCCGGCCTGTGGCGTTTTTAAGCTCCGGAAAACTTCCCACTCACCGGGGACTCCGACCATCTCCGCGATCTGCCGCCACGCTTCGCTCCTCATGTTCAGGTCGCGGTACGTCACAGAGTTCGTGTCGTACAAACTCGGGAAGCCGGAGACAGCCACGATCAATTTATACTCCATTTCTCCCTGCAAACTCCCGAGACCGTCTGCCGGAGCAGAGAGACGCCGGAAACAACATTAAAAAGTATAGGAAAGGACCGTAGTTCCGTTTCCGGTGCGTCACGGGCTCTTACGTAGAGATGAATAAATCAATTTCCGCTATCATGTGACGTTATTCTCAAATTTTTATGTATTTATGAGGAAATATGGTTTATGAACAGTTCTGATTTGACCTTTTTATATGTGCAGATGATGTCTGATTCTTGTGTTATTTGCATTTTACTACATTAAATGTTGTAAAAGCTGCATTTATAATATGAGTGAAATTCTATTTAATTTATATATAACATTTAATCCCTCCTCTGGGCAGCTTCTTCATAGAGTTTAATGGAGAGAGACTTAAAAACTTGTTGGAACAATGATGTTGTTTCAATCCAAACAGCTAAATTCAGACCCTGTGTGGCTTTAACTTTTGTAATAATTCCTGTTAAACACAGAAACACCTGAGACAGCAGAATCTGCTTCCACATGCTGTTATTTACACATTTAAACTACGCGACCAAACCATTAAAACCACGTCTGGTGTCTGCGGTGCATCAACATTGGCTTGTTGTCGTGTTTTAGTGACATTTTAAGCAAAGGAAAATGATTTGTAGACATGCTGCCATCCTTAATTAGAGCTCAGATTTCATCAGAGTGGTTGAACTCTCGGATTATCTGTGATAATCAGCCACTAATGAGCTCCTTTAGGAAACATCTTCCTTTGTGATAAAGCTTTTTTTCAGTTCATTTGATCTCTAAGTTCCTCATTAGCACCTCCTTACACCACCCAGCAGGTGGCGCTGCATCACAGATAAGAGCTGAAATCCAGGTGAAGCTGAACAGTCCAAAGAAGGAAGAAAACCTTTAAAAAGTGACAGAAAACCTCATTAAATGCAGTTTAAGTGATTAAAGATGGAAGCGTTGACATTTGAATGCCTCATTGTGATTAATCAAGCTTTTATTTCACTTTATAAGGTGGAAATTCAGCTTCAGACCTGGGAAACATGCTGTGTGGGGAACATAGTTGCGGTGGAGCGTTTGTGGGAAGTGAGAAGGACAAAGAGCGACTTCTTCTGCCTGATCGGTCCGAACACGCTGTGGTTCGGTACCATCTGAGATCTGGACTGATCTGGATGAGGTTGAATCTGCAGTCGCAGCTTTTAAATGTTGTAAAAACCTCGTTATTACAGATGATTTCAGTGAAGCAGCCTGGGAGTCTGAACAGTTTAAACCTGCCTGAGTCAACAGAAACACGTAAAACGTGCACACTCCAGCCGTCGTGCACGTTCTGCCTCTCCAACACCCCTCCAGTGTTCTGGCTTCCAGCTCCCTGCTTGTTCTGTTTGTCTTCAGTCCCTTCAGCCCTCGCTCTCTGATTAATGACCACTAAATCACCCGCAGTCACGACAGCACGGCCACGAGTCCTTCGCTCTCTTCCTCCTTTTCTTAGACTTCCCTCCTTCTTCTGTGGTGTTCCAGGTGGCCCTCCCCCTCTTATTGTCCTGGAACAAACCGGAGGAGTGCCCTCGAACCACAGCTGAACAGCCGGCCTCTTCACCTTCGAGCTGTTTCACAGTTTTAGTGTTTCTGGAGTCATGTGGAGGAGAATCCAGAGCTGATGACACCTTCGGTTACCGTGACGCTTCAAGCTGAAAAGGCAACGAACCTCCCTGAGCTGAGCCGTCCAGCTTAAATCTCTGAGTGTGTGTGTGTTTTTGGACATACATGTAAAAGCCTGATGCTTCAGATCCAGATAAAACCTGTAATCTTCGGTGTATCTGTGTCAGTTTACTGATGAACCACCTTTAACTGGATGTAAACACGTTAGTTTTACTAAATGAAGCTTCTCCAAACTCAAACAGGACGAACAAATCAAACCAATCCTGCATGAAACTGGGCTGAAATGCTCCTCGATGCTCTGAGCTGCTGCAAAAACAGTAAAGTTTCAGTGTAAATGAAATCTGAGCTGCTGCAAAAACAGTAAAGTTTCAGTGTAAATGAGCTCTGAGCTGCTGCAAAAACAGTAAAGTTTCAGTGTAAATGAGCTCTGAGCTGCTGCAAAAACAGTAAAGTTTCAGTGTAAATGAGTTCTGAGCTGCTGCAAAAACAGTAAAGTTTCAGTGTAAATGAGCTCTGAGCTGCTGCAAAAACAGTAAAGTTTCAGTGTAAATGAGCTCTGAGCTGCTGCAAAAACAGTAAAGTTTCAGTGTAAATGAGCTCTGAGCTGCTGCAAAAACAGTAAAGTTTCAGTGTAAATGAGTTCTGAGCTGCTGCAAAGCTCCAGCTTGTTGCATCTTTCAGTAAAAACAGTAAAGTTTCAGTGTAAATGAGTTCTGAGCTGCTGCAAAGCTCCAGCTTGTTGCATCTTTCAGTAAAAACAGTAAAGTTTCAGTGTAAATGAGCTCTGAGCTGCTGCAAAGCTCCAGCTTGTTGCATCTTTCAGTAAAAACATTAAAGTTTCAGTGTAAATGAGCTCTGAGCTGCTGCAAAGCTCCAGCTTGTTGCATCTTTCAGTAAAAACATTAAAGTTTCAGTGTAAATGAGCTCTGAGCTGCTGCAAAGCTCCAGCTTGTTGCATCTTTCAGTAAAAACAGCAAAGTTTCAGTGTAAATGAGCTCTGAGATGCTGATGCATCAGCTTCTCTGTGCTGGATCCTTTCCTCAGTTCATCATCTGCAGTTTTCTCAGAAAAAAAATGATTATTAGTAGAATTAAACTCCATGTTTTCAACTTGACTGAAACAAACAAACAACTTTCAAACTTAAATCATTCAGTTTAAACAGTAAACTTTTCTTTTTGCAACACACCACATGCTCTCCTGCTGCATGCACGTGCGCTCCTTCCCATTTATTGTGCACGTTTGCCTCGTTCATGTGTGGTGGGCACGGCGACAATAAGAGCCTGTGTTGCTGCAGCAGGGGGCAGGAAGCACCAGCAGGGCAGAAAGAGGGCAGAGAGGGGCACGAAGTCAGGTCAAACACCCTGGGAGAGCAGGCCTGGGAAAACCATGGGAACACTGGAGGGGGGAGGCTGATGTCGGAGGGGAGCGGGGCGCCATGTTCGCCATCCTGAGGAGCACGCCAGCCAGATGAATTCTGTTTGATGACATAAGCAGCAACTTAATAACTCTGATTATCATTTTAAAGTGTCAGTGCAGGCTGGGTGTTATTCCCCTGCTTTGTGTCTCATCTGCTGTCTGTGGAGGACGGGAGTAAAGTTGTCTGGATTTAGCCAATAATCTAACATATTAATGTATTTCCCACTCGATCTTCGACCGTTTCCAGATACTTTTTGACCCTGCTGGCACCCAAACAGACCCAGGTTGGGAATGTCCTGCACCTTCCTTTAATCTGAGCAGGATGTTTGCTCGTTGGTGGGTTTACGGCTGGGGAGACAGCAGAGAGTCGCCAGCTTCCTGAAAAATGTTTGGGGATATCACGTGTTATAAATGGGGAATTAACCAAAGTCTTGTGTGTAATCGCAGAGATAATCTTGGGTAAGCCTCCTCCTGCGGCCTGTGGACATCGGCTCTGAGGGCGCCTATCGCCGTGTGTGATCTCTGATCGCCGGCCCCGCTGGTAAACTCCACCAAACAATGACTGCCTCTCAGCAGCGATAAAGAATAACACTCTTTCACTCCAGAAACACACAATTATCCTTCTCTGTCTTCATCCACCTCACTCTGGGCTCCGTCTTCCTCTTCTTCTGTGGTGGGTCAGATGTTAATTAAATTAAAAGCACACAGACCCCCCCTTCATTCGTGTCTTTGAGTCTTGGGCTGGGAAAATGGAGGCGAAAGGATCGTTTTTCACAGATCCAGAGTGACTTTGGTTGGTGTAAAAGCATCAAGGAGCCTTTTCTGCAGGCAGAGGAAGAAGGAGATGTTTCCGCTGTGATGTAACTGAGGCAGGGAGGACATGGATGAGGGGATTTGGTCAGATCAGAAGAAGTAAATAAATATTCCACCACACCCCTCACAGCTACTTTAACCGTTTCATTGGCCTTATTGTTTTCTTTGTATTAACATCTGTACAGCTGTTGGGCTTCTTCTTCCCACTTCAGCTGCGATATAAACAAGATTTTCTGTTCTTTGAGCACATTTAAGACATTTTTATTTAAAAAGGCGTTAATATGTGTCAATGTTTAACAAAGGAACCTTCTAGAGATCAAAGTTTTCCACAAACACTTGGAGGTTTAATTTGTGTGTCCAGAGTATTTCGTGTCTTTTCCAGAAGTAAAAGTTCCTTTTAACACCTAAAAAAACATTTATTTATTTAACCAAATAGGGACCAAAACCAGACGAAGGACTGATAACACACCTTTTAACTTGTTAAATCCAGTTAATCATGTCCACAATCATGATAAAATGAGAATTTAATTGTTGGGAATCATAGTTTTAATTTACGTAAGCTTACCCTGCTGGATTTTGACAGTTTTTGAGCTACTTTTCTGGCTTCTCTGCTGCGTTTCAGTTGAAGTTTAGTTCAGGAACTCAGAATTTGTGACCTCAGTTCAAATCGAACTGTTAGAAACCTCTGAAGCACCACTTTACTCACTACCAATGTTTTATTTGAATTATTCCCAGAGTTCAGGTGTCTTCACAGTATATTGCAGAGGAAGTGAATGAAATAAAACGCCGTATTGGTGACGGATGTTAGCTCGTGCTGCTAAGAGAAAGTGTTTATATGGAAGATGTTGAGGGGAAATGGGGATAAAAAGGTATTAAATACGAGAAGATGTTCATAAGAAGTTAAATAAGGACAGCTGGACTTTTTCTTCTTGGATCTCAAAGACAGGAACTGATATTTCTCAGTTTATTTGATGATAACATATTCAATCATCACCCAGCAGCTGTCACTCATGTCTGACGTTAACAGTCGTGTCCTTTGGGTTAAATGCTGGCTGCTTGATGTCAGTTTCTTCAGATAATGAAGAAAAGAGGCTGAAATTGTCAAAAATGCAGAACAAAATCACATAAATCTGCGTCAACAACCAGGTAAGATCATTGAGAAACGGACGGTGTACATTTTCCACGAGTTTTTATCCAACTGTGAGCGATCAGATGGAGTTTTATGGTTAATGTCCACTGAATAAGTCACTTTGATAAGAGCCGAGTCTTCAAAGAGGTTTTTGTTCAATCGTGAAATGTTTATCTCTAAACTTTATCTTACTGTGTTCATTCTGTTAAAGACTGTGACATCTGCATCATGCTGAGAGTTTTCTTTAATTATCGTGAAGAGTACATGTTTATATTGAATGTCTGAGAATTTAACGGTCTGGTCACGGTGAAATATACCCGCAGGCGACGGGACTTTCCCAGCAGCATTTCTCTGAGACAACACACAGAGATAAAGTGCTGGGAGAGTTGGGGGAGTCACGGATCAGCTGACCGTGTGTGAGTGTGTGCTGTGGACGGCCTGAAACGGGCCAGCAGGTTTTTCCCACACCAACCTCCTCGGTTTAGAAAGTGCCACAAATGTCAACACACACACACGGTCGGGTCCTGAAGCAGTGGAACGTGTGGGGCCACAATGGGCCGGTTCACGTTCCTGAAGAGGGGAATGTCTGCAGGCATCTGAAGTTTGTTCAGAGCTAAATAAGAGTTTCCCTTTATTGGGAAATTTATTCAAGCCACAGTTATTCAAGTTCATAATGTATCAGAAATGTCTAACTAACTAACCGTTAGTAGCTTAAAATGTAAATAACTCCTGCAACAGAGGTGGAATCTGTTTAATGTCTTTAGGACTGAAACTGACAGAATCTGAAATAACACAAAAATATATATAAACAACTTTAAATGATGATAAATGCCAATTAAATTAAGTTTAGCATTGCATTCATTTAATAATGTCGCTAAATATTTACTTTGCAGTTAATCTTACTTATTTATTTTATATTATTTTATTATCGTAATACATTTTTTGTAATTTATTTATTTTATAGATGTATTTACTTGTTATTTCTCCCTCATTTATTTCCATGTTTTTTCTTTCTACATCCTTGTATCTTTCAGTGTTTTATCAGTTCTGTTCCACAACAGAGGAAGGCTAGCTGATTAGCGGTTAGCTTAGCTTGCCTAGCCTAGCTTCTTGTTCAAGCTTGAGCCTTATAAATTTACACCACTCTGGTTCAAGCTCTATAAAGAACCGCTGTACTTTACTTTACTTTATCATTTAATCACCAGGACAACAAAAGCTGCTGAATTAACAGCCTGTAATTAGCGTAACTTCGATACCGGAAGTACTGCTTGACCACTTCCGGTTTCGGGCGCCATTCTTTATCTTTTGGTCCTTTTTAAAATTTTTCTTTCTTTTCTTTTTTTTTGGCGCCATCTTTTTAAATCTTTTCTCTGCAGCCTAATGATCAACCAGTTGGCTTCATTTGATTAGAGTATATCATCATGGGAATTTATTTAATTTGCATTTTATATGCATTAGCATTGAATTTAGATTTTTGCTGTTTCAGTTCTCAGTAACTTACATCTAGCTATCAAGTTAAACATGATAAATATCTGTTTTTAGCAATTATTAGTCAGGTTTTTAACCACTGATGAATGACTTGAGATACTTTTCTGATCATTTGAAAGTAGCCTTAAGCTAAGATGTTTTATTTCAGCAGTCGAAACAAATTAACTTTGCAGTTATTGAATCTGGTGTTTTTATAGCTCTTACCCACTTCCATAAACTGTTCACTGACTTGTAATGTACATGTTATTATGAATATTAATAGGTGTGATCCTCCATTTCTAAAAAAATGCCTGGCAAAACATCTACAGCCCCCCAGCTCCCCTGAGATGGTCCATTTTGTGCTGTCTGACACTAATTCAGACATTTTTTGTAGCATAATCTACATTTTCTCAGATAGTTTCACACTGCAACTTTAAACCTTAAAATTCTCTAACTTGGCAGATGGAAAAACTCAGAAACTGCATTTTGAATCGTTTGTAAAAGCAGGAAAACCTCAGGAATCAACTTCAGCAGATGTTGCTTTTTAGTACTGAGGGGGTCATGGGAGTTTGACCATCCAGAGTTTTGTGGACTTGGAGCAGGCTTAGGACCGTGTCCGCCGGGGTTTCTGTGTGGTATTGTGGGACTACGGGTAAAACTTTAAGGCTATTTGGTCCCTGTGCGATTTGGAGCCGGCCCTTCATCTGTAACACAGCTTCAGACGCCATTTTCCTGGTTTAATGCCTGAATTAACAACAGCTGATGGTTAACCTGGTGACCGACTCTATTCCATCTACAGTTAGGCTGATTAACCCGTGGAGTCCCTGAAGAAATACAAATAAATCCCCGACTTCTCCTATCTGACAAAGGTGCTGCTACATTTTCCACACACCATGTACAGTTATGAATACAATGTGTGTGTGTGTGTTGTGGTAAAGTAGTAAGAATGTGTGTGTTGGTCTGGTTTAAGTGCTGAGGCTTCCTGAGGTGAGACTAACGCTGAACAGGACAGAGCGGCTCTCACTGCTAACATCAGCTCTCACACATGCTGACATGAGGAGAGGATTTTTGCAGTGGCAGGTGATGAAGATGATGAACAACGGGGAACTATTTCTTCTCATGACTCACAGGGAACCTCAAAGGGAAGAAACAGAGGGCTGTGAGGCAGTGGAAGCCACTGCATGTGAATTAAGGCACCCATAGGTCCAGGAAATATTTAAAATGGGCATTAAAGAGAGAAAAGTTCGAGCTGTTACACTTTCTGGATGGTTTATAGTTTTATTTTCTGTTATTAACAAAACAATAAAGTTGGTGGACTCACATTTTCACCTCCATCACATCCAGCTCTGAGCAGAACAATTTCAATTCAATTCAACTTTATTTATAAAGCACCAGATTACAACAATTGTCATCTCAAGGCACTTAAATAATAAAGTCCAATTCAAGCCAATTGGAATTCAATTCATTGTAATCATAATCCAATTAATTCATATGGAGCCAATTCAAAAATAATATCCGAGCTAAGGAAACCAACAGATTGCAGATTAATGAAGCATCCAAGCAGATAATCAGATCAAAGTTTTCCACAAACTCTTGATGGAGGTTTAATTTGTGTGTCCAGAGTATTTCGTGTCTTTTCCAGAAGTAAAAGTTCCTTTTAACACCTAAAAAAACATGTATGTATTTAACCAAATAGGGACCAAAAGCAGACGAAGGACTGATAACACACCTTTTAACTTGTTAAATCCAGTTAATCATGTCCACAATCATGATAAAATGAGAATTTAATTGTTGGGAATCATAGTTTTAGTTTAAGCTTAACCTGCTGGATTTTGACCGTTTTTGACCTACTTTTCTGACTTCTCGGCTGCGTTTCAGTTGAAGTTTAGTTCAGGAACTCAGAATTTGTGACCTCAGTTCAAATCGAACTGTTAGAAACCTCTGAAGCACCACTTTACTCACTACCAATGTTTTATTTGAATTATTCCCAGAGTTCAGGTGTCTTCACAGTATATTACAGAGGAAGTGAATGAAATAAAACGCCGTATTGGTGACGGATGTTAGCTCGTGCTGCTAAGAGGAAGTGTTTATATGGAAGATGTTGAGGGGAAATGGGGGTAAAAACGTATTAAATACGAGAAGATGTTCATAAGAAGTTAAATAAGGACAGCTGGACTGGACTAGTTAATCATGTCCACAATCATGATAAAATTAGAATTTAATTGTTGGGAATCATAGTTTTAATTTTCGTAAGCTTATCCTGCTGGATTTTGACAGTTTTTGAGCTACTTTTCGGCTGCATTTCAGTTGAAGTTTAGTTCAGGAACTCAGAATTTGTGACCTCAGTTCAAATCGAACTGTTAGAAACCTCTGAAGCACCACTTTACTCACTACCAATGTTTTATTTGCATCGTGGCTTTTTTGTAATAGAGTTGCTCAAGGAATCGTTTCAGCCCTGAAATGGTTGGAAATAAAAGAAAGTCAGACCTTCATGGATGCTCCAGAAGTTCCCGACCAGTAATTTGATGTGGTGCTGCTTTCAGAGGCGCTAAAAATGTCGACACCAGTCAGCATCACAAGCGTTCTGCTGGAAAATTAGAAGAAAAACCCGTAAACAGCAACTTAACTTCCATCCAAAGAATAATACTTAGACTGTTCAATTCAATTAAACTTTATTTATAAAGCGCCAGATTACAACAATCATCTCAAGTAATAAAGTCCAATTCAAGCCAATTGGAATTCAATTCATTGTAATCATAATCCAATTAATTCATATGGAGCCAATTCAAAAATAATATCCGAGCTAAGGAAACCAACAGATTGGACCGAAACTTGTCTTCAGTCCAATCTCCCGTCCTGAGCCTGAGGGACTGTGGAAAGGAACGACTCCCTTTAACAGGAAGAAACCTCTGGCAGAACCAGAACCAGGAAGAAACCTCTGGCAGAACCAGAACCAGGAAGAAACCTCTGGCAGAACCAGAACCAGGAAGAAACCTGTCGGGGGAATCCGAGTCCCGCTCGGTGTTAGCAGGTTCTGGAGCTCAGGGTGCGATGGTGGAGCAGAAGATGATGACAGCTATTTTCCACAATCTCTGTCTCATATGCTGCAGATTCCACAGAGTTCTTCTGTGGCTCTGAGTGTGTGTTGACGTGTTTGGAGATTAGAGGTTTAAGACTTTCCAGAACTCCTTCAGCTTCTTCGCTGCTGGGAACTTCTTCTTCTCTGATAAAATGAAGGGTTCTTAAGGGCTCTTCACTGAGGTGAGACGTCTTTTTATTTAGTACAAAAAGCCGAGCCAGGACTCACATTTGGTCACATGGAGGCTCTGATGGGAAAGGAAACAAAGCTGTTATCATTATGTTATTTTAAAATGTAGCTTTAGTGCTTAGAATCAAGTTTGGTGGGATAAATGTGTGAATTCATGCAAACAGTTCATGTTTTCACTGCACATGCCAAACAAAAGAAAGTTAAAGAATACGGTGATGAATGAATAAAAAAGATTTATTACATTTAAATGAACAGATCCTGCAGCTCAGGCTGATAAATTATTACTTAGTTGCATTCGGGACCAGCGTTATCTTCATTATAAATGAAAGAAACCAAGATTATACGGATTAAACCTGGTTAACTGTAACCCAGTGCATTCTGGGAAATAAACTCATTAAAGGTGACGTTGAGTCTTTCTGTTAAACACACCTTTTTCTTCTTTTTCTTCTTCTTCTACTACTACTTCTTCTTCGTGTGGTTTCCACCTGTGTCACACATCACGTGCACGCACATGCACGTCTGTCCTTCTGAACAAATAATAAAAACACAGTTCAGTAGCATCAATAATGGTTGAAAACTCAACAGGATACCATTAAATGGGAGAATAAACTCTCAGCAACAGCTTTTGTTTCCATAGAATTGCTCTGAAATCATTACCTAAATTCATTCAGGAAAGCTTGAATTAATTCCCTTTATGATGTCCTGCTGTCAGCTGTTGATAGGATCTAAAGATGGTTCATTTAGCAAAAATAACACCTGTTTGTGTCACTGTAACTTTGTCAGAAGTTATTCAAATTAAAACATTTTGTCTTCTAAAACAAACTAATTAGAAATATAAGTTATTTTAAAGTGAATCAGCCTCTTTTAACACGTCTGCTCAGACCAGCCTCCGGGCCATCAGCAGCGTTTCATAAGACAACTTAACCTTTATTTAAAGAGGAAGTGGACGACAGGTCAGAGGTCAAGTGAGTGTTAAAATGAGTCAACAGGTTGATAACCTCCACTGTTTATCTGCCGGTCACCTCAAACCCTCTCAGTGCAGATCTATCAGTAACATAAAGGGAAATTAAAGCAGTTATGGGTGTAAAATCTGCTGGTTCCTCTGCATCGTATCCTGGTGGGAAGCAGGAGGTCAGGTGACAGGAAGGAAGCGGAGTAGTGCTGCACCTGCAGGTTGGAAGCTCCCAGAGGACGTGTCTGCAGGTTTCCTTCATTGCAACAATAGACTTATATCCTCAGCATGCAGTCTGTGGGAGTGCATTAAAGCCGGTGATAAATTACTCATCAGCTCTCCTCCCACAAACTCTGACCTCCTGAACAGGTGCCGACAAACGGAGACTTTCAGTGATTCCAACTTAATTCTTATTGGAAATGTTGCTGCTGGAGTCCAGAGAGGCCAAGGACCAGAAAAACTGTCAAAGTAAATCAATAAACTGGTTGTCAAACAGAAAATGGATCAGATATCTTTATATTCGCTGCTTTTTTTAAGGCCAGGATTCAGATGTGCGCTCAGACCTGGATTTTACCTCCTCATGTTCATTTAAAGCAAAGGTGCGAGTTATTTGTATTTATTTATTTGATGTTTCACGTCTTTTCATGGTGTTTTTTTACACTTTAGTTTTTTTATTATTTTTTTTACTCTTTAATGTTTTCTTATTGTTTTTTTATATTCTTTATGGTGTATTTTTTACTCGTTTTTTTTTTTAAAACTCTTTGTTTGTTTTGTTTTACTCTTTAATGTTTTTTTTTTTACTCTGTTTTTTATTGGTTTTTTTTTATTCTTTAAGGTTTTTTACTCTTTTATTGTTTTTTTTAATTTTTTTTACTCTAATGTTTTTTACTCTTTTTTTTATTGTTTTTTTTGTTTTTTTTACTCTTTATGGTGTTTTTTCCGTGTCTTAGAAAAGAATTGAAAAGTAAATCAATAAATTGGTTGTATAACCTGTGTCTTCTATCTCAGAGATCTGTACTGACCCCCAAAATAATATCTACAAAAGGTGAGTCTTGTACCAAAAATCTTAGACTTACAAACTTCCAGCTCAGATTCACTTTCACCGATCTACTATGTTGGGAAGGAGACTGGCAGCAGCAGGCTCTGTAAGAATGAATGACCCCCCCGATCCACACAGAGCCACAGATTTATGAAGCAGAAATTTAGCTTTATGTAAACATCTTGTTCAGTTCAGGAATACCTTTAAAGTAAAAAAAGAACTCAAATATACCACAAAAATAATTTAAACAACCAAAATGGATGCAAAACAAACAATGAAATATTTCAATACCCCAAAAGAAATTAAGAAAAGGAAAAGAAATTGAAATTGTGGTTCCACTTCACCATTTACTGGTTTCCAACCTTCAGTTCCTTAAGACTGAACTTTTATTCAGTTTATCTCGTGGATCTTGGGCCAAAGAACAAAAAACAACCAGAGTCTCAGGTGGAGAAAAGTAGCAAAACTATTAAAAGGGCAGCTCTCAGTTTTTTGTTCCTACCGTCCTCCTGGAACAGCAGCGATGGCGTCCTGGACCACGATGGGGTTCCTCAACTGGCCCAGACAGAACTGTCCCTAAAAAAAAAAACCCAGTCTGCACACAAGTGTGCAGATCCGTTAGACTTCCACACTTCTTCAATGTCTTTTCTCTAATATCCTTGTTTTAAAACAAATAAAATAGCATTTTAGCTAGTTAACCCACACATGAATTAAATAATTCCCCTTTTTATTAACAGATGGAATGAAACATGTAATAAATTGAATTATCATGTGCATATCTGGCTTTAAACATGAATTATAAGCTTCAACATGAAAAATACAGCATTTTGTAACACATTATACACTGAATGGCGTCACTCTGCATCACTCCAGTTTATGCTCTGTGCAAAGCCTGAATTTACAGGCCGGAAAGGAAGAAAAGTGCTAAACATTCATCACATCATCACAATAATCAATACAAACACATCTCAAGCATCATTGAACAACATTCATCTACTATTCTGACTGGTTATTTATTTTCCAACGCATTGAACCGTAACTATAGTGCTAATTGAGCTAAGCTAACTCACCAGAATAGTTCGAAAAGTTTGGAGAGACACTCCGACAAAGGCTCTCTTACGGCCCACTCCGGCTCCTTCAGGTAGGTACCGGGTTCTGGTTCACCGCTAACAGCAGCTCTGTCCCAATGCCTGTAGAAAACTCTCTTTTCCCTGTTAATTAGGAAGCAGCGTGCTTCCGGCAGCATGGAGCTCCTTTTCTCCCGGTCTTTTCTCTGTTCCACACCTTTGCTGCAGGTGATGCGTTCAGGACAAGCCCGAAAATTCAATTATCAGATGATGCTACGATGCATTCAAGGAACCCGATATTTCTGAGTGCTGTAAATATAATCAGGGTTACAGTTGTCAAACAGAAAGTGGATCAGATATCTTTATCTTTATCTTTATATTCGCTGCTTTTTTTAAGGCCAGGATTCAGACCTGGATTTTACCTCCTCGTGTTCATTTAAAGCAAAGGTGCGAGTTATTTGTATTAATTTATTTGATGTTTCACGTCTTTTCATGGTGTTTTTTTTACTCTTTAATGTTTTTTATTCTTTATAGTGTATTTTTTACTCTTTATTGTTTTTTGCTGTTTTTTTTTTACAGTTTTTGGTGTATTTTTTACTCTTTGTTTTTTCAATTCTGTTTTTTATTGTTTTTTTTTACTCTTTATGGTGTTTTTTTCCTTTTTTTGTTTCTTTGTGATGTTTTTTTTTTTTTGTCTCTTTGATGTTTTTTGTCTTGTCATGATGGTTGTTTTTCTCTTTCTTGCGTATTTTGTCTCTTTTTGGTGTTTTTTGTCTCCTTTTTGAGATTTTTTTGTCTTTATTGTTGTGTTTTTTAGTCTCATGGGGTTTTTCTGTCATGGCTTTAGGCCTCAAGTGTTTATTTTGACTCTTTAAGTTGTTTTCTGAAGGTTTTATCACAGGTTTTCCTGCTTCACACCAACTTCAAACCTAAAGAGAATCTGAAACTCAAGCATCCAATAAAAAAGCGATTCTTTGGTTTCTTCTTCCATTCTTCTTTGCTTTCGGTAACATCAGCGAAGAGTATCTGTGAAAATAAACAAGCAGTCTTAGAGGTCAAATTATGAAAAATATTTAAGCAAATGATAATATCTGTTGTAACAATGAAAAGTTTCCTTTTAAAAACATATTTTTCCATCAAAATCCTTCTCATGAACTCACAAGAATGAGATTTTCTTAGCTTGTGCTGCTGAAGCTGTGGCAGTGCACGTGTGTGTGAGTGTGCATGTCCTGTGGAAGCGGGGGGGTTAAGTGGTGTGAGGTCTGAGGCGTCGTACCGACGGACGGGTGGCGAGCACCGTCAAACTGAGAATAATACACCGCTTCCTGCCATTCTCTTTACACACACACGATACGTAAACACCAGCACACACACTCTGCTCCAAGTCATATTTTCTTGTTCCAAAAGGATTTCCGACTCACGACGAGGCGTTCCCTGAGATATTACCCTCCACACACAGATATTCCTCCCTCGACACTCAGTGTTTCCTGCCATAGGATGGCCCTGGTTGTCCTCGGTGACCCCCGACACCAATAAACCTCAGATACCATCAACATTCAGACAAACGCACAACAATAAGGCGTCAGAACAAGATCTGTGTCCTTTCAAACACCAGTTTCAAGCATAAACAAGTTGAAAATGTCTCCATTTTAGTAGCATCAGTCATTCACTCGAGCATCTTTTATTCTTGGAGGACTCGACCTGTTTTTTCCTGAATTCAACACAGTTTGAAGTCATCACCAGGCCATCATACTGGCCGTCTCAGGGTTTGAAGAGTGTTTAAATGACAAAATCATCACAAGGAAGCTCTAATAAGTGCCGAGTAAGTTATAGAAGTTAAGAAGACGTTCGGTGAGGAGCCCGTTGCATCGGATTTGAACACAGACGGTACCTCAAAGCTGAATTATTTTAGCTTTCAGGGTAATTTTACTGAGCCAGTAATGTTTCAGTCGAAGGTGTAGCAGTGAAATGTCATTTTTCTGTATTTAAAGGTGACATATTAGGCTTTTTAAAAGATTAATCAGTTTTCTGAGGTCTTATTGGGTACAAAACAGGCTTTGGTCAAAATACCTGCTAGCTTAAGCACAGCGGCTCTCCGTCTCAGGCATGTTTTAACAACTCTTTGGTAACGGTTTGTTTTAAGGTGGAGACTCAGCAGGTGAACAACTCCGTCCGTTAGCATCATAAATAAATAAGGAACAGCAATAACTCCTTAGAAGTTGGTGTACGTCATCTTCATTAGCTAAGCTGTTAGCGTTAGCTGCCGCTAAAGGAGGAAATAAATCCATAAATAAACCGTGAGGAGTTATTTCATTAGCTAATCTGTTAGCGTTAGCTGCTGCTAAAGGAAGAAATAAATCAGTAAATAAACCATGAGGAGTTATTTCATTAGCTTAGCTGTTAGCGTTAGCTGCTGCTAAAGGAAGAAATAAATCAGTAAATAAACCATGAGGAGTTATTTAATTAGCTAAGCTGTTATCGTTAGCTGCTGCTAAAGGAAGAAATAAACCAGTAAATAAACCATGAGGAGTTATTTCATTAGCTTAGCTGTTAGCATTAGCTGCTGCTAAAGGAAGAAATAAATCAGTAAATAAACCATGAGGAGTTATCTTCATTAGCTAAGCTGTTAGCGTTAGCTGCTGCTAAAGGAAGAAATAAATCAGTAAATAAACCATGAGGAGTTATTTAATTAGCTAAGCTGTTATCGTTAGCTGCTGCTAAAGGAAGAAATAAACCAGTAAATAAACCATGAGGAGTTATTTCATTAGCTTAGCTGTTAGCATTAGCTGCTGCTAAAGGAAGGAATAAATCAGGAAATAAACCATGAGGAGTTATTTCATTAGCTTAGCTGTTAGCATTAGCTGCTGCTAAAGGAAGAAATAAATCAGGAAATAAACCATGAGGAGTTATTTCATTAGCTAAGCTGTTAGCATTAGCTGCTGCTAAAGGAAGAAATAAATCAGTAAATAAACCATGAGGAGTTACTTCATTAGCTAAGCTGTTAGCGTTAGCTGCTGCTAAAGGAAGAAATAAATCAGTAAATAAACCATGAGGAGTTATTCCATTAGCTAAGCTGTTAGCGTTAGCTGCTGCTAAAGGAAGAAATAAATCAGTAAATAAACCATGAGGAGTTATTTCATTAGCTAAGCTGTTAGCGTTAGCTGCTGCTAAAGGAAGAAATAAATCAGTAAATAAACCATGAGGAGTTATTTCATTAGCTAAGCTGTTAGCGTTAGCTGCTGCTAAAGGAAGAAATAAACCAGTAAATAAACCATGAGGAGTTATTTCATTAGCTTAGCTGTTAGCATTAGCTGCTGCTAAAGGAAGGAATAAATCAGGAAATAAACCATGAGGAGTTATTTCATTAGCTTAGCTGTTAGCATTAGCTGCTGCTAAAGGAAGAAATAAATCAGTAAATAAACCATGAGGAGTTATTTCATTAGCTAAGCTGTTAGCGTTAGCTGCTGCTAAGGGAGGAAATAAATCAGTAAATAAAGCATGAGGAGTTATTTCTCAGATGCTTCCATTTCCCTGCTCTGAAGTTCAGGCTCTGAGAGCTGGAACTGATCCTCTTTGTGGCTCAGTTCCTTCAGTCCAGCGTTGAACTGGACCAAGTTGTTAAAACAGTGGGATGAAAAGTGTTTGCTGCACATTCACAGTCTTTAGCTAACTCTGCTGGAACATTAGCCTCAGATATAGTTTATCCACTGGGCTCTTATATCCTCTGAGGCTGCTGCACATGCACGATGTCGGTGTTTAATACCCTCAACAACAGAATCTGTCTCTTCTGTGAGGTTAATCAGATTTTAAGTGAAACATAATGTTCTTCAGGCCGGTTTGAAGTGAAAAACTAATCTTTGTGTGATCTGTCCGTCACGGCGTGGACTCCATTCCTGACGGCTGTTATAAACAGAGAAGTTGCAAACAGGAAACAAAACTTTAAGGCTTGTAAATGGTGAAAAGTTATCAGAAAATCTCTTCAACTGTTATTTATACATGTCAGCGAGTTCTGGCCATGTCTGAGCTGAGCTATAAAAGCTGTTTTCTCTTCATTTCTCTCTCAGAAGAAAGGACAATAACTGCTTGAGGAAACATCTTAGAAACTGTGTGTTTACATCCTCATGCTCAAAATATACATTTAAAAAGTTTTTGCATGGCTGTTTCTCACCAAATATAAACCAAAACCAGCTTGGTCAACCTTCTCAATGCTCCGATTTCAGCTTTGCTCTCAGGCTGCAGGTTTCCTTGTGGTTCCCAGAGTTTCTAAAAGCAGAATGGGAGGCAGAGCCTTCAGTTATCAGGCCCCTAAAAGCAGAATGGGAGGCAGAGCCTTCAGTTATCAGGCCCCTAAAAGCAGAATGGGAGGCAGAGCCTTCAGTTATCAGGCCCCTAAAAGCAGAATGGGAGGCAGAGCCTTCAGTTATCAGGCCCCTAAAAGCAGAATGGGAGGCAGAGCCTTCAGTTATCAGGCCCCTAAAAGCAGAATGGGAGGCAGAGCCTTCAGTTATCAGGCCCCTAAAAGCAGAATGGGAGGCAGAGCCTTCAGTTATCAGGCCCCTAAAAGCAGAATGGGAGGCAGAGCCTTCAGTTATCAGGCCCCTAAAAGCAGAATGGGAGGCAGAGCCTTCAGTTATCAGGCCCCTAAAAGCAGAATGGGAGGCAGAGCCTTCAGTTATCAGGCCCCTAAAAGCAGAATGGGAGACAGAGCCTTCAGTTATCAGGCCCCTAAAAGCAGAATGGGAGGCAGAGCCTTCAGTTATCAGGCCCCTAAAAGCAGAATGGGAGGCAGAGCCTTCAGTTATCAGGCCCCTAAAAGCAGAATGGGAGGCAGAGCCTTCAGTTATCAGGCCCCTAAAAGCAGAATGGGAGGCAGAGCCTTCAGTTATCAGGCCCCTAAAAGCAGAATGGGAGGCAGAGCCTTCAGTTATCAGGCCCCTAAAAGCAGAATGGGAGGCAGAGCCTTCAGTTATCAGGCCCCTAAAAGCAGAATGGGAGGCAGAGCCTTCAGTTATCAGGCCCCTCTCTGTGGAACCAGCTGCCAGTTTGGCTTCAGGAAGCAGACACCCTCTCTGCCTTTAAGATCAGGCTGAAACTTTCCTTTCTGATAAAGCTTATAGTTAGGGATGGCTCAGGTGAGCCTGAAACATCCCATAGTTCTGCTGCTATAGGCCCAGCCTGCTGGGGGAGCTCCCATGATGCACCTCTCCTCCCTCTGACATCATTGCTGTCATTAACTTGTGTTTCTCTCTCTCAGCAGGTGTCTCTGGCCTGGTGTTACGCTGCTTGTTGTCCCCTCTTTCCTGTCCTCTCAGCCCCAGCTGGTCCAGGCAGATGGACCCTTCCTGGTTCTGGTTCTGATGGAGGTTTCTTCCTGGTTCTGGTTCTGATGGAGGTTTCTTCCTGTTAAAAGGGAGTTTTTTCTCTCCACAGTCGCCTCATGCAGCTCAGGACGGGGGATTGCTTCCAGTTTCCTGAGCTGTTTTTTATTGGCTCTGTATGAATTGGACTCATTTTGAAGGTAATTCATTGTGATTAATTGGCATGAATTATACCTCTTTTAACTTTTCTAAAGCAGATCCCACTTTTTTTGTGTGTTTATTACGAGATTTATAAGTCAGGTTAAATCCTAAAACATTAACTCTCCTCTCTTTCTGTCTTTAGCTCCTCAGATGGCTTGAAACCTCCACCAGGCTTCAGAAACTGAGTGTTTCGAGGAGCAAATGCTCCAGGTCCTGCTTTAATGAAGCGTTCGATGTGTACAGGGGCTCTCTGCTGTGTGACAGCAATAATCTGGGATAAAGAGGCTGGATGTATTCTGGTGAGCTGGACAGAAGGTGGAGGAGGAGTTTAGCCAATGAGAGGGTGCTGACAAGTTTATCTGAAGCCATCAACTGGAAGAAGGAGCCGATAAATGGTGGGAAGGTGTGTGTCGGTGTGGGCATTTTAGTGGGTCCTTCTGAGGCTTTTCGGGGTAAGATATAAGTTCAGGATCAGGAAGCAGCAACCTGTTAAGGTGCAGGCTGTGGCCCTGAGAATGTATGATGTCATTAGTGGTCCTCACAAAGACAGGTACAAACATATGTGTGTGGGTCGGTACATTATAATTGCTGAGTTAAATCCTATTGTGTTCCTAAAAGATTAGCAGGTGTGAAAAGACAGACGCTCCTGTGTGTGTGTGGGTGTGTGTGTCTGGCCTCGGTCACACGATGATTGGGTTTCATTGAACTCAGCCGGGAACTGTGGGAATATCTGACACACACACACATATCAGGCCTTTTCAGACATGTTACATGTGACATTTCTGCCTTTTTTTCCAGTCATTTGGAGGGTTTTAGGGCATCGGACGGCTGATGGTTGAGTTACTGGAAAGATTTACAGCCACAAGGAGACATGATACAGCAAATGACTGAAAATGAAAACAAACAAATCCAACAGCGAACAACCAGAAAAGAGTCGGAACGGAACAGAAGAAGACAGAAAATGACTGCAAAGAGATAATATTCTACCACAGAGACAAAAAACACCACAAAACAACAAAAAACACCACAAAAAGTATAAAAAAAACACCACAAAAAGTATAAAAAAAACACCACAAAAAGTATAAAAAAAACACCACAAAGAGACAAAAAACACCACAAAAAGACAAAAAAACACCACAAAAAGACAAAAACACCACTAAGAGACAAAAAACACCACAAAAAGACAAAAAACACCACAAAAAGACAAAAACACCACTAAGAGACAAAAAAACACCACAAAAAGACAAAAAAACACCACAAAAAGACAAAAACACCACAAAAAGACAAAAAACACCACAAAAAGACAAAAAACACCACAAAAAGACAAAAACACCACAAAAAGACAAAAACACCACTAAGAGACAAAAAAACACCACAAAAAGACAAAAAAACACCACAAAAAGACAAAAAAACACCACAAAAAGACAAAAACACCACTAAGAGACAAAAAACACAATAAAGACACAAAAAACACCACAAAAAGACAAAAAACACCACAAAAAGACAAATAAACACAACAAAAACACAAAATAACACCACAAAGAGACAAATAAACACCACAAAGAGACAAATAAACACCACAAGGAGACAAAAAACACCACAAAAAGACAAAAACACAACAAAGACACAAAAAACACCACAAAAAGACAAAAAACACCACAAAGAGACAAATAAACACCACAAGGAGACAAAAAACACCACAAAAAGACAAAAACACAACAAAGACACAAAAAACACCACAAAAAGACAAAAAACACCACTAAGAGACAAAAAAACACCACAAAAAGACAAAAAAACACCACAAAAAGACAAAAACACCACTAAGAGACAAAAAAACACCACAAAAAGACAAAAAACACCACAAAAAGACAAAAACACCACTAAGAGACAAAAAAACACCACAAAAAGACAAAAAAACACCACAAAAAGACAAAAACACCACAAAAAGACAAAAACACCACTAAGAGACAAAAAAACACCACAAAAAGACAAAAAAACACCACAAAAAGACAAAAAAACACCACAAAAAGACAAAAACACCACTAAGAGACAAAAAACACAATAAAGACACAAAAAACACCACAAAAAGACAAAAAACACCACAAAAAGACAAATAAACACAACAAAAACACAAAATAACACCACAAAGAGACAAATAAACACCACAAAGAGACAAATAAACACCACAAGGAGACAAAAAACACCACAAAAAGACAAAAACACAATAAAGACACAAAAAACACCACAAAAAGACAAAAAACACCACAAAAAGACAAAAACACCACTAAGAGACAAAAAAACACCACAAAAAGACAAAAAACACCACAAAAAGACAAAAACACCACTAAGAGACAAAAAAACACCACAAAAAGACAAAAAACACCACAAAAAGACAAAAACACCACTAAGAGACAAAAAAACACCACAAAAAGACAAAAAAACACCACAAAAAGACAAAAACACCACAAAAAGACAAAAACACCACTAAGAGACAAAAGAACACCACAAAAAGACAAAAAAACACCACAAAAAGACAAAAAAACACCACAAAAAGACAAAAACACCACTAAGAGACAAAAAACACAATAAAGACACAAAAAACACCACAAAAAGACAAAAAACACCACAAAAAGACAAATAAACACAACAAAAACACAAAATAACACCACAAAGAGACAAATAAACACCACAAAGAGACAAATAAACACCACAAGGAGACAAAAAACACCACAAAAAGACAAAAACACAACAAAGACACAAAAAACACCACAAAAAGACAAAAAACACCACAAAGAGACAAATAAACACCACAAGGAGACAAAAAACACCACAAAAAGACAAAAACACAACAAAGACACAAAAAACACCACAAAAAGACAAAAAACACCACTAAGAGACAAAAAAACACCACAAAAAGACAAAAAAACACCACAAAAAGACAAAAACACCACTAAGAGACAAAAAAACACCACAAAAAGACAAAAAACACCACAAAAAGACAAAAACACCACTAAGAGACAAAAAAACACCACAAAAAGACAAAAAAACACCACAAAAAGACAAAAACACCACAAAAAGACAAAAACACCACTAAGAGACAAAAAAACACCACAAAAAGACAAAAAAACACCACAAAAAGACAAAAACACCACTAAGAGACAAAAAACACAATAAAGACACAAAAAACACCACAAAAAGACAAAAAACACCACAAAAAGACAAATAAACACAACAAAAACACAAAATAACACCACAAAGAGACAAATAAACACCACAAAGAGACAAATAAACACCACAAGGAGACAAAAAACACCACAAAAAGACAAAAACACAATAAAGACACAAAAAACACCACAAAAAGACAAAAAACACCACAAAAAGACAAAAACACCACTAAGAGACAAAAAAACACCACAAAAAGACAAAAACACAATAAAGACACAAAAAACACCACAAAAAGACAAAAAACACCACAAAGAGACAAATAAACACCACAAGGAGACAAAAAACAACACAAAAAGACAAAAACACAACAAAGAGACAACAAAAAAACACAAAAAACACCACAAAGAGACAAATAAACACCACAAGGAGACAAAAAACACCACAAAAAGACAAAAACACAACAAAGAGACAACAAAAAAACACAAAAAACACCACAAAGAGACAAATGACACCACAAAGAGACAAAAAACACAATAAAGACACAAAAAACACCACAGAGACAACAAAAAACACAAAAAAACACCACTAAGAGACAAAAAACACCACAAAAAGGATTAAAAAACACCACAAAGAGACAAAAACACAAAAAACCACCACAAAGAGACAAAAAAAACACAGAAAGACAAATAAACACCACAAAGAGACAAATAAACACCACAAAGAGACAAAAAACACCACAAAAAGACAAAAAACACCACAAAAAGACAAATAAACACAACAAAAACACAAAATAACACCACAAAGAGACAAATAAACACCACAAAGAGACAAATAAACACCACAAGGAGACAAAAAACACCACAAAAAGACAAAAACACAATAAAGACACAAAAAACACCACAAAAAGACAAAAAACACCACAAAAAGACAAAAACACCACTAAGAGACAAAAAAACACCACAAAAAGACAAAAAACACCACAAAAAGACAAAAACACCACTAAGAGACAAAAAAACACCACAAAAAGACAAAAAACACCACAAAAAGACAAAAACACCACTAAGAGACAAAAAAACACCACAAAAAGACAAAAAAACACCACAAAAAGACAAAAACACCACAAAAAGACAAAAACACCACTAAGAGACAAAAGAACACCACAAAAAGACAAAAAAACACCACAAAAAGACAAAAAAACACCACAAAAAGACAAAAACACCACTAAGAGACAAAAAACACAATAAAGACACAAAAAACACCACAAAAAGACAAAAAACACCACAAAAAGACAAATAAACACAACAAAAACACAAAATAACACCACAAAGAGACAAATAAACACCACAAAGAGACAAATAAACACCACAAGGAGACAAAAAACACCACAAAAAGACAAAAACACAACAAAGACACAAAAAACACCACAAAAAGACAAAAAACACCACAAAGAGACAAATAAACACCACAAGGAGACAAAAAACACCACAAAAAGACAAAAACACAACAAAGACACAAAAAACACCACAAAAAGACAAAAAACACCACTAAGAGACAAAAAAACACCACAAAAAGACAAAAAAACACCACAAAAAGACAAAAACACCACTAAGAGACAAAAAAACACCACAAAAAGACAAAAAACACCACAAAAAGACAAAAACACCACTAAGAGACAAAAAAACACCACAAAAAGACAAAAAAACACCACAAAAAGACAAAAACACCACAAAAAGACAAAAACACCACTAAGAGACAAAAAAACACCACAAAAAGACAAAAAAACACCACAAAAAGACAAAAAAACACCACAAAAAGACAAAAACACCACTAAGAGACAAAAAACACAATAAAGACACAAAAAACACCACAAAAAGACAAAAAACACCACAAAAAGACAAATAAACACAACAAAAACACAAAATAACACCACAAAGAGACAAATAAACACCACAAAGAGACAAATAAACACCACAAGGAGACAAAAAACACCACAAAAACACAATAAAGACACAAAAAACACCACAAAAAGACAAAAAACACCACAAAAAGACAAAAACACCACTAAGAGACAAAAAAACACCACAAAAAGACAAAAACACAATAAAGACACAAAAAACACCACAAAAAGACAAAAAACACCACAAAGAGACAAATAAACACCACAAGGAGACAAAAAACAACACAAAAAGACAAAAACACAACAAAGAGACAACAAAAAAACACAAAAAACACCACAAAGAGACAAATAAACACCACAAGGAGACAAAAAACACCACAAAAAGACAAAAACACAACAAAGAGACAACAAAAAAACACAAAAAACACCACAAAGAGACAAATGACACCACAAAGAGACAAAAAACACAATAAAGACACAAAAAACACCACAGAGACAACAAAAAACACAAAAAAACACCACTAAGAGACAAAAAACACCACAAAAAGGATTAAAAAACACCACAAAGAGACAAAAACACAAAAAACCACCACAAAGAGACAAAAAAAACACAGAAAGACAAATAAACACCACAAAGAGACAAATAAACACCACAAAGAGACAAAAAACACCACAAAGAGACAACAGAGGAGGAGAACTCAACCAAAAACACTCAGAATCATGATGAAGACCATAAATATGAGAAGGTGGAGATGATGGAACAGAAAGCTTCAGTGAGGCAGGCCAGCTGCAGCCTCTGAAACCTGCTGCCTTATATAACAACATATTTTGGACTGTCAGAAGTGGCCTCGTTCCCATGCGCTCCTCTGTCGCGCACACGCGCGCGCGCGCGCTCTGATCCAGACAGTTGGTATTATCAGAGCAGGACCAGCCCAGCCGGGCTGCGCAAACCTCCCATGTCACGTTTGTGTGTGAGCGCGCCGCACGAGGGCGGGCTCCACTTTGTGCACGTGTGTGCGTGCGCGGCTCCCAGGCTCCGTGGGAAAGCTGCAGCAGCAAAGAAGGAGGAGAAGAAACAGAAGGAGGAGGAGAAGAGGGGGAGACCGCGGCCTCCAGTGCAGCCTGCAGCCCGCACGCACGCACGCACGCACCTGTCCCGGACACGCACCGCTGGAGCAGCAGCGAGAAGCTTTTATTGAGTCTTTCTGAGGGTTTTAAAGACATTTCACCGCTTTCAGGTGCAGAGATGTGCAGCCGGTTGATTGTTTTCATTTTCTGGTGCCATCAGAAAACTTTTTCACATTAATTTCTGCAAAAAAGGAGAAACTCTGGAAAATAACTTAAAACTTTTAGATTATTTTTAACAGAATACTCTGAAGAACTGGCCAGTTTTATTCTGGTTTCTCTGGGGATCCCTGGAACTCTCCTGCCGGCCTGTGACGCTTAGTTTTGGGGCTTATTTTGTCCACTGAACTCCACACCTCCGCGGCTCTCCGGGGGACAGACATCCAGCTCTGCCCGGCCTTCAGGCACCATGAAGCGGCCGTGTGAGGACAGCAGCTCGGCGGAGAGTGACGTGGAGGAGACCATTGATGTGGGAAGTGAGAATATTTATTCAGAGTGAGTTTTAAACGCAGTTTCATCTTTTCAGATCATCACATACTCTGATAAAGAGCTTTAAATGCAAATTATTAAACACATCTCTATTAAAAATATGTCAATTGATCTAATTTAGTGTCATGTTAGTAAAGATTTCCAGTAAAAGATCAGATTTAAGGTCTAAAAGTTGCCTAAAGAGTAGCTACAGTATAAAAAATCTCCCATTTAAATGTTATTTATTATTGATTAAGCTGAGGATTATTCTTTAAAAGATAATTATGTCACATCTTTAATCGTCTTACTTTGGACTCAAAGTCATTTAAACATTAGAAATATTTAGTTTACTATCCGTAAAGACAAATAAAGCTGAAAAGCTTCACATTTTAGACCGAATAAGTTTTATTTTTGGACTTTCATGCCAAAAACAAGTTAATATGAAGCCCAGCCAGCTACGACTGATCATTAAAGCCACACTTTGAGCTTTTTATACACTTTAAAAGTGAAGTAAATGCTCTGTTTTTACTCAAAAGTTTCCTTTCTTTGCATTTTTACAGCCATATCTCACTTATGACTTGATTTAAAGTTTTCTGGACATGTCGGCAGGTTTGAGGCTCGCTCAAATGTTTCTGATCGATGGATTTAATCTGCAGTAAATGTATTTTGAACGTGGAGCTTCTTTATATTCAGTGGAAACTGCGTTTTATGCTAAATGTGGAGCACTTTTTTGTTGTTTAATCAATAAAATGCATCATAATTTACGTGTTTTTATCTGAGATAAGGAAAAAGCAGCTGAAATATGCAGTTTGGGAGCATATTTGTTGTTTAATCGGTTAATTTTCTCTGCAGACACATGAAGGCGTCCTTTATAAGATGTGGATCCCCGACCACGACCACGCAGCTGATGGCGAGGAAAAAACGCAGAGGGGTATGTTGCATAGAAATGATGAAATGAGTTGAATATTTACAGGTTTATTCAGGGTTTGCTGTTTTTATTTCAGATTATTGAGAAGCGCCGCAGAGACAGAATCAACAGCAGCCTGTCCGAGTTGCGCCGACTCGTCCCAACGGCGTTTGAGAAGCAGGTGAAGTCTGGACCCGCCTCTGATGGTTAATTACTGCTTTCAGCTGTTTCTGAGAGGATCAGGAAAGTTCACCTCAGGCTGAGAGGAGGAGGCAGAACCTCCTGGTTGTGGACCAGTGGATCAGAGCTTTGCCCTCACAGAGTTGGTCAAAGTGAGCTGCGTTTTTGGTCCAAAGTGGTTCTGGTTTACGGAGCGTGTTGGACTCCATCAGGCTCCGATCCTCATGGACAGGATCTGGAGGAGGGCGTCTGGTTCTGAACCTCAGGGTTCAGCTCTGCTTTCTGCAGATGATGTGGTTCTGTTGGCCTTCAGTTCACAACTGAGTCTGAAGCAGCCGGGATGAGTCGGCTCCTCCAGATCTGAGGCCCTGGTTCTGAACCTCCGGGTCGGGATGAGTCTCTGCCTCAGCTGGAGCAGTTTCAGCATCTCTGGACCTGGTTCTGAACCTCCGGGTCGGGCTGAGTCTCTGCCTCAGCTGGAGCAGTTTCAGCATCTCTGGTTCTGGTTCTCAGTGATGGTGAGTTGGATCAGAGGTGGACAGACGGATCGGGGCTTCGTCAGCAGTAATGAGGGCGCTGCTCCGGTCCGTTTGGTGAAGCTGAGCCGGAAGGAGAAGCTTTCAGGTTCCTGCTCCATCTTTGTTCCAACCCTCACCTGAGCTCACAGATCTGGGTTCTGACCCAAAGAAGGAGGTCGTGGTTACAGGCGGCTGAAATGAGTTTCCTTCAGAGGGGGGCGGGGCTTATAGATAGGGGGAGGAGCTCCACCATCTGAGGGAGGAGCTCCAGTATCCAGGGGGAGGAGCTCGATCATCCGGGAGGAGCTCAGAGTAGAGCCGCTGCTCCTCCACATAGAAAGGAGTCAGCTGAGCTGGTTCCTCTGGTCAGGATGCCTCCTGGGAGGAGGCCCCGGGTCAGAACCAGAACTCTCTGCAGGGATTATACATCCCATCTGACCTGGGAACGCCTCGGGACCCCCAGGAGGAGCTGGAGAGGGATGGATGGGTTGATGTCTGGGTTTCCCTGCTGGACCTGTTGGTTCTGACCTCAGATCAGAGGAAGATGGATGTTTCTGTGCCTGTAAGCCTGTAAATCAGGATGAAACAACAAAGCACCAACCTGGATTCCAGCGCTGACTTTTGGTTGAAAATAGGTTGATTTTCAGCAGACTGAACGCCTCTGAACATATTTAAGATGCTATTTTAGCACATAAATGTAAAAAAGTGTCCCTTAAGCTGATTTAAATCATTTAGAGATCTGTTAATTAAAAGAAAAATACACTGAGAATAACAGGATGTGAAGTTTAACTGTTCTCCTGCTCGGTTGGATTCAGGGTTCAGCTAAACTGGAGAAGGCAGAGATCCTCCAGATGACTGTGGACCATCTGAAGATGCTGCAGGCCACCGGAGGCAAAGGTAACGCAACACGAGGCTTTTAAAATCTGTCATCTGTAGATTGTTTTGAACCTTCTCTGACCAGCTTCACTGTATTTAGAACCAAATCCAGGATCTGAAGCAGCATCACTCAGTAAAAGCTGCTCCAGACTCATGTTTCCATCCTTCAGCTTCCTTTAATGACTCTTTTTAATGCTTTGAACTGAGGACACTGATTGAATCTGAGTCCATTCCTGCTGAATCCCAGATTCCAGCTGCTCAGCAGTCCCTGGTTGTCTGGTTCTCCTCTTCATGATGCTCCAACATCTGCAGCAGGAGACAGATGTGGCCTGCAGGCAGCAGCCGAGCTCACACACTCTGTGTGTCTGAAGCTGCTGGAAGTCCTGCAGAATGAGGTCTGGCATCGTCCTGCTGAAATAACCACGGACCTCCCGGGAAAAGACGGCACCTTGATGGCAGCATCTGTCTCTGCAGAACTCCAACATCCAGCTGTGCATCAGTGGTACCTTCAACCAGATGAAGCCCTCCATGCCCTGGACTCTGCTGCAGCCCCAGACCATCACAGACGCTGCTTTAAACCTTCCTCTGAGAACAGCTGGATGCTCTTTCTCAGCAGTTTTTCCCAGAAGCAGCTGAAACGTGGACTCATCTGCCCACAGAACACGTGTCCACTGTCTTTCTGTCCCTCTGAGATGAGCTGGAGTCCAGAGAACTGGGCCGTGGTTCTGCTCAGAGCTGATATATGGCTTCCTCCTGGTGTGATGCAGCTTCAGCTCACATTTCTGGATGCAGCCGTGGACTGTGTTGAGTGGAAATGCTTTTCCCAGCTCCTCCTGAGCCCATGTGGCTGTATGGATCATGGTGGCCTGACGGTTTCTCCTGCAGTGCTGCCTGAGGGCTCCGAGCTCATCCAGCAGGGCTTTCTGTCCTTGGCCTTTCCACACTGAGACTTCCCCAGACTCCCTGAATCTGTTCCCAATATTCTGCTCTGTAGATGCTGAAAGACCAAAGTTCTTTCCAGTCTGACTCTGAGGAATATTTCCTGAACTTATTGATGATTCTCTGATGGAGTTTGGCCCAAAGCGGTGAGCCACGACCCATCCTTGTTGGAGAGGCTGAACCTTTGGTGGAAGCTGCTTTTATACCCAATCCTGACACCCTCACCTGTCAGCAGGTAACCTGCTGCTTGGAGAAGCTCCAGAAGCTGTTTCTGTAGATTCTATAAACTTTCTTTGACTCCAGAACAAATATATTTCAGGTTTTGTTGCTCCATTAAATTCCAGATTTGTTTCCAGTGAAGTTGGTCTGTGAAGACGCTGAAAATCACTTCTTTTGACTTGTCTCTGGCTCAGTGATGAGGTCAGCTTGTTAGCTTTTCTCAGCTTGAATGTGACGTAAAACAATACTTCAGAGACAGTTTAACTTAAGACGAGTGAAGATAAAAGCTTGAATCAGGAGGTTTGGGTCACAGATGTGTTTAAGCTCCGTTTAACCCTCAGAAAACAGATTTCAGTCCAGGTTAAAGCCCCTCAGGGGGCTTTAAACTGAGTGTTTGGGATAACTCTGCAGGGATAAAAGCCCCACCTGAGCCTGAGCAGTGCTGTTTGCATTCATAATGCAGGCGGAGGAGGGTGGGGGGGCCTTGGTTTTCAGTGCACAGAACAAAGTCAGCGAGGCAGAAGGTCCGTTTAAATTTCCATCTGCAGCGTCCTCCATGAATCCTCCTGAATCAAACCGTTCAGACGGGATTAAAGTCCTTCAGAGGAGACTTTAGAGCTCCAACTTTAAGAATAAAATCTGCTTTTTTTTTAATACTTAAACTCATTAAAAGTGAGTTTTTCTGGCATGTAGCGTACAGATATGTTTATCATTTGGTTTTGAGGATTAGAAACGGACTCAGATATGATTTTAGAGCCTCAGAACCCGTTAATCCCAGCGGTCCGTAAATGGTTCGGGGGTCGGTGGTGATTCTTGGTCTTATCTCATGAATTCAGCAGTTTTTCCTTAAAGTGAATCCTTTCTGAAACCCAGAATCCATAAACTAACCTGATAATCTAAAGGTTTCAGACTCTTTTAAAGCCGGGTCAGTGGCGCTCACCTCTCTTCTCCACCCGCAGGTTACCTGGACGCTCACCTCTCTTCTCCACCCGCAGGTTACCTGGACGCTCACCTCTCTTCTCCACCCGCAGGTTACCTGGACGCTCACCTCTCTTCTCCACCCGCAGGTTACCTGGACGCTCACCTCTCTTCTCCACCCGCAGGTTACCTGGACGCTCACCTCTCTTCTCCACCCGCAGGTTACCTGGACGCTCACCTCTCTTCTCCGCCCGCAGGTTACCTGGACGCTCACCTCTCTTCTCCACCCGCAGGTTACCTGGACGCTCAGGCGCTGGCGCTGGACTTCCTGTCTCTGGGTTTCAGGGAGTGTGTGACGGAGGTTTCCCGCTACTTGAGCGCCGTGGAGGGCCTGGACTCCGGCGACCCGCTGCGCTCCCGCCTCCTTTCCCACCTCACCTCCTGCGCCTCGCAGCGTGACGCCGCCGCTCTGACCGCCGCGTCCCATCAGCACCAGCAGCAGCCTCACCCGTTACCTCACCCGTTCCCCCCCCAGCACTGGGCCGCCGCCGCTCTGGCGCTGCGTCCTCTTCCGTACGGACTCAGCAGACTCGTGGTTTCTCCGGATGCTGCAGGAGGAGGAGGAGTCCCGCAGAGGCTGGCGCAGCAGAACGTCGTCTCACCCTTTTCCTCCCACCCAGACTCCACCTCCTCCTCACCTTCCTCTTCTTCTTCTTCTCTCATGCTTCCCTGCACATCCACCCCTCTCTCCGCTTCCCTCCTCTCCCTGTCATCGTCGTTTCCCATCGCCTTCCACGGAGGCTACCCCATCCTCCCTCCCGCCTCCTTCACCTCCACTGCTGCCGCCTCCAGTCCTCCCATCTCCTCCACCTCCTCCTCCTCCTCCCAAACCCCTCAGAGCAGCAGCAGCAAACCCTACCGGCCGTGGGGAACCGAGGTCGGAGCTTTCTGACCGTGCCGCTGCTCGCTAACCTCTGATTTGATGACAAACTGACAAATTAACAGCCTGGAAAACACTTCTGTCCCTTTTATCGTTGACCCAGGTACGGAGGACCGAAGCTGCCATCATCCAAAATAAATACAAAAATAGATAAATGTCAATTTTATGCCTGTAGATCGACAGAAGTGCTTCACAAACAAGAAAAAACAGAAAAACAAGACAATGTAAAGACCTGATGGGACTTAACCTGAACTCGAATTAAAAGCCAAAGTGAAAAAGTGAGTTTTAAGACAGGATTTAAAAGACTTCGCAGAGTTAAAACTGAGTGGCAGATTATTCTTGGTGTCCTACCATTTAAAACTTTAACAGCAAGTAAAAGAATCTTAGAATCAATAAAAAAAACGACCAAACCTGTAAACCTGCCAAACTGGAGTCATGTGATCACATGTTACCTGACAGGTGAGGTGATGAAGGCACCAAGAAGTTTTTCCAGATGTTTTAGAGGAAGACAAGAATTGCTTTGGTAATTTGACACAACTGATAAAAACTGGTCTCGGAAACTGCGATTTCTAACGGTGTGGAAATAATGAGAAGCACAAACGCCATCGAAAGCGGTTCGATTGTTCATGTGTTGATCAGTTTCTGACGTCCTGCATCCAATTTAACAGGAAGATAAATTTGGATGTCATCAACATAACATCAAAGGGAAATATTGTTCGTCCTGAAAATTGATCCCAAAGGTGTCGTAGATAAAGAAAACAGAGTTGGGCCCAAAATGGACCCCTGAGGTACACCAGAACAAATTGAGGCTGAGGAGGAGTTTTCCAGGACAAAACCTGTACCTTTAAGACCAACATGATCGACTGTGTGGAAGGCAGCAGGTAAATCTGAGTGACCTGAAGATCATTAAAAAGTCTTAAAACTCCTCAGAAACAGTGCGTAAAAAGGTCGGAAATGGATTAAAAATAACCTTTTCCAAAAATATGTGATGATAAAAGCTTCTAAGATTACATTTAAAGATAATTTATGCAACAAGAATTGAAGAGAATGTGAAAGAAATGTTAATATTTATCTTTTAAGATGGAATATATTTAATTTCTTTGATGTTAATTTGTTCTCTTTTTGTTTATTTCAGTTTTCCTTCACATTTATTTCTTTATTTTCATGTCACCAAACATTTTAGATTCAGTTTTTGTAATTTATTTAATCTGTAGATGTATTTATTTTCATGTTTTCTTTTTAAATTTCTGCTTCATTATGCAAATTAGGGGCGTGGTCTTAAATTAGTTCATTTAAAAATTAAAGCAGACTTTTTTTTTTCAAATTCTGTATTATTATTGTTGCATAAACTAAGTTTTCTTTAAATTTTATTCGTATTTATCATCATATAAACTAAATTTTTTTTTTTTAATTAATGTTGGATTGTGGCAGCTTCAGTCTTCCATACCCAGGCAGCTTGTTAACATTCAGATGATTTAACTCAGAACAGATTATGTGCTTTCACTGGTCTGATTCTGAGTTGCTCCCATTTGAGATTTTTTCCACTTGAACAAAAACTACATTTTTAATATTTTTAACCTTCATAAGTTAATTGATATTCTACAGTTTGTTATTTGCTCTGAGAGAGACTGAACCTTTGGTGGAAGCTGCTTTTATACCCAACCCTGACACCCTCACCTGTCAGCAGGTAACCTGCTGCTTGGAGAAGCTCCAGAAGCTGTTGCTGTAGATTATATAAACTTTCTGTCTTTCTTTGACAACTTTTTGTGTGTTGTTGGCATCAAGTTTTAATTTATAAGTTCCAAATACAGTGAAGTTGGTCAGTGAAGACACTGAAAATCACTTCCTTTGTGCTCGTGTCTGTGAAATGATTTCTGGAAACTCTTCTGGTCTGAAGTCCTCAACAGACGCATGAAATGAGCCCTAAGACGAGTCCGAAGACGAGTCCGAAGACGAGTCCGAAGACGAGTCAGAAGACGAGTCAGAAGACGAGTCAGAAGACGAGTCAGAAGACAAGTTTTAAGACCAGTCTGAAGACGAGTCCGAAGACGAGTCCGAAGACGAATCCTAAAACGAGTGTAAGACGAGTCCTAAGACGAGTCCTAAGACGAGTCAGAAGACGAGTCCTAAGACGAGTCCTAAGACGAGTCAGAAGACGAATCCGAAGACGAGTTTTAAGACGAGTCAGAAGATGAGTGTAAGATGAGTCAGAAGACAAATCCTAAGACGAGTCCTAAAACGAGTCCTAAGACGAGTCAGAAGACAAGTTTTAAGACCAGTCAGAAGACGAGTCAGAAGACAAATCCTAAGACGAGTCCTAAAACGAGTCCTAAGACGAGTCAGAAGACGAGTCCTAAGACGAGTCCGAAGACGAGTCAGAAGACAAGTTTTAAGACCAGTCAGAAGACGAGTCAGAAGACAAATCCTAAGACGAGTCAGAAGACGAGTCAGAAGACGAGTCAGAAGACGAGTCTGAAGACGAGTCCTAAGACGAATCCTAAGACGAATCCTAAGACGAGTCAGAAGACGAATCCTAAGACGAGTCAGAAGACGAGTCCTAAGACGAGTTTTAAGACGAGTCCGAAGACGAGTCTGAAGACGAGTCTGAAGACGAGTCTGAAGACGAGTCTGAAGACGAGTCCTAAAACGAGTCAGAAGACCAGTCCTAAAACGAGTCCTAAGACGAGTCAGAAGACAAGTTTTAAGACCAGTCAGAAGACGAGTCAGAAGACAAATCCTAAAACGAGTCCTAAGACGAGTCAGAAGACGAGTCAGAAGACGAGTCCTAAGACGAGTCCGAAGACGAGTCAGAAGACCAGTCCTAAAACGAGTCCTAAGACGAGTCAGAAGACAAGTTTTAAGACCAGTCAGAAGACGAGTCAGAAGACAAATCCTAAGACGAGTCCTAAGACGAGTCCTAAGACGAGTCAGAAGACGAGTCAGAAGACCAGTCCTAAAACGAGTCCTAAGACGAGTCAGAAGACGAGTCAGAAGACGAGTCTGAAGACGAGTCTGAAGACGAGTCCGAAGACGAGTCCGAAGACGAGTCCTAAGACGAGTCCTAAGACGAGTTTGAAGACGAGTCCTAAGACGAATCCTAAGACGAATCCTAAGACGAGTCCGAAGACGAGTCCTAAGACGAGTCCTAAGACGAGTTTGAAGACGAGTTTGAAGACGAGTCCTAAAACGAGTCCTAAGACGAGTCAGAAGACGAGTCAGAAGACGAGTCTGAAGACGAGTCTGAAGACGAGTCCGAAGACGAGTCCTAAGACGAGTTTGAAGACGAGTCCTAAGACGAATCCTAAGACGAGTCCGAAGACGAGTCCTAAAACGAGTCCGAAGACGAGTCCTAAGACGAGTCAGAAGACGAGTCAGAGTGAGGGATGTGTTGATCGTACCATAGAGTAGATGTGGACTAACACCAGGCTTGTTGTTTAAAATTAGCCTGAAACACTAAAACAAGACGTGATGAACCAAAGTCTGATAATAAATTCAATATATTTGACAAGATTTCATTTGAACAGATGTTTGTTTGTTGTATTTTCAACATATTTCTGGGACTTGAGAGCAAAAACTCTTCTGACAGTTGCTGGGAGGAATAAGAAGAAGATGTTCTGTGACCTGAAGCTGAGAGAATTCATCTGTTTTTCTGGGGAAAAGTAAAGTTTCCAGTGAGATTTAAACTGGTTAAAACTCATATATTTATAATCCCCGAAGCTCACACCAAGACTCGCTGTGAAACAAGAAAATTAGGCCCTAAGAATTAAGTCATGATGCAGAAACACGCTTTGACATCTTAATTAAATGTAAATGAACAACAGAATCTAAATGTGATGCACATTAAGGCAGAAAACGTGTCCCTGTGGTGATGAGAAGTTCTTCTTTTTAGATTTAAATTCAGTGTCTGACTTTAAATACATACACAAAGACCAAAATGTGACACAAAGAGCCACAAAACAGAGTAAGATGATGCAAAAGAACTACAAAAAGTGGCAGAATAAAGGAATTAAAGATTAAATAAGCAGCAAAATGTGCAAAGTTCAACACAGCAGCCGTTTGCAGAATTGCTGCTGAAGGGTTAGTTTCTGTATGTTTGTACATAGGCTGCGGACACGCTGTGATGCTGTGGAGCGTTACAGTGTGTTTACGTACGTCAGCTGTCGCCAAGTTGTTAAAGCAGTGGGATGAAAAGTGTCTGCTGCACATTCACAGTCTTTAGCTAACTCTGCTGGAACATTAGCCTCAGATATAGTTTATCCACTGGGCTCTTATATCCTCTGAGGCTGCTGCTGGATGGAAGATGCATGCTCCTCAGTGCAGCTGACAGCAGAACATTTCCACCAGAAGCTGGCTTCATCCGTCCAGCAGGCTGGAGGTGAGTGGGCGGGGCTTAGCAGAGGAGGCGGAGCCAACTTAAGGAGTGACGTACTTTAGAAATGAAAATCAGCTCAAACAAAGGGGAACTAAATAAATACCAGGGTTGTGTTTTTGGGGAGTTTTACACCTGCTGGTGACCTCAGACGCCCTGATATATGCGGGGAAATGGTTTAGCAGTTAGCTGTAAGTTAGCAGTTAGCTGTAAGTTAGCAGTTAGCTGTAACTTAGCAGCAGATGCTAGCAAACAATGCTTTCTCATCAACAGTAATGGACCAAGACGGATATATGCACAGCGTAACTCGTTACCCTCAGATATAGTTTATCCACTGGGCTCTTATATCCTCTGAGGCTGCTGCTGGATGGAAGATGCATGCTCCTCAGTGCAGCTGACAGCAGAACATTTCCACCAGAAGCTGGCTTCATCCGTCCAGCAGGGTGGATGTGAGGGGGCGGGGCTTAGCAGAGGAGGCGGGGCCAACTTAAGGAGTAACGGCTCGTTAAATGAGGAACTTTCAAACAAAGAGGAACTAAATAAACCCCAGGGTTGTGTTTTTAGGGAGTTTTACCCTGATTTATGCTCCCAGGAACAGGAAGAAGGGATTTTTACTGAACATTTCTCCTTTAAGGATCAACAAAGTAACCTGATCCCACAGAAAAAGATGAAATAAGCTCCAACTCAGTGATGTACATTGGAGAACTTTCCTCATCACATGGCTTCCCTCTTTCAGATAATAAGTAAAGTGTTCTTCATTTTCCTTCATTGGCCATCTTTACATTTGTTTTCCGTCGCTGCTCTGTGAGGTTTAGTCGGAAATCTACTTGGTGAGGTTTAGGTACCAAAAAACACTGCTTAAATAATCTATGATTACCCGTCAAATCAGAACAGAACTCGACTCTGAAATAATAAATGTAGTAGGGCTGGACCAGGCTGAAACATAAATGCAGGAGTTTTTAGCCTGAATAAACAGACTGGGTCTTGGATTTGTCCACAGGCAGGTTCTGACCCACATCTTGCTGTGTTTGGAGGTCTGAAGCACTTGAAGCTGTTTGTTTTGACACAAATAGTTTGGATGACATGTGGTCTTTAGCACGAGAAATCTTCCTGTGGCAACAAGCTCCAGGGGTTCTGTTGCTGACATCCAGGAGCTTCTGCTGAATCTAAATGATTTAAAACTTGTGGTAGGTGGTCCTGACTGAGCTTCTGTGAGGAGACGAGGCTGAAAAGCTGTTAACATGCAACCATGAGAGTGGCATCAATATGTTCTCTGTGGGAAAGCTAAAAGAAACCAACTCACACTTCAAAACGGCTGCAGAGTTTGTGGCTTTAGTGAAGGCAGAAAAGGTGTTTATAATTCCTGCTGCTTCACAGATGGTTTCTTCCCACCGGAGCCAACTTAAGGAGTGACGTATTTTAGAAATGAAAATCAGAACGGCTCGTTAAATGAGGAACTTTCAAACAAAAAGGAACTAAATAAACCCCAGGGTTGTGTTTTTGGGGGAGTTTTACACCTGCTGGTGACCTCAGACGCCCTGATATCTGCTCCCAGGAACAGGAAGAAGGATTTTACACAATATGTCGGCTTTAATAAACTGACAAAAGATGTTTTCAGCATATCAATTGATTGGTGAAACTCCAACAAAATATTTGACAGTCGCCACAAAAACCGAATGGAGAGATGCAGGATATTTTAATTTTAGCTGAACAACATAACAAGACAAACAAAATGTTAAGAATATGAAAACAGAAGCTGTTATCTGATGATTTTCCTCTGAGTGTCTCTGCTCTAAGGTGACAGGTAAGAGACCATGTTGTTTGGACTGAAAATCTCAATCCAGTAGCCGTCGGGGTCCTGGATGAAGGTCAGAGCCTTTAGTGCACCTGTGACCAGAGAACAGGGCTGTAGTTTGTGGAATAAACCCGTCACAGAGGAGATATAATGCAAAGCACAACCTGCAGGCTGTGAGCTCCTGCTGGAGGTTAAAGTACAGTCTGACACATCTTAACCTACATGTTTTTTAAACTTCACAGCAGTTCTGTCTCTTTAGGAAGGGTAGCGACCACTTTTCCAACACGAAGGTGAGCTGTGAATGTATATTTTCAATAGGATGACACAGATAAAACTGCATAATCCAGGTAAAATATCACAAAAAGTACATCTGAAGTCAAAACTCTGAGCTGAGGACCGAGACCAAGGACCAGAATCAACACCTGAGTTCACTCTGTGTTGTCTTTGCTGCCCTCTGCAGGAAGAAAGGTGTAACTACAGAGAAAATACATATTTATTCAGATAAATAAAGAAAAATATTGAAAAATCCCTGCTAATCTTTGGTTAGAAGCTCAAAAGAAGACCTCATTAACATTAACTAATCTTATATTTTACCAACAGGTAGTTTTCTCTGACATGAAAGGTGTTTTCAGCCAATTATTTTACTGTAAGCAGTCAGCTGAAATGGCCAAATAAGTTAAAATTATAATAATTGAAATGAATAACAAATTTTTGCAAAAATAAATGTATAAAATGTGAAAGAAAGAATTTTTTCTGCTTTGATTTAAACTGGATTCATTTCAGTTTTCTGTTCATGTTTCTATTTGTCAAGTTTTCAATTTAAATCATTATTTTAATTTGATTTCTTTCACTTTCTATTAAAATACTTTTGCACAAATAATTTTTTTGGTTTCATGTCAGCAGCATCTATCATCATTTAAACTTAGTCATTTATCTATTTTGCATTTATTTCAGATTATTCAGTCCCTCGTAGACATTCAGTTCAGCTAAAATATATGCGGTGTTTGGCGTTTTAAGGACTCACTTGAGTCTGATTTCTTGACAAATCTCACTCCTTGCTCTTCAAATAATTTGCAGGCTGCATGAAGATCAGGAACAGCGATGCCGATGTGGCCTAAAAGAAGATCAGACAGCATTTAAGCCCACAAACCACAAGAATATGATCCATCACCAAGCAAAGAGAGGCCCTAAAAACATCTGTTGGACAAACATATCATCCAAATTATTTTGTGTCCTTTATGAACTTTATTTAACTTCTTACCAAATCCTCGTGGATCACTGTTCCCGTTGTGATAGGACAGCTTTTCATTCAACTCTGAGCCCCAGTTACTGACAAACAGAGAAATAATCAGGATGAGAGCAGGATGACAGCAGGATGTTCGTAACTGTTTGTAAAACTGAAAGGAAACTTATTTCAATAACAATTTAAACCATTAATCTACTGATTTCACCAAACTGACAGAAAATTCATCAGCTGCAATTCTAAAGTACAAGTTTACAGTATGGATGCAAAAATATATAAAAAACTAAATGATGGGGGGGGGGGGGGTAGCAGAGTAGCAGACCAGATTAATTCCTGTTAAGGCCAGAGAGCGGACCAGATTAATTCCTGTTAAGGCCAGAGGAACAGATCATATTAATTCCTGTTAAAGCCAGAGTTGCGGACCAGATTAATTCCTGTTAAGGCCAGAGGAGCAGACCAGATTAATTACTGTTAAGGCCAGAGTAACAGACCAGATTAATTCCTGTTCAGGCCAGAGTAGCGGACCAGATTAATTCCTGTTAAGGCCAGAGTAGCGGACCAGATTAATTCCTGTTAAGGCCAGAGTAGCCGACCAGATTAATTCCTGTTAAGGCCAGAGTAGCGGACCAGATTAATTCCTGTTCAGGCCAGAGTAGCAGACCAGATTAATTCCTTTTAAGGCCAGAGGAGCGGACCAGATTAATTCCTTTTAAGGCCAGAGTAGCCGACCAGATTAATTTCTTTTAAGGCCAGAGAGCGGACCAGATTAATTCCTGTTCAGGCCAGAGGGGAAGACCAGATTAATTCCTTTTAAGGCCAGAGTAGCGGACCAGATTAATTCCTGTTAAGGCCAGAGTAGCAGACCAGATTAATTCCTGTTCAGGCCAGAGTAGCGGACCAGATTAATTCCTGTTAAGGCCAGAGAGCGGACCAGATTAATTCCTGTTCAGGCCAGAGTAGCGGACCAGATTAATTCCTGTTCAGGCCAGAGGGGAAGACCAGATTAATTCCTTTTAAGGCCAGAGTAGCCGACCAGATTAATTCCTGTTAAGGCCAGAGTAGCGGACCAGATTAATTCCTGTTCAGGCCAGAGTAGCAGACCAGATTAATTCCTTTTAAGGCCAGAGGAGCAGACCAGATTAATTCCTTTTAAGGCCAGAGTAGCCGACCAGATTAATTCCTTTTAAGGCCAGAGAGCGGACCAGATTAATTCCTGTTCAGGCCAGAGTAGCAGACCAGATTAATTCCTTTTAAGGCCAGAGTAGCCGACCAGATTAATTCCTGTTAAGGCCAGAGTAGCCGACCAGATTAATTCCTGTTAAGGCCAGAGTAGCGGACCAGATTAATTACTGTTAAGGCCAGAGGAGCAGACCAGATTAATTACTGTTAAGGCCAGAGTAACAGACCAGATTAATTCCTGTTCAGGCCAGAGTAGCGGACCAGATTAATTCCTGTTAAGGCCAGAGTAGCGGACCAGATTAATTCCTGTTAAGGCCAGAGTAGCCGACCAGATTAATTCCTGTTAAGGCCAGAGTAGCGGACCAGATTAATTCCTGTTCAGGCCAGAGTAGCAGACCAGATTAATTCCTTTTAAGGCCAGAGGAGCGGACCAGATTAATTCCTTTTAAGGCCAGAGTAGCCGACCAGATTAATTCCTTTTAAGGCCAGAGAGCGGACCAGATTAATTCCTGTTCAGGCCAGAGGGGAAGACCAGATTAATTCCTTTTAAGGCCAGAGTAGCGGACCAGATTAATTCCTGTTAAGGCCAGAGTAGCAGACCAGATTAATTCCTGTTCAGGCCAGAGTAGCGGACCAGATTCATTCCTGTTAAGGCCAGAGAGCGGACCAGATTAATTCCTGTTCAGGCCAGAGTAGCGGACCAGATTAATTCCTGTTCAGGCCAGAGGGGAAGACCAGATTAATTCCTTTTAAGGCCAGAGTAGCCGACCAGATTAATTCCTGTTAAGGCCAGAGTAGCGGACCAGATTAATTCCTGTTCAGGCCAGAGTAGCAGACCAGATTAATTCCTTTTAAGGCCAGAGGAGCAGACCAGATTAATTCCTTTTAAGGCCAGAGTAGCCGACCAGATTAATTCCTTTTAAGGCCAGAGAGCGGACCAGATTAATTCCTGTTCAGGCCAGAGTAGCAGACCAGATTAATTCCTTTTAAGGCCAGAGTAGCCGACCAGATTAATTCCTGTTAAGGCCAGAGTAGCGGACCAGATTAATTCCTGTTCAGGCCAGAGTAGCAGACCAGATTAATTCCTTTTAAGGCCAGAGTAGCCGACCAGATTAATTCCTTTTAAGGCCAGAGGAGCAGACCAGATTAATTCCTTTTAAGGCCAGAGGAGAAGACCAGATTAATTCCTGTTAAGGCCAGAGTAGCGGACCAGATTAATTCCTTTTAAGGCCAGAGTAGCGGACCAGATTAATTCCTGTTCAGGCCAGAGTAGCAGACAAGATTAATTCCTGTTAAGGCCAGAGTAACAGACCAGATTCATTCCTTTTAAGGCCAGAGTAGCGGACCAGATTAATTACTGTTAAGGCCAGAGGAACAGACCAGATTAATTCCTGTTAAAGCCAGAGTTGCGGACCAGATTAATTCCTGTTAAGGCCAGAGTAGCGGACCAGATTAATTCCTGTTAAGGCCAGAGGAACAGACCATATTAATTCCTGTTAAGGCCAGAGTAACAGACCAGATTAATTCCTGTTAAGGCCAGAGTAGCAGACCAGATTAATTCCTGTTAAGGCCAGAGGAGAAGACCAGATTAATTCCTTTTAAGGCCAGAGTAGCAGACCAGATTAATTCCTGTTAAGGCCAGAGTAACAGACCAGATTAATTCCTGTTAAGGCCAGAGTAGCGGACCAGATTAATTCCTGTTAAGGCCAGAGTAGCGGACCAGATTAATTCCTGTTAAGGCCAGAGGAGAAGACCAGATTAATTCCTTTTAAGGCCAGAGTAGCAGACCAGATTAACCAGAGGAGCAGAGTAGGAGGAATTTCAGTTTTTACTGTAACTGGGTCTGATGGTCGTTTCATGTAAACTTTAACCCTCAGACAGCTATGGCTCCGAACCAAACTGCACAGCACATTATTCACAGATATGGTTAAAGAAACGTTTTATAGCTTTTTATAGCAGGGTGTAATCGGTGTGGTATGGTTTTGACCCGTACTGTACGAGCTCTATGGTGGCTCGGCAAGAGAACGTCCACGCCGTCCTCTCCTTGATGTCAGCCGGGATGTCCGACTTGTTCTCGTAACCCAGGATGTAGAGGGTGAACCGCATGGCAGTGAGGTCTATTTTCTGCAGTAGCCTGGAAACCACAGATGAGCTCGGTGATTAGAAGGAAAGTTCTCCTGGTTTAAAGCCAATCAGACGCCTGGAAGTTTGGATGAAGACTTACGTCATGCCCAGAACTCGAGTGTAGAAGTCCAGAGATCGAGCCGGTTCTTTGACCCTCAGCATCGTCTGCTGCATCATGAAGTCCTGCAAAGACCAACGAAAAGGTAGAAAGAGTTCTGACTGACTTTTGGACATGTATTTGGATGGTTTCATTTATAGTGAAGCCTCAGAATCCTTCCGTCAAAATGTTTTTGTTTGAGTGGTTCTTTTTTTGTTAATGATGATGTGTTGTTTCATGTCTCCTGGTGGTCAAAGGGAAATGGTACAAATTACTTCAACCACCTTGTGACAAACTGTTCTCCACCCCCGGAAAAACTGTTCTCCACCCCCAGACAAACTGTTCTCCTCCTCTGGACAAACTGTTCTCCACCCCTGGACAAACTGTTCTCCACCCCCAGACAAACTGTTCTCCACCTATGGACAAACTGTTCTCCACCCCCGGAAAAACTGTTCTCCACCCCCAGACAAACTGTTCTCCACCCCTGGATAAACTGTTCTCCACCTATGGATAAACTGTTCTCCACCCCCGGATAAACTGTTCTCCACCCCCAGACAAACTGTTCTCCACCCCTGGACAAACTGTTCTCCACCTTTGGACAAACTGTTCTCCACCTCTGGACAAACTGTTCTCCACCCCCGGACAAACTGTTCTCCACCTATGGACAAACTGTTCTCCACCCCCAGACAAACTGTTCTCCACCTCTGGACAAACTGTTCTCCACCTATGGACAAACTGTTCTCCACCCCCAGACAAACTGTTCTCCACCTATGGACAAACTGTTCTCCACCCCCAGACAAACTGTTCTCCACCCCCGGACAAACTGTTCTCCACCCCCGGACAAACTGTTCTCCACCTCTGGACAAACTGTTCTCCACCTTTGGACAAACTGTTCTCCACCTTTGGACAAACTGTTCTCCACCTTTGGACAAACTGTTCTCCACCTCTGGACAAACTGTTCTCCACCTATGGATAAACTGTTCTCCACCCCCAGACAAACTGTTCTCCACCCCCAGACAGACTGTTCTCCACCCCCAGACAAACTGTTCTCCACCCCTGGACAAACTGTTCTCCACCTTTGGACAAACTGTTCTCCACCTCTGGACAAACTGTTCTCCACCCCCGGACAAACTGTTCTCCACCTATGGACAAACTGTTCTCCACCCCCGGATAAACTGTTCTCCACCCCCAGACAAACTGTTCTCCACCTCTGGACAAACTGTTCTCCACCTTTGGACAAACTGTTCTCCACCTCTGGACAAACTGTTCTCCACCCCCGGACAAACTGTTCTCCACCTATGGACAAACTGTTCTCCACCCCCAGACAAACTGTTCTCCACCTCTGGACAAACTGTTCTCCACCTATGGACAAACTGTTCTCCACCCCCAGACAAACTGTTCTCCACCTCTGGACAAACTGTTCTCCACCCCCGGACAAACTGTTCTCCACCTCTGGACAAACTGTTCTCCACCCCCAGACAAACTGTTCTCCACCTCTGGACAAACTGTTCTCCACCACTGGACAAACTGTTCTCCACCCCCGGACAAACTGTTCTCCACCCCCGGACAAACTGTTCTCCACCCCCGGATAAACTGTTCTCCACCTCTGGACAAACTGTTCTCCACCTCTGGACAAACTGTTCTCCACCCCCGGACAAACTGTTCTCCTCCTCTGGACAAACTGTTCTCCACCTTTGGACAAACTGTTCTCCACCTCTGGACAAACTGTTCTCCACCTTTGGACAAACTGTTCTCCACCTCTGGACAAACTGTTCTCCACCCCTGGACAAACTGTTCTCCACCCCCGGACAAACTGTTCTCCACCCCCGGATAAACTGTTCTCCACCTCTGGACAAACTGTTCTCCACCCCTGGACAAACTGTTCTCCACCCCCGGATAAACTGTTCTCCACCCCTGGATAAACTGTTCTCCACCTATGGACAAACTGTTCTCCACCCCCGGATAAACTGTTCTCCACCTTTGTACAAACTGTTCTCCACCCCCGGATAAACTGTTCTCCACCCCCAGACAAACTGTTCTCCACCCCCGGACAAACTGTTCTCCACCCCCAGACAAACTGTTCTCCACCTCTGGACAAACTGTTCTCCTCCTCTGGACAAACTGTTCTCCACCCCCGGACAAACTGTTCTCCTCCTCTGGACAAACTGTTCTCCACCTTTGGACAAACTGTTCTCCACCTCTGGACAAATTGTTCTCCACCCCTGGACAAACTGTTCTCCACCCCCGGATAAACTGTTCTCCACCCGCAGACAAACTGTTCTCCACCTCTGGACAAACTGTTCTCCACCTTTGGACAAACTGTTCTCCACCTCTGGACAAACTGTTCTCCACCCCTGGACAAACTGTTCTCCACCCCCGGACAAACTGTTCTCCACCCCCGGATAAACTGTTCTCCACCTCTGGACAAACTGTTCTCCACCCCTGGACAAACTGTTCTCCACCCCTGGACAAACTGTTCTCCACCCCTGGACAAACTGTTCTCCACCCCCGGATAAACTGTTCTCCACCTATGGACAAACTGTTCTCCACCCCCGGATAAACTGTTCTCCACCTTTGTACAAACTGTTCTCCACCCCCCGATAAACTGTTCTCCACCCCCAGACAAACTGTTCTCCACCCCCGGACAAACTGTTCTCCACCTCTGGACAAACTGTTCTCCACCCCCGGATAAACTGTTCTCCACCCCTGGATAAACTGTTCTCCACCTTTGTACAAACTGTTCTCCACCCCCCGATAAACTGTTCTCCACCCCCAGACAAACTGTTCTCCACCCCCGGACAAACTGTTCTCCACCTCTGGACAAACTGTTCTCCACCCCCCGATAAACTGTTCTCCACCCCCAGACAAACTGTTCTCCACCCCCGGACAAACTGTTCTCCTCCTCTGGACAAACTGTTCTCCACCCCCGGAAAAACTGTTCTCCACCTATGGACAAACTGTTCTCCACCCCCGGATAAACTGTTCTCCACCTCTGGACAAACTGTTCTCCACCCCCAGACAAACTGTTCTCCACCCCTGGACAAACTGTTCTCCACCCCTGGACAAACTGTTCTCCACCCCCGGACAAACTGTTCTCCACCTCTGGACAAACTGTTCTCCACCCCTGGACAAACTGTTCTCCACCTTTGGACAAACTGTTCTCCACCTCTGGACAAACTGTTCTCCACCCCCAGACAGACTGTTCTCCACCTCTGGACAAACTGTTCTCCACCCCCAGACAAACTGTTCTCCACCCCCAGACAAACTGTTCTCCACCCCTGGACAAACTGTTCTCCACCCCGAGACAAACTGTTCTCCACCCCTGGACAAACTGTTCTCCACCCCCAGACAAACTGTTCTCCACCTCTGGACAAACTGTTCTCCACCTCTGGACAAACTGTTCTCCACCCCCAGACAGACTGTTCTCCACCCCTTTGTAATCAGAAACTAAATTATGTGTATTATTCCCTTTTAAAGGGTCAGTTTCCTAAAAATAAGTTATCTGTAACTGTAAAATTTGAGTCACCTGGAACAAGAACAATCTCAACAAACATCAAGGTATGTAAACTACCTGTCTGCAGGCGTCAGCAACAGGTTTGACTGCAGCTCAGCCCCCCCACAAAACACACTCCCGTCCTTCTGTAATATAAACTTGAACATGTAAAAGAGTAAAATCTACCTTAGTGATGGCATGTCCCTCTGAGCAGGCACCAGATACAGCCTCGTCCGACAGCTCTCTGCCCGCCATGACTCAGCCAAGGTTGGATGATCACACTCCTTTTCTACCCTGTGCTGCCTTCAGGTGCCGCTCAGGAGATTGACCGCCTCCACATGCCTAAATGCATTGAGTTGCGGGCACGCGATTGGCTGATCAGCTGTTTGTGTTAACAGGTAATTGAACAGGTGAACCTGATGAAGTTCTGTCTTTTTTTTGGAACTCTAACTGGTTTTCTGTCTGATGTACAAACAATGTTTAGAGGAAATAGTCAGAGTTTTATTGTCAGATTTGAATAAATCTGTTTTAGTTATTGTGAAAAACTGTTGTGAGATTGAGGAGGTATCAGGAATACATCGATTCAGATCTTTCTGAGGGACCTTGAATGCAGCATGCATGATGACTTCTGGAATATTTGTGACTGAACTCCGTCTTTATCCTCCCAGGTAACTATTTAGAGCAAATAAGCAAAACATGCGTCTATAACCACTTTGTGTGCTTTACAAAAAGGCTGCAAGTGAGGTGAAATATGAGCACGGAAAGGAAAAAACACGAGAAATATTATCATCTCAGAGTTTGGAGTTCACTTGTAGATGAGGAGATTTCCCGAATGGTGGGTTTCTGCAGTAAAAGCCACAGCAAGTTTGGACATGTAAGATCCAGGTTCAGGTTTTAAATGTCTGAGGCTGACACACCTGCCACACAGGTTCTCACGTAACAAATCCTGAGCCCTTTCTTTACTGTTTTAATGAAACAAAGCGCAAAAAACAGCCGATTCGTCTTCACTTTAGCTTCTTTTATATATCGAAAACTTAAAGTCTGAGTTAATCAATTTAGAAACCAAATTATTGTCATCGCCCTGTGAGTGTGGGGCTTTCTTCCACAGTCCAAAAACATACGTTAGGGTAATTTGGGATTATAAATTGATCCTAGGAGTGAGTGTGAGGGTGTGTGCACTGGTGACCTTTAGGTTAGGCTAAGTTTACACTACGTCTGCAGTCTCTGTCTGCCCGGATAGTCTTAAAGCTGAGCAGAGAGCTGTTAGAGTTGTTCCTGCAGCCAGGTCCAGGATTCCACCATCCGTTGTTAACCAGCTCTGTGATCCTCCTCCTTTACTGTTAGCGCTCTGTCTGCAGTCTCTGTCTGCCCGGATAGTCTTAAAGCTGAGCAGAGAGCTGTTCCTGCAGCCAGGTCCAGGATTCCACCATCTGTTGTTAACCAGCTCTGTGATCCTCCTCCTTTACTGTTAGCGCTCTGTCTGCAGTCTCTGTCTGCCCGGATAGTCTTAAAGCTGAGCAGAGAGCTGTTAGAGTTGTTCCTGCAGCCAGGTCCAGGATTCCACCATCTGTTGTTAACCAGCTCAGTGATCCTCCTCCTTTACTGTTAGCGCTCTGTCTGCAGTCTCTGTCTGCCCGGATAGTCTTAAAGCTGAGCAGAGAGCTGTTAGAGTTGTTCCTGCAGCCAGGTCCAGGACTCCACCATCTGTTGTTAACCAGCTCTGTGATCCTCCTCCTTTACTGTTAGCGCTCTGTCTGCAGTCTCTGTCTGCCCGGATAGTCTTAAAGCTGAGCAGAGAGCTTGGTATACTGACTTTAACAGATAGTTATAGACATTTCAAGTAGAAACGGCTGCTGCTGGGATCAGATTCATACAATAACAGCTTAAATAAATACATTTATTAGCTTCCTATGAGGAAAAAAGGACAGGAAACGTGTGAATTCTTCACGATTAGTTCACATAACTGTAATAAATGAGCAGACAAAACAACAGAAAACTTATGAATGTCCATCAAAAGGAGAAAGAAACTGATGTTATTGTTTGAATTTCTGTTTATGGCAATTTTAAAAGATTAAAAACCTTAACTACTGACGCTTTTGGGTCAGTTCGAGCTGTAAAAACAAAGACACTCATCAGAGACAGAGCAGAAGAAGCTAATCTTCATCTTTACAATCAGATAAAACAGTTTATTCTTCACCGGAGACAAAGGGCTCGTTGCGTCCAGAACGCCACAATTTTAAAGGAGATAAAAATAACTTTAAAAGGTAAAGTACAGATTTACAAATGTACAACTCCTCGAGTCATTTTCTTTGAGTCACACAGATTGTTGTGATCCCGGCTGAAGGTCATCGCCGCCCGGCCTTGCGGTTCTCCAGCAGCAGAACCACCAGGCGGCTCTTGAGCGACGGCAGTTTGCTGCTGTAGTTGTGCTGCAGGACGGCCGCCAGCTTGCAGCGGAGGCTCCGCAGGCTCGGCGGCGAGCCGCAGTCCGGCACGTTGAGCAGCGTGTGGAAAAACTCCAGCCACAGGTCGCTGTGGGGGTTTCTGTGGAAAGAACAGGGAGAGGAGACCTCGTTAGGACATCTGAACCGACTCTGAGCTGATAACAGGACCACAGAACATCAGGTGGCCGGTTGGTTGGACATCTGAGCAGCTTTTAAAGGACCCTGAAAGGCTCGAGGCGGTTTCTGAGCTTTGTGAAGGATGTGAAGGATCTCAGTCAGGTTGGGCTGCACGATTATGACCAAACTCATAATCACGATTATTCATCATGTCTGGGAAAAACATGTATTTTTATTGCACCATTTGTGCAAAATTAGGGAAAAATTCAACTTTAAATTAGAATAAATGATAAATGATGCAAAATAAAAACAAAAACCCAATAATTTAACATTTTAAAGCACTAACTGTATTGATCGGACTCGTCTTTGGTCAAATAAAAAGCTATGGCTGTTATTTCTGCGTGTCTTTGGGAGGTAGATGGATCGGGTTCTGCCCGGTGCCGGCTGCTGTAATATTGTCTGGGTCGGTGCTGGACTCAGAACATTAGCTTTGTCCTTCTTTCATTCCTCATATTTAGTTTTGTGATGTATTTTCAGGTGATTTAATAAATTAGAGGTGTTACTCTGGGGCAGACACTACTTTGTTGCACTCTTTGCAGATAACTTGCTCTTGTTTAACGTCACTTTCCCTGAATCCGAACTGAATCCAGACAATGGAAGTCGCCCCGTTTCGAGGCTCAAGCTCCTCGCCGTCCCCAGATGCTTCTGGATTCTTCTCGGCTTTCTCTTGCTCTCATCAGTCCAACTCATAGCCTGTCTAACTGTGCTCTTGTTATTCAGGCAGCTTAATGAAGCCTTAACCGTGCTGGCGCCCCCTGGTGGTCGGGGGACTACTGGTTGAGAACATGTGGTTAGATGCAGGCAGCAGAGCTGCATTTTGAATGTAAATATCGTTGATAATCAGGTTAAAATAAATACATCCTGATCAAAATACGATTAATTGTTTAGCCCTACAGTCGGGTACAGTTTTAGTTTATTTCACTCAGCTGAGCTGCTCTGTTTTCCACAGGAAGTGAGAGGAAGTGCTGGATGTAAAAACCAAGCAACACCTTCCTCTGGAACATGGAAAATATATAAAAAGGTCCCCTAACAGACCAACATCACTGACTTCTGTGCATTTACCTGCGAAATACTCCGTTGGTCTTCCACACGCCGCCTTCATTCGTGACCTGCATGTACGTCCCAAACAGCATGCAGTAGACGGTGCCTGCTATGCCAAAGTAGTCCGTCTGTAAACACAGAAATACAGCGAGAATTACGCCGCTTTAACCACAGAAACGTTTCCTTCTGCAGGAGCGCGGCGATGTCACATGCTGTAATGTCACCTGGTAGCTCCACGGTTTCCCACTGAGCATCTCCGTACACTGGAAGCCTGACGTCAAACACTTAGCGGTGAACGCCGTGCCTTCTGGGAAAAGATCCATGTCGATGCTCTGTCCGAGGTCGATGAGAACGAGGCCGTGGTCGACGCTCTCCGAGTCGAAACACTTGTTGTCCAGGAACCTGAAAAACACCAAAAGGGAGGAGTTTCACCTGCTTGACATCAAAGCTAAGAGGTGTGACGGTTCTGCTCAGAGTTAGTGAACCTTAAAGGGGAACTCCGGTGTTTTTAAACCTTATTTCTGGCATGAAATCCGTTCATCTGCTCACCGAGAACAGTTTGGTGAAAGTCGGCGTCCTTCAGAAGATATTTAGATAACTGGAGATCCATATAACGGAGTGAACGGGGCTTAGAGGATGCAGCCTCTAAATAAGGCATTATCTGTCTTTATTTCACCAATACTTTAAGAAGAATGAATGAATGAACGTGTGCTATAGCTCTGTTAGCTCAGAGCTCTGTTAGCTCATAGCTCTGTTAGCTCATAGCTGCTGTTAGCTCATAGCTCTGTTAGCTCATAGCTGCTGTTATGTGGCTACTTGCAGCTAAAGGAGAGCTAACGGAGGGATTTCTACACAGGCACTCTACTGGGACCACTTCATCCACACGCCCCCCTGCAGCACAGCTCATTTTTAAAGAGTTCCCCTTTAAGGTCACTGATGGCGTCTTTGTTCTGGAGAACTCGTCGTCACTTTTAACATCTCACGGACACGTTAGACCCCCTCAGTTCATCAGACTTTGCCTCGTTGTTTTCCCCACAAACTGATATATTAACGCCTCGGGTCTAGTTTTTAAACGTCACTTCAATAGTTAGTATTTGTGGTTTCCAAACGCTTCGGAGCAACACTGATTGTGACACGACTGGCAACATTTAAACATTAAATGTTGCCAGTCGTGTTAAAAGAAACACAGAGCTCCTCCTTTACCAGCTAATTCCTGCAGTTACAAAGTGAACGTTTGAGATATTTCGTCCGTTTCAGCAACAGCAGTTTAATGGTTTAATGGAGCTGATACAACTGGGCCTAAAAGAGGGTTCAGCACCAGCTATCTGTGGCTTTAACAGCAGCTTTAAAGACACATTTTTATGGTGGTTTTACCGCTCTCCCAGCATGAAGTTGTCGGGCTTGATGTCGGCGTGGATGATGCGGGCGGCGTGCAGCTGCTCCACCATGTGCAGGATGCAGGTGGTGAAGTACAGGACGAGAGGCTGAGGCATCACTTTGTCACTCAGGGTTTTGTAGAAGTTCACCACGTTCTGAAAGGCGAGTCACAGCGTGTCAGAACCACAGAAACACCTTTAAAACACTGAGTTTCCTGTGAGGATAAACAGACGGACCAGCAGGGTGCCGTAGTTGTGAAGCTCGCCGAGCAGCACGCTCCCGTTGTCGAACAGGTGAGCCGCGTGGACGCTGCTGTACAGGTGGCGCACGCCGGGCTGCAGCCGAGCGTCCAGCTGGGTGTTGATGTAGAACTCCCAGGGATTGGCTGGCTTCTGAACCTGTGAACCGGAAGCAGGAAAAGCCAGTTTAACGAGTGAAAATCCACCACAGAAACTGATAAATGAGCTTCTTGTTTAAGATCTCCATCATCCTTCTTACCTTTAAGACCTTCTTCTCTGAGGTCACGGGGTCAGTGGCCTGATAAACTGTCGCAAAGGCACCTTCACCGAGAACGCAGTCGATTCGGAGGGACGCCTTTCCTGTCAGGAGGCACACATTTGCACTTTAATATACACCGTTTACGGGTGTTTTATCAGTTAAACTCCAGACTCTAACAGCTCGTTTATGCTGGGAATGTTACAGTGCGAGTAATTCATTCAGATGGAACATTAGACTCGTTATCATCAACGCTTTTCATGCATTTATGCAGGAAAACGTTGACAGAAGCTGTAAAAATGTGCTTAAAACTGTCTCAACTGAGCAGAACTTACATTAGGTGGTTTAGCCTTTTAAGAAAAGAGGAAACAGATAATTAGTTCTGATCCTGTTACTGCATCTGCTTTTATCTCCAGTCTTAAAGTTTCATTTAAAACTGCTTTGCAAAAGGAGAGAAATCTCAGTCTGAGCACAAGTGTAAGTTTAGATTTGGCTGATATTCATGTTAAATAATGACCAAAGAAACGGGGAAATCAAAGTGGAAACAACCCTGTAACAGTTAATAAGAGTCTAAGCTTTTTATGAATCACTGAACTGCTCGGCCGGACTTCTTACCCATGGTGATGGTGACCTTCGGGGCGATGGTCGGGACGCTGCGCTGCCAGGAGATGCATCGGGGGTGGGAGCTGAGCGGTGGGCTGATGGTGGACAGCAGATCAGAGATCAGCTCGTTGTCCCAGGGATCAGACACCAGCCGGGCGGTTTCTGCACTCATGGAGACGTCGGCACCCTTCAGCCCTCTGTCTGGGCTCATCATGGGTTCATCCATCATGGGTTCATCCATCATGGACTCATCCACGGGCACGTCGGCACAGAGCCGCGGCTGCTCTGGAGTCATGGGCACGTCCAGGGGGTGGGAGAAGGTGGCCTCTGATCTCCTGAGGCGACGAGGACTGAGGAAGGCGTCCAGGTCGGGCTCAGCGGTGGCTTCAGGGCTCCTGACCGTGAGCCAGTCTGGCTTCAGAGCACATTCTGGGCTCATAGGAACGTCACAGAACTCATTCTCCGGTAGTTCTGCGTTGGCAGGTTTGTCCAAATCTTCCAGGATCTTAAAGGGTTCACTTTTGGGTCCAGCTGGGCTCGGAGAGGCGGGTTTGGGAGGCTGCTCCGGGCTGGTGTACACCTCCCAGCTGGATCTGACTGGGCTCAGAGAGGCGGGTTTGGGAGGCTGCTCCGGGCTGGTGTACACCTCCCAGCTGGATCTGACTGGGCTCAGAGAGGCGGGTTTGGGAGGCTGCTCCCAGCTGGGTCCGACTGGGCTCAGAGAGGCGGGTTTGGGAGGCTGCTCTGGGCTGCTGTACACCTCCCAGCTGGATCTGACTGGGCTCAGAGAGGCGGGTTTGGGAGGCTGCTCCCAGCTGGGTCCGACTGGGCTCAGAGAGGCGGGTTTGGGAGGCTGCTCTGGGCTGGTGTACACCTCCCAGCTGGGTCCGGCGGACGTGGAGGAGCTGGTGGGACAGAAGGTCTGGTCTCTGAAGGAGAGCACGGCAGAAGGAGGGGGCTGCACCAGGGTGTTGGAGAAGGTGGCCTCTGATCTCCTGAGGCGACGAGGACTGAGGAAGGCGTCCAGGTCGGGCTCAGCGGTGGCTTCAGGGCTCCTGACCGTGAGCCAGTCTGGCTTCAGAGCACATTCTGGGCTCATAGGAACGTCACAGAACTCATTCTCCGGTAGTTCTGCGCTGCCAGGTTTGTCCAAATCTTCCAGGATCTTAAAGGGTTCACTTTTGGGTCTGACTGGGCTCAGAGAGGCTGGTTTGGGAGGCTGCTCTGGGCTGGTGTACACCTCCCAGCTGGGTCCGGCGGACGTGGAGGAGCTGGTGGGACAGAAGGTCTGGTCTCTGAAGGAGAGCACGGCAGGAGGAGGGGGCTGCACCAGGGTGTTGGAGAAGGTGGTGAGGCTGTGCTGGGCTGTGGCGAGCCCCTCACCGACGATGGTGCCCTGCCTCGCCGAGGAAAGCCCCAGCTGGCTGCCGGCCGTCTCAGAGCCCTTATCGTCCGACGGACTCTGTTCCATGATGGGGCTGAAGGAGGAGAGATAAACGAGAGGAGACTGTATCAGAGAAGGTTTCTGCTTAGGTTAGGGTTCAACCGTTAATGTGAGCCGATGTTCTGATCAGGAAATGGACCCTTTGATGCCCGGAGCCCGAGCCGCAGATCGATTACCTGAGTTTTTTGGTCTGATGTCTGATGAAATCGATGTTGTCAGCATCACCGCCATCACAGTTGATCTCTGAGGAGCATCAAAGAGTCGAATGTTAATAAAGACCAAAAGAACAACTGGATGGCGGATGAACAGTGCCGGTCCAGGTTCTGTACCTGGGTCCTGGAAAAAGTTGCCGTTGAAGGGCGTTTTGTGAGTGAACGGAGTGGAGACGAACTGGGCCAACATGGCGAAGTCCGTGGTGCTGTTGGGACACGCCGCCAGCGAGTTGAGCGAGTTGAAGCGAGCGCCCCACATCGTGCTTTCGTCTGGGATCAGGTCCGGGGGCGTGTCCTAGTTCAGGAAACAGCCCAGAACTTTTAATCGACCGAACATCTCAGCCTCCAAAGACATTTAATTCTGCTCGTTTGGTGAATGATCAACTTTGGCCTTTTGTTTCTCAAAATTACTTATAGAAGAAATGTTTGAAAATGTTATGAATGGAATGAAGCTTAAATTAAACTCTAAATGAAAGCGTTGGTTGATTAGATTGATTGATAGATGGAGTCCAGCTGAGCATCCTCAGCCTGTTTGACCCTCAGCCCACCTGAGGGCTTCACACGGGCAGTTAGCATCGTGTCGTTAGCATCGTGTCGTTAGAATCGTGTCGTTAGCATCGTGCAGTTAGCATCGTGTCGTTAGAATCGTGCAGTTAGCATTGTGCAGTTAGCATCATGTCGTTAGCATCGTGCAGTTAGCATCGCGTCGTTAGCATCATGTCGTTAGCATCGTGTCGTTAGAATCGTGCAGTTAGCAATCATGTCGTTAGCATCGCGCAGTTAGCATAGCGATCATCTATACTCACGTTGGGCTTTTCCGCCTTCTGCACGGCGAGTTCAGACAGAGCTCTGACGGGCTTCAGGCTCTCAGGCGCAGACGGAGCAGCACTGAACAGAACAAAACAACGAAAACACTTCATTTTTCTAGGAAATCTTAAGCGTAAGCATCAAATATGTTTGCTTATACTTGATAGTGAGACATGACACAGTTTTAGGTGCCTAAAAACATTAAAAACTCAAACTGGTGGATCTCAGGCTGGATGACGTCACAGAAGGCGACTCAGTAACTCCTGATAATTAGAAAGTCCAGTTCCTGGGAACCTGGAGTCCACATTTACCTGAGGTTTTCTTTGTCGTCGTTATCCTGGAAGATGGTGAACGGGGCAGCGGTGGCGGGCTTAGTCAAGGAGAAGACGCCTCCTGTAAAATAAGATTTTAAAAAATACATAAAATACTTTAGTTAACAGACTTAAAGTTGCCCTTTTTTGGGACATTTTGCTCAAGATAAACCAGCTTTCCCCACTTATGGAGTGCCTCAGGGCTCCGTTTTGGGTTGCATGTGTTGCCTTTGGGTCCATCTTTAGGCTCCCAGTCCATTTTCTGATTTAATGCTCACTTTTCAGGCACCAACTTACCTGATAGTTAGTATTAGTGCTGATTAGTATTAGTTCTACTGTTCTTAGTAATTCCCTTTAAAAGTACATTTTAAATGTGCTCTATAAATAAACTTGACCTCGCTGTGACCTGCAGAACAGCCGTTCTGACTCTAAAAGACAGTTTAAGCTTCATCACATTGTGATAATTACTGAAATATCTCCGGCCGATGGGCATCTCGGTCTCTGTTCTGATCGTTTCTGTCTGAAATGTCATGACCTACAGTTCAGAATACACAAACACAGCAAGAACGAGTTCATCTTCCAGTTTTTCTGGTGACAAAATTCTGCCCATGTGATCGGTTACCATGACAACGAAACCCCAGGTTTCTCTTCCTTCAGAGGGGGAAATGTCGCTGCTAACCCTCTCTGCTCTTTAAGAACATTCTGTGTGAACTTTATGTGAAAACCAGGCCTAAAAACATTAATTATTTGTTTTTTTTTACCACTTCTTTCCACAGCGAAGTCCCTCTCAGCAGCGTGGAGCTGCGATGTGCTGCTGAACGTGTCTTCGAGGAGAGTCGGAGCCTGGAACATGTCCATGATCACACCTGGAGCCACACAAAAAGAGATAAATCCAACATACTGCGCTGCACAGACCTGAATGAGGCAGAAGGAGGTGGTTAACTCACCCAGCGCCTCCCTTGTGTTGACGGTGGGCGATGGCAGCACCCTCGATGGCGTGGCCTGAACAAAACCCAGCGAGGTGTTCGGAGTCATGTGCGACAGGTTGGCTGTGGCGCCCTGCGACACTGAGGGGACAGAGAGAAGGTCTGAGGACGCCCAAACGGCGCAGGCTTAGATAACGGACATGTGAGCAGCTGGTTAACTCACCCTCAAGTTTCTCCTCAGGCAACTGACTTCCATCACTGAGGGAAAAGGAGGAAATGTCACTTTTAGTGAATTATTCAACTTTTCTACGTGTGAAGAAACCAAAGAAATACAAATGTTTCTAACTCATTATTAGTTATTACTCTGGAAACGTGGTCCTCGTGTCGGAAAACAGCGAAAATGAGGAAAGAACCAATTTAAACGACTCAAGACTCAAACAATGGGTGGAAAAAGGTGTAATTAACAAAGGGGAAATGAAAACGCGTGATCTTACAAATCAAGACTTATTTAGCTTCTTATTATTTAGGCACCAAGCAGGTAATTATCTGATGGGATCCAAAGACGACTCTGCCTTATATATTAAGGCTAAATGGGAAGAAATCACAGAGGGGGTGTGGTATAATACCTGAAAAACACATATATTTTGGATTATGGCAGCCATATATCCATCATATAAAAGCTCAAACCCTTATAAATAATTTATTCTTGTGGCAGAAAAGGAAACAAACATTACTAAGAGAAGATGTCCTGGAATCAGGACACAAAATACGGTGATATCTGATATCTGGGACGAGGATCGATGTCATAAAACCACATGAAAATTAAAATATGCAGAAATCAGACTTTAAACCAGCTTAAAAAACACTGACGACCTTCTTCTTCTGCTTCAGATCCACTGAAACTTAACCGAAGTTATCAGGCACTCACTGATGTGTGGCGTCCAAGCTGCTGTGCTGAACTCGAGCGTCCTGGAAGGCGGCGGCGGCGTTCGCAGCAGAGAAGCAGGCGGGACTGAGGAGCGCGGCGGCGGCCCGCTCGAAGCCTCCAGGCTGGACCACCGAGTCCTGGACGAGAGACGGTGGATCTGTGGGCCCTGAAGCTCCTCCTGACGTTGGAGAACCAGCTCCCCTGTCAGGCAGGACTGAGGGATGCTGGGACACCGCTGAGCTCACAGCGATGCTGTTGCCGTGCGGTTGGGGGGCCCCGGAGACGGCCGCGGCCTCTTGGACGAAGGCCGGCTCGGTGTGTAATCTCAAACCAAGCGAGCGCCTGCTGCTCAGATGATTGGAGGGTCGAGGACGCCCGCAGGACGTCTGCAGAGGATCTGAGCTCGTCCGAGCTCCAGGTGGCTGAAATGGTTCAAAGACATTTTTAACACGTTATTATTTAGCACGTTAGAAGTGCTGCATCAAACAAACAAGACTCACCGGCTGAGATGAAGTCCGGCTGGCAGAGTCTCCGCAGACCTCCAGCTTCTGGTTGATTTCCTCCAGCAGACTTTTCATTCTTTGGACTTCTTCCTCCCGCTCCCTCAGCTTCCTCTCAGCTTAAAGCAGAAACAGATGCTTGTGAGTGAAAAAGAAAGGATCATTTTATCTGCTGCAGGTTCCTGACACTCACTCGTTTCCCTCTGCTCCTTCTCCTGCTTCTCCTGAAGCGAACGGAAGTATTTCCTCGCTCGGACCTCCTCGAAGCAGAACTCAGAGTCCTCACAAACCAGTTCATTCGTCATGTACTCGGACACAGTCTGAACGCTGGAGCCCCGGCTGGAGGGAATCGCCCCTGAAGTCTCAGAGCGGGACACTCTGTGGAGCACACGGGCCGTCAGGTGACATCATGACTCAGTTTAAAGAAATTCATGTCACATGTGAACCTTTTCCTCATTCTGTTGGGAATCAACTGTGAACATCAGGCAGTTTACGGGTGTTTAGTGTTCCAGTTACATTTTTAACTGCAATATGAGTTGGGGATGGCTCAGGTGACCCTGAAACATCCCATAGTTGCTGCTATAGGCCTGCACTGCTGGGAGATCTCCCATGATGCACCTCTCCTCCCTCCGCTCTCTTTACTTTACTTCTTTAATGATATTACAACAGATTTGAATTGGATTATAACTCGTTTAAATTGGATTATAACAGGTCTGAGTTGGATTACAACTGGTTTGAGTTGGATTAAAATTGGTTCGAACTGGATTCTAACTGTTTGAATTGGATTATAACAGGTTTGAGTTGGATTATAACTCGTTTAAATTGGATTATAACAGGTCTGAGTTGGATTACAACTGGTCTGAGTTGAATTATAACAGGTTTAAATTGGATTACAACTGGTTTGAGTTGGATTACAACTGGTCTGAGTTGGATTACAACTGGTCTGAGTTGGATTACAACTGGTCTGAGTTGGATTACAACTGGTTTGAGTTGGATTACAATTGGTCTGAGTTGGATTACAATTGGTCTGAGTTGGATTACAATTGGTCTGAGTTGGATTACAACTGGTTTGAGTTGGATTACAACTGGTCTGAGTTGGATTACAACTGGTCTGAGTTGGATTACAACTGGTCTGAGTTGGATTACAACTGGTCTGAGTTGGATTACAACTGGTCTGAGTTGGATTATAACAGGTTTGAATGAGATTATAACAGATCTGAATTGGATTATAACTGGTTTAAATTGGATTCTAACAGGTTTAAATTGGATTCTAACAGGATTCTAACTGATTTTAGTTGGATTATAACAGATTTAAATTGGATTGCACCTCTGAAGTGCCTTGAGATGACATTTGTTATGATTTGGCACTTTATAAATAAAACTAAACTGAATTGAATCTCCTGGTGAATAGAACTACAACTTAAGAACTGAACCCGTATAGAATTTTAATCAACTTTTAAATCATATAAATACACAAAATGTACCATCATAATACTGTATATGTAGCAAATCAATTTAATAAGCTCTAAATTAATTTATTGTGCTGGTTTTAAGTCCCCAAAGTTATGCCAGATTTGATTAACTTCTCTTCTGATCAACACCTGAAGCTCCAAACCTTTGAAAACATTAAATTCCCACTTACATTATCGTCATTCTATGTGCCGGTGGTTTGGACGGACAATCCCCACACATCTACAGAAAAAGACACTGAGCATTAAAAGCGGATAATGGTGTCACTAAGCAGTCATAATGAATATTCAGAAGGTTTCCCACCTTATTCTGCTCCACAGTCTCTCTCTGGGAGGGCATCTGATTGGTTAAATGGGAGTTCTGCAAAGGATTCCGACCTCCTGCTCAATAAAACAGTCAAATAAAACTGAGACCGAAGCTGACAAAATGTTATGAAAGAGAAAGAAACTTCTTATTATATTTATTCATAAACAAGCAGGTAAAAATCATCTTACCGGCCACGGGCAGCTGGCTTCTGGTCCTGGTTTGAAACTGCCTGCAGATCAGAGTGATTCTTTAGTGAAACTGTACACAGTCGGGCAGCTTTATGCCCAAATATGATTGGATAACTTCTAATCAAAAGGTTTAACATATGAACAGTGAAATATCAGCACAAAAAAACAAGAAACAAACTGTGTTTCATTGAAAATAATCTGTATATTTGGAGGAAACAAAACAAACCAACAGTTTTGGGTCATTAAACTGTCTTTACCGGTATTCATGGAGAACAGTGTCTGCTGGCTGGGCTTGGTTCCCCAGGGCTTTCTGGTAGACTGCATCAGCCTGATCGTTCATGCCTTTCAGTTCAAACTGCTGTGCCCAGGCCACATAAAGAGCAGCGGTTCTGGTGCCGACGCCTTTACTGAAGAGGTGACTATACAGCACGATGGGGTCCGAGTAATAACTCGCCTGTGAGACAGTTGACATGAAGAATTGTTCATGTAAGACTTCAGCAGTCTGAACAACAAACCAGTGTGTTCATGTGCCTGCTGCACAGTTCATTCAGACTCACACATTTAATGCAGTGATTGATGTATCTGACGTCGTCTGCATATCGCTCAACATTCAGAAATCTCTGGACAAGACTGTCGAACACCAGTGACATCCCACTGCCGCTGTCAGCAGGAACTCTCTGCTCCAGGAACTCAACAAATCTGAGAAGAGAAGCAGTGACACAATATCTGTTGGACAGCTTAAGCCTTTAAGAGTGTGTTTTAACATATTACGGTTTTATTTTTGATTTATTGCCCCCTCCGTATACATACAGAGTATATTCAGCTGTACAAAGACACGCAGGGTAGTACAAACTCAGTCTTTAACAGCTTGAAAATGGAAACAGAACTAACAAGCAAAAGATAAAGAACTAACAACGGGTAAAGGTGACTGAGGATAGTATCAGAGGTCAAATCTACATTAAAATGTGTCTCGTGTGAATATTTCCTGGGTTCGTCAACACATGTTGACACCACTGTTAATCTGAAACTGTACCATCAGTCCAGGCTAACATTCAGTGGCGTGTTGTTTGCTTTTGCATCCGAATCTTCCCTCTGTTTATTTTGCTTTGTGCACACAGAGCCTGCATTTAGCAACAAACCCAGAACCTGAGATATATTAAAAAAGCACAGGGTCTGATGCCAGCCTCCATCGGTTTCTCAGCATATCACTGCCCCTCTCTACCAATTTCCTGCCACTTCTTCACAGAAACTGTCGAAGATGCCACACTAAAGAAAAATATGCAAGCAGCCTTCGATTTACGCCATCTGTAACAAACTTCTCGTAGAATAATTAGAGAATATTCAAAAGACTCAAAAGGGGGACTCTGACTCTGAAGTAAGTTCCCTTGTTTCCATCTCTCCATCAGAATGAAATGTCCATTTTTATTTTTGCGCAATCAAAACGGTTTATCACAGAGTAAATGACAGATTTATGACAAAGATTTGTGGGAGTGACGTCACTGAACTTGTCTTATAAATCCTTAACTACACGTTTACCAAATTTGTTGCAAAAGAAAAGAAGCAAAACAAGTATTACGTCAGTTTTAGTCATATTAGTAAAAGTTAAAGAAAGCTTAACTTTTATTAATGAAGAGCGACCTGTTGCGTCTAAGCTTTGTTTCCTACATGAACATAGAGCCAAACAAGGAAGAGAAAAATCACCCCAAAAGAAATAAACATTAAGCTAAGAGTCAAATAACTCACTTGTCCCATGGATCCAGAGGGTCGTCTCCTGCATATGAGGCCAAACTGTCTTCAAAACACCTGAAAGGGGCAATTTAGACATAATTTAAGGGAAATAACACCATAATTACAGCAGTGTCCCTTATAAATTAGTCATAATAGAACGGTGTCGGCCCTAAAGCTAACTAGCATCGGTTAGTTTCCGTTGGTTTTCTATTGAAACTTACTGTAAATACGTCCCGATATCCATTTCAGTTAAATCTGAAAATCTCCTTTCTGACAGAAAACAGAGACTGAACTCGAGTTCTACGAACAACTTCGGTTGAGATTACAAATTAATATGTCCAGTAAACTTGCATCGTTCGTGTTGCTTCTCAACTCCAAACTGCCGCTTTGCTATTAGATTTTAAATTTCGCGCTGAGCCAATAGCGTCATACTACGTCATAAAACCGCGCCCCCAGTGAGTGACGACACCAGTCTGAATATAGATGTTAAAAAACAGAAAACAAAAACGGTGATTATGCGTTACGATTAATTTCTATAAAGTAATTTAGATTTAGAGTAATTACATATAATAAATACTGCACAAGTTCAAATGTCTTTCTCTGTAAATGTTGGGTTTTATTATAAGATAAAGGTTAGTTAAAGGTTAGTTAATAGTTCAAGAGTACATTCATGGTAATAGTTTACCTCAAAACTGTAATGTGATAAACACATTTGACATACTTTATAACATTTTAGAAATTGTGTAAAGATTTGTTTTAATCTTTAACGTGTTTATTTTTAACAGCATTTTCAATGTGTTTATTATTATTTGCAGTCCTCATATATGGTTAGCATTTGGTTATGAAAGGTAAAAACGGTATAGTTTAGTTAAAGATATAGAGATTTAACTGTAGATATTTAACTATAGATATAATTAAAGTGAAGAAACGTGCTTGTTAGAATTTAGGGTCTGTGCATGCAAAATATGGAACAAGCAGGAATTCAAAACCAACAATATATGTGAAACAGAAATATTTTTGTACATATTTTTGTTATATATATTTTTGTTGTATATATTTTTGTTGTATATATTTTTGTTATATATGAAACAGATTGGAAAAAACAACAACAAAACACTACTCCGAGAGGGCCATATTTGCGCAGGCGCATTTTAACGCACCTAAATTTGTTACCCGGATGTGTGAAACCGGAGTAGCCCATGCAGAGCAGTTTAAGAAACCCCTTACACGCAAAAAGGAAAAAAGGCAGAGCTCGCGACGTTACGTAGCTGCCATTTTGTGTCCCCCGGTGTAAAGAAACCAATTTGAACAACATCTGGCCCAAAATTGTCCTTAATTCGGAGTACTATCAACACATCAGATCAGCATCGTGGACCCAAGTTTAGAATTGCACGGTAGGTAATACATGAATACGTGTTTTCAGAAGTTTATTGGGGGCTCGGTACATATTTGGATCCGTTGCACGACCGGCTAGCACTAGCCGCACAGCAGCTCGTTTACATGAATAGCCTGTATTTAGAGAAAAACGGGCCATTTTTTTTTGTTATGCTCGTGCAATCCAATGCTATATGACTCGCTAATGTGCAATAAAGTTAGCTAACCCCCTGACATTAAAGGCCTTTTAAATTGGAGAGGTTTTTAGTGAACGCTAGCTTAATGCAGTTTTCACCTCCATGCGCGCGGCGAATAGACGGGCCTGTAATTTGCTCAAGCCTGCAACACTAGCTAACGGTTGCTTATAGAGGTGTGGTGAGTTTTTTACTGGATAATGTTAATTTGTTGCTGGTTTGAGTCCCATTTGTTTGTTTCTGGTATCGGGTAATGAAGTTGATCCGCGTTCAAGGTGGTGTTGTCACCGTTTCATGCTAACGTCAGTTTACGTCCTCTACCGAGTCCGCAGAGTTGAACGATGGCGCCAAACCTCTTGATTTAGTGTCGTTACTGGTGTTGTTGTTAACTTAGATGCATTATCGTGTTCCTAGATGTCTGGAGACATGGCCACAGATCATGTAAACGGGAACGGAACGGAGGAGCCCATGGACACTACAGCAGCGGTAAACCACTCGGAACACTTCCAGGCTTTATTGGAAGCTGGTTTACCTCAACAAGTCGCTGAAAAGCTAGATGAACTTTATGTAGCAGGTAAGTCTGAGCTCCATCTCTGCTGATTGGTGTCATCACACTGTTGGAAGACATATCCTGTCAGATGCATGAAATAATGGAGGGTTATCTTGAGTATTTGTGCTGTGACAGTGCTACTTAGTTTATTATTTTAAGGCAAATATCTTATTTATTTGTGTTTATATTGATTCACTGTTGTCCAAAACCTGATGTGCAGCAAAGTTATCATGATAACTACAAGAACAACCTCTCTGTCGTTTAAACATTTCACCAAGTTAACGAGAAGCTGATGTTGGACCTCTCTGAGCTTTCTTTAGAATATCCCTGTGACAAGTTCAGTTAACTTCTTCTGCAGAAACCAGTGAGTTAAAGGCCGGATATAAAACTGACCCAACATTTCCCAGCTTTAGAAACAAAGCACAACATATCAGAACTAAATGAAAATCTTATCACGTTAGGAAATGAGATTAAGAGCCACCTCTGATCTGTGGATTGCTTTGTATATTTATTCAGTAACTCTGCTGTGAGTCATTTAGCATTAAAAGCACAGTAAGAAAGTCTCAAATAACTCGGCCTTTGTTGTCTTCATGAACGTTTGCTTTCAGAGGCATATCTTCTCAGAGTAGATGTGGTGCTTTGGAGAGAAATGGGGTTGAATGCGTTGCATTGGAGAGGCTTGAGGAAGCCAGCTGATGGAGAATCTGTTTGAACTTTACAGTCTGAGCAGAAACCGGCAGTCAGAAGTTATCTTGACCTTTTTGTTCCTTTTTTCAGATAAGAATGAGTTGGAAGCATTTATTTGTGGTTATTTCATTATCTTGTGGCATACAGTGCTAGTGTATTTATTTTTTATCCTTTCCTCAGGCCTGGTAGCACACAGTGACCTCGATGAAAGGGCTATTGAAGCTCTGAAAGAATTCAATGAAGAAGGAGCTCTGCAAGTGCTGGTTCAGTTCAAAGAGAGCGATCTGTCACATGTACAAGTGAGTTTCCTCCTCTGAGAGACTGCGATAAATGTTAGAATTTTTTCTGTGACTCCGAAAAGTGGTGAAACATTTAAATTCCTTTTCCAGAACAAAAGTGCCTTTCTGTGTGGGGTGATGAAGACTTACAGGCAGCGGGAGAAACAGGGGACTAAAGTTTCACCCGTCACTAAAGGACCAGATGAGGCTAAAATCAAAGAACTCCTGGACAGAACCAACTACACACTCGATGTTACAACAGGTCAGCGAAAGTATGGTGGACCCCCACCTGAGTCTGTGTACTCGGGCCCCCAACCAACCGTCGGGACAGAGGTACAGTCTGTCGTGTTGTTGGATGTGTGTCGGTCAGGGCTTGAGTTAGCTTTCTGTTCTAGCTAACAGAGGAGATGCCATTTTTAAGGAAAGCCTTTAGCCAAACGTGTCTTTTGCTTTCAGCCCTGGTACACTGCGTACTGGACTGTTTGACCATGGTTTTGCATCTACAAAAGCTGGAAATAATAACCTCAAAGGGCACCTGTTACAACCTTTTGATTTGACTATATTTCTGCTGAATCTGTGATTCTAAACTTTAGGAAATCCCATCCTTCTGTCATTAAAATAACCTTCATACTTGCAGTTTTTAGTGCTGCCTGCTGGGTTTCTAAATATTCCTTTTTCTTGTAGATATTTGTTGGAAAGATTCCTCGAGACTTGTTTGAAGATGAGCTAGTTCCTCTCTTTGAGAAGGCCGGGCCCATCTGGGACTTGAGGCTAATGATGGACCCCCTGAGTAGCCTGAACAGGGGCTATGCCTTCATCACGTTCTGCACTAAAGAAGCGGCCCAGGAGGCGGTGAAGCTGGTAAGTTTGTCAGGAATCTTCTTGCTTACTGTTAAATGACAACACAGATGGAGATATCCTTCCTAAAGTGTGCATGCATGGTAATCTGTAGCTGTTGTGTGTTTTTTCCAGTATAATAATCACGAGATTCGCCCGGGGAAGCACATCGGTGTGTGTATATCTGTTGCCAATAACAGGCTATTTGTCGGCTCGATTCCTAAGAGTAAAACAAAGGAGCAGATAGTCGAAGAGTTTTCTAAAGTCACAGGTAAAGCTTCGGTTTGTAAACCGGTGACTCCAGCCGTCCTAATTCAGAATAAGTCAACTGGACCCGTTTGCTGTTTTTCCAGAGGGCCTTAGTGACGTCATTCTGTACCATCAACCCGACGACAAGAAGAAGAACCGGGGCTTCTGCTTCCTGGAGTACGAAGACCACAAAACGGCGGCTCAGGCGCGCCGGCGACTGATGAGCGGGAAGGTGAAGGTGTGGGGCAACTTGGTGACGGTGGAGTGGGCCGATCCCATCGAGGACCCTGACCCAGAAGTCATGGCCAAGGTGAGCTTTCAAGTCTGAATAATGTGGAAAAGACACGAGAGGAAGGGGATCCGGCTGGAAGGCTGACCTCGTCTCTATTTTACAGGTGAAGGTTTTATTTGTGAGAAATCTGGCCAACGGTGTCACAGAAGAGATCCTGGAGACGTCCTTCAGCCAGTTTGGGAACCTGGAGCGAGTAAAGAAGCTCAAAGACTACGCCTTCATCCACTTTGAGGAGCGGGACGGTGCGGTGAAGGTGAGTATTTCCTCGGGAGGGATTTTTAAAAGCTGCAGGCAGTTTTCCAGAGTTGGAACGAAATCTGGAAGAATCTCAGAGTCGTGGCGCGCTCCAGTGATCTGAAACTCAGTCCAGGCTGTTCTAACCCTTTAAGCTCTGGGGTTTATTTCAAGAAAACTTTAAAAAAAAAGAGAGAAATGGAGACTGTAAAGAGTTTATGACGGCGGTAAATTTTACTGGTGACACGATTTCCTTCAATTATGAACAAAGATGTTCCCGTTTGAGATCTTTTTCATGATTTTTGTCATTTTATCCACATAAAAACAGTGGAAAATGAGTGAAAGGAATCAGTCAGACGTGCGCAGGGGAAAATGTGGCTAGCGGTAACCATGGCGACGATACAGAACAACGCCCGGTTCAGTTGGACTGAGCAGATTATGCATTATGGAAACAGCACACGCGTCTCAGTGAAGGGAAAGTGAAGCTTATCAGTCGACTTCATTGTAAAGAGTTTCCACCAGATGCATGATGGGAAATAATCCCATAAGAAATCTAGTTTTGCACAGACCTGGAGTCTTTCTGGGTGTTTGGGACGCAGCAGATGAATAAATGAACGGCTCTTGTTGTTCCTCGCAGGCGTTGGATGAAATGAACGGGAAGGAGCTGGAGGGGGAACCCATTGAGATTGTTTTTGCCAAACCACCAGATCAGAAAAGGAAGGAGCGCAAAGCCCAGAGACAAGCGGCCAAAACGCAGATGTAAGTCCCGTGTTTTTGGTTCTGTGAGAGAAACTTGTTTCGTTTAGAAGATTTATCGTTAGTTGGCTCTATCTCCATCAGGTACGATGACTATTACTACTACCCCCCCCCCTCCCCACATGCCTCCGCCTGTCAGAGGCCGGGGCCGAGGCGGCAGCCGGGGCGGTTACGCCTACACGCCCGACTACTACGGTTACGAGGACTACTATGACTACTATGGCTATGACTATCACAACTACCGTGGCGGCTACGACGACCCGTACTACGGTTACGACGACTTCCAGGCCCCGAGCCGGGGGCGAGGCGGCGGCAGGGGCGCCCGGGGCGGAGGCTCACCAGGCAGAGGACGCGGCGTCGCCGGGGCACCCAGAGGCCGGGCCAGCTTCTCGCAGCGGGGCGGACCGGGACCAGGCCGTGGCGGGCGTGGAGCAAGAGGAGGCATGCTGCCGAGAGGGCGAGGAGGGGTACGTGGTGCGCGGGGTGGCCGCGGTGGAAATGTAGGAGGAAAGCGCAAAGCTGATGGGTACAACCAGCCAGATTCCAAGCGTCGCCAGACCAATAATCAGAACTGGGGCTCTCAACCCATTGCTCAGCAACCGCTCCAAGGTGGTGATCATTCTGGTAACTATTCCGGTTACAAATCTGACAACCAGGAATTTTATCAGGATTCTTTTGGGCAACAGTGGAAGTAAACCAGTAGGGCTCTGATAACGGCAAAAAAAATTCGTGGTTTTATTGTTTTTGTCTTTTTTTATTTTAAGACTTGATCCGATTGGCCCTCAATCCCATACGGTTGCCTGCATTTTTTTCCTTTTTTTTCCTCCAAATTGGTGACATCTGGCAAGATATCCTTGTACATATTTTAATAATCTGCTTGGACTCGCAGCGTAGTCACACTCCCACCTGTTTCTGGCGAACTGCTTCTCTTATTTTTTTTGTTTTTTTTAATTATTCAGATGGTCAAAAGCATTTAAAAAGAAAAAAAAATCCATTTTAGATGCAGATATGTGCTGGAGCTGTCTATTTGGCTATAGCTTCATGTGTTTTTAGAACTTCTGGTTTCCATGTTTTAAGTAGCTAACAGCAACAAAGCATTTGTCTCCTAAACATGTATTTAAAGCAGCTGAAATTACAATTTGTATTGTCAAAGTAATGCGTGTCTTGTTCTGATAAAAAGAAAAGGAAAAAAAAAAAGACAAAAGGACCCCCGCAGTCCTATTTTTGGCTTCACATTTTGGCTTGTATTCTTTGCTGTTTGTCTGCTTTAATAAACATACACGCACACGTGTACAAAACTTCAAATTGTGTTGAAAATTCATGTTTGGGCAAATTCTCTCTTCAAATTTCCTTCAAATTTAAGGCTCCTTGTGGAAGAAAATGGACTAAAGGTTTGCCAATGTTGGCCACATGCTACAGTGTCACCTTGCATGTCACCTACTTCTTTACTCTATGTGTAGTGACATACTCCATCCTTATGAGTTCCTCATGTCCAAAAACATAAATGTCTCACAAATTGGTGTCCGAAATTCACTGTCAGTGCATTATCAGGAGTAAGCCCCGCCCCCCTACAAGTCCCTTTTGTCAGCAGGGGGAGGGAATCAAAGCACAATTTGATTTTAGTCTCTCAGAGTGAAGCTTTTCCTTGTCCCAGAAGGATCTTCCTTGCTTTCCAAAGCCTGGATACTAATCTTGCATGTTTTGTGGAGGCCTGGGTGTGCTTTTGTGGGAGAAAACTGCTTTGCATGACTCGCCTGTAGGTGTTCTTTTTTCAGTTTATAGCTCTAATGGCTGCTTAACCCTCACCCCTCCTTGTTTATCTTCTCTGCCCGTCCACTTTTCACCCAGTTTTCCGATCAGAACCGGCTTATTTTCCGCTTGACGTGCATGTTTGTCTGTCTGCAGCTCTCCGTGTGGGAGTCAGAGCAGAATATGAGTGTGTAGAAGTAACATGATCCTGTTTTCCACTCTCTAACTGCTTCCTTTTGTTACCCGACTAGCAGGAAAAAGGGGTCGAGGCTGGTCCTGATGTGTTGCTATGAAGACTGACCGGCGTATGGCGTTGCACTCTGCGGGCTGACCGGCGAGCGAACGGTAAGGTCACCTGACTCAGTGCTCCAAAGCTATTCCAGCCTTCTCCAGGAGCTACGATCCAGGATAATCAGCAGAGCCAAACTTGTTTTATTTTTGTTTTTGTAAAGAGCCTAAAGCCCCGCCCCTGAGATCAGGAGTCCACGACCTTCTGGATAAAGCTTTGGAGTGGTTCCGTAGGACTTCGCTTTCACCATGAAGTTGTCTCGGTTGAGGTGCGATCGCCTGGCGTTGAAGGCCGGGCGTTCCAGCGAAATGGTTCGTTAACTACCTCAGTTTCACGCCAGCTGTCCGGTTTTGTACTTGAGGAAACTGAGGCAGCGTTCGACCCCTCCCTCCCTCCCCCGTCCTCGCCACCTCAGAGGTTTGCACAGGCAGCAGTGACGCCGCCTCGTTGGGAGACTCCGAGACGCTCGCTGCTCCTCCTGAAACGAGTCTCGACTTTAAGTTTGTTATCAACTTTTAATGACTGATTGTTGTGGAAGAGCCTGGAAACCAGTCACGCTTTGTCTTCCTTCATGGGACAACTGTCTTAACTTTGGTTTTTGGCCCAGTTCAGACCCTAAAGCATCATTTCACCGTTAAAACGTCTCAGATTTAACGTAAAGGAGCGTAAACTGCTTTACCTGCACATGAATGCTGCTGATTTTACTCACAAAACCGGGAGTATGTCACCTGGGTTTAAACTGAAGATTAAAAAGGGTCCCAGAGATCCAGTTTAGTTAAAGTTTGAACCCAAACTTCAGCATGAAATGCAACCTTCAGACTGAAGCTGCCAGAATACGAATGCACACGTTTCTAAATGGTTTATATGGTGATAAATGAAAGAAAAATCCATTTATGCCAAAATAATCGTACAGAATGTGAAGTAAAAAGTTTAAAGTTGCTTTTTCTGTACTTTGCCATTTGGTTTTTAATTTAATGGCTTTTCAGTTGGAATTTATTTAATTAATCCTGTTCCTTAACATCCTATTGATCGATTAATTTACTCCATATGATGGAATTCTGTATTTTAGTTTGATTTGACAGGGAAATCGAGAGAAATAATGGATTAGAGTAAAAAATAAAGCAAGAGAATGATTTATTTCACATTCTGTACGATTATTTTGGGATAAATTGATGTTTTTACTTGCTTTCAGTGGCATTTATTACCATATAAACGCATTAATTCGATCATGTGTGTCTTCTGTGGGATTCTGGTGGTTTCAGCCCCCCACAAACAGCCAGATGAAACCAGTTGAAGTGCGTTTTGCTCTCAGCTGTTTGGATCCAGTCCCGTTAAAAAGCTCCCGGCACACATCTGGAGCTGTGAATGATCCACCCTGAAACTTCTGACTCATTTGGCTGGTTGGAAAACATCCTGGCTGTAACCCTCTGGTTCTGATGGTACCACCCAGGATGGGCGTTGGCACCGGGTCTGAACTGGGTCTCTGTTTCCACTGATGTCAGGACGTCTCAGGCCTTCTGCTCCGTCTGAAACGATGACATCCGATGAAGCTGCCTTTCATTTAGTGTCTCAGAAGCCGTTTTCACACACTCTGGAGATGTTCTGGAGGTGTTCTGGAGTGGATCCGTGAAGTAAAAGCTCCAGAACATCAGTGGGTGAGACCAAGTTTGTTCTTTCTGCTACGACAGATGCAAACAGCCTCATTTTGTCCTGAAAACCTCCAGCGTTGGTGTGAAAACGGCTCCAGCAGAAAGCAGGATTATGTTTCACATTGTATGTGAATGACGACTGATGATGGTCTTAATCCATATGTTTTCACTCTGGAAATCAGAATATTAAGGAGGAACTCTGTCTTCAAACGTTGACTTTTTACAGGAAGAACTTTGCATTTTGCTTTAATGGGAGCATGAACTGCTACGGAGCCTGAAACATTACTTTATCCAAGACAAGTTTTCAATTGTACATTTTAAAGACCGTAGAAATCTGAAGAAAAAGTCTGGAAATGTTCTGTTGACCTACAAATCCCTCGGTGTGCCTTTCAGACTCCTGTGCTCAGCACATAGGACACAAATCTTTAAAAATAACTTTAAGAATTAGATATATTTATCTAAACGTTCAAATTTTCAGTAGTTCCAAACGGGACGTGTCAGATATGAACTGTTACCTGAGGTCTGAAAGGCATTCTGGGATTTGGAGTTCACCCTGCATCAGATATCTGCTGTTGGATTTCCTCTTTTTAAGCGCTTTAAAAACGATTTTAACCCTAATTAGTGTTAATTTTTCTGCCTTTGTGTGACTTTTGCCACCAAACCCAATGTCCTGACTCATGTTTAACCTTCAGTTCTGATGATTGTGCAGCTTGTTCATCTTTATACCCAGTTTGTGAAAAAGAGGCAGCGTTTATTTCTTGTTTTTAAACTACAAACTGACCCTGATTGGATCGAGGGTTGAATTATTTTTATTTTTTGTGTGTTTTGTTTGCAGTCTTTGCAATCGAAATGTTTTATACTGCACAGTGAGGTGAGTTAGACCTATTTTTCTAATAAAGTTATTGACTTTAAGCTGGCTTGTGTTCTTTATTTAAGTCCACACATTTTAATGAAGATCCTTTTTTGTTTTGGATGTTAAATTCAGGATTTAGGTAAAAAAAAAAACATATTAAAACAGCCCGTTTTAAATCTGGTTTATTCACACACACAAACTTAAAGGTAAAAACAAAGAAATCCCATTTGTTTTGGTGAATAAAAAGACATTTCCGGACTCCTGCAAACCAACCAAAACAAATGGATCATCCAACCGGAAGTGACGTTGTTTGGATTAAGGGTTGCCATGTCCGATTAGGAAAACGCTTATTTTCTGCATTCCAGAGGTTTAACACTGGCATGTAATTAAGAAATGTCTTAATTTAGTTTGATTTCACTGTAACTGGTCGGAAAAAAAGTTTTGCCGTGTGATGTATTCAAACTTTTAAGATTTAGCTGTTTAAATCAATCTTAGATACATTTCTTCAAACGTTGTCTTTATACATGAATACAAAAAAATGCCAGAAGTAAATCTTATAGAACATTTATGTGCATATTTACGTTTTAGAACAACTCTTATTAATTTCAGGGGACTTTGATTCTTTCTTGATTCTTATTTAATGGACATTTATTTTAAAATATTCTTCAATGTCTCTGATGATCAGCAACCATAAACTAACCAGACCTAGATAAATATCTTCATTAAATAAATCAAACGAAAGGATTAACTAAACACTTAATTAATTCAAACTCTATTTATCTAATAATTTGTTTCCCACTGAGGTGATTTCGGAAAGCTCGCAAAACGAGGCGTAGTTACGTTCTTCTGTCGGATCTGGCAACCCGCCGTCGGATTAGAAAACATTCCATCTGTGGGGAAGTAGGTTGGGACTTTGAAAAGTATCAAATATGAAGCAAAAACTTTTTAACTGACGGAAGTTGAGTTAATTTGGAAGCGGTTTGGCCAACAGTTGAAGACGGCGCGTCTTAATAAGATGTGACTCGTTAAATGAAGGAGTTATTCGGTGGCGTTTAGCTGTAAGTTGTTTTCGCCGCCGGTTGAAGCTAACCGTTAAAGGGCTAAACTTCTGCGACGCTCCACGTCTCTGCTTCGGTGTTGCTGCAAACAGACGCAGTTTTAAGGCGCCAACTTGCCCTGACAACTGTGTCTCCCTGTGTTTCAGGGGCTCCGCTCGCAGGATGGCAGGTATTTTGACGTACGTGGAGGATTTGAGGCGGGGGCTGAAGGTTGACGTCCTGCGGGAAGCCGGGCGTCAGTATCCGGTGTCCTGCTGCCTGCTGCTGACCATGTTGACGATGACGGTGCTGCTCAACAGGTGAGTCTGAACGATGAAGATGAACACACACAGACATGAAGGCTGTCATCATCATCATCTGCGGGACCCTGGCTGGGTCACGTGATGTGGACATGGGAGCCTCGTGTGACGCGTTCAGCGCAGAACTCCATAGAGTTATCATCATATTTACAGACTTCCCCATGCAAAAGTAATTCAGGCAACATTGTGAGTTATTCTAGCGATTTACATTTAAAGAAGAAGACGAGCACATTTCACCGGCCTGCTTTATTTCTGTGTACGATGTTGTTTAAAAGTCCTGATCCAGTTCTCATTTCTGTCGGTTTCCTTCCAAGCAGCCAAAGTTTTTCTCGTTATGATAACTTTCTTGAAACATAATTTTCTTTGACATCACAAATATGACATAAAACAACAATAAAATGTGATAAAATTAAAGGGCAAAAAAAAACATGCAAACAATATGAGGAAAAAAATGTGAAATCAGAAAAGACTTTCCAATAAATGTATGTTTTAAGGGGAGATTTTGACCCGATCTCCTTGGATTTTAGGGTTTAGGTCCTTTTTTACCCTCTGAACTTAAACTATGACTCTGCAATAAGTAAAGGTCCTCTGCCAGAGGTTCTCAGCCTACATATGGGCTCATATTTTACTAAAAGTTCATAAAGATAAGAAAATGAAAGGCCTCAATGGTAATATTTTTAAATGATTGTAAAACATACTGGCGGTAAAGCGGCTCTATGGCGTGATCTGTTCCCTTACTCACCTGTTCATTATCATCCTGCAGCTACCTCCACATCCTGATGGTGTTCTGGTCACTCCTGGCTGGTGTCATCACTTTCTACTGCTCCTTGGGTCCAGAGTCGCTTCTTCCAAACATCTTCATCACCGTGAAGCCAAGGAACAAAGTAAGGCACACGATCCGGAAATAAATGCTCCACGAAGATGTGAACACAGAACATCTGGTGACCGTTGTTGTCTCCGTCAAACAGCTGCAGCAGCAGGAGCTGTTTCCTCTGGGCCACAGCTGTGCCGTGTGCGGGAAGGTCAAGTGCAAACGGCACCGGTAGGGTCACCGGCTCTTTTACCGACCTTTACTTTGTCAAAGTATTTACATTTTTCATTGGGATTATGGTTTATTTGACATCTACCTTCAGTTTTTTAACATAGAGTGTATTTTACAAGCTGTAATCCTAAAAAACAACTCTCTTAAAGTAGTATAAAGCACAAATAGGGATTTAATCCTCACCAGAGCTACTGGTTTGGTATTTTTTAGTTGGTTTGAGTCAGTTTTTTCCCCACACAGTGCATAGAGATGAGTAAAGGCAGATGTTCCCTCATTATTTGAACATAAACGATGGTACATTTACCCTAAATGTGCACCGGGGTCCGTCCTCCTTGTTGTTCTGGTTCCTTTCAGGCCGACTCTGCTCCTTGAGAACTACCAGCCGTGGTTGGACCTGAAGGTTCACTCCAAAGTTGACGCTTCAGTAGCAGAGGTACCTCAGAGGATGAGCTTCTGCTTTCTTACACATCAAACCAGTGTGAAGCATTGAACTTCAGGCTGTTTCTGTTATCTACCTGCAGGTGTTCGAGTTGGTTCTGGAGAGCTTTGTGTACCCCTGGTACAGGTGAGCGGAAACTCTTCCAGTAGATTTTTCTCTTAAATGGACCGAGTTTCCTGAAAGTCCGTCCTCTGCTTTCAGGGACATCACAGATGACGACGCTTGTTTAGATGAACTGAGGATGACGTTTCGCTTCTTCGCATCAGTCCTCGTCCGTAGAGCTCAGAAGGTGACCAACCTAACCTCACCTTTGAATGAATCGATGCTTCTGGTGCCGTTGTCCTCGCTCTGATGCGTGAATGTTTCACAGGTCGATGTTCCAGCTGTGTTCGCAGACAAAGTGATGAAGGCTATCATGAAGCACTTCGAAATTATCGCAAAAGCTAAAGAAAAAGGTACGATGGAGGAGATCCACACCAACTCATCTCAAGCCGCTGATGTTGGATTGCAAAGAAATGTAAAAGTTTGTGATCTTTGTGATCGTAGTGAAGAACACGGAGGGTCTGCAGCAGGCAGCTTTGGAGGAATACGGCGCCAACCTTCACGTCGCTCTGCACAGCCGGAAAGATGAGCTGCTCTACCTGAGGAAACTGATTGAGATGCTGTTTCCTTACGTCATGCCTCCAAAGGCAACAGACTGCAGGTTCGTGGACACAAACCAGCGTCTCACATCGGGCGATACACTGATCTCACGATACGATACACGGCATTCAGCCACCGATTCTATACGATTTTATACGATTCAACACGATTTTATACAATTCGGTACGATTTCATACAATTCGATACGATTTTATACGATTCGATAGGATTTTGTACGATTCGATACGATTTTATACGATTAGATACGATTCGATTTTGTATGATTCGATACGATTTTATACAATTCGATACGATTTTATATGATTTGATACTATTCGATATGATTTTATACGATTAGATACGATTCGATTTTGTATGATTCGATACGATTTTATACGATTCTATACAATTCGATACGATTTTATATGATTTGATACGATTTTATACGATTCTATACAATTCGATACGATTTTATATGATTTGATACGATTCGATTTTGTATGATTCGATACGATTTTATACAATTCGATACGATTTTATATGATTTGATACTATTCGATATGATTTTATACGATTAGATACGATTCGATTTTGTATGATTCGATACGATTTTATACGATTCGATATGATTTTATACGATTAGATACGATTCGATTTTGTATGATTCGATACGATTTTATACGATTCGATACGATTTTATACAATTCGATACGATTCTATACAATTCGATACGATTTTATACAATTCGATACGATTTTATACAATTCGATACGATTTTATACGATTCTATACGATTTTATATGATTCGATATGATTTTATACGATTCGATACGATTTTGTACGATTAGATACGATTTTATATGATTAGATACGATTTTATACGATTAGATACAATTTTATACCATTCCATACCATTTTATACGATTTTATACCATTTGATAAGATTTTATATGATTAGATATGATTTTATACGATTCTATACGATTTTATATGATTCGATACGATTTTATACCATTCGATAAGATTTTATATGATTAGATATGATTTTATACGATTCTATACGATTTTATATGATTCGATACGATTTTATACCATTCGATAAGATTTTATACCATTCAATACGATTTTATACGATTCGATACGATTTTATACCATTCGATACGATTTTATACCATTCGATACGATTTTATGCACATTATTTTCTGAAAGATTTTAAAGGGACAGTGTGATTAGACATGAAATGTCGCTGATTGGAAAATTTGTTTGGAAACAAACAAACATGTCCCAAACATGTCTTCAGCGTATACAGACTCATGTTTATGTTGTGAATATTACATCATCAACCTGCTTGCTTTACTTTCTGCTAAATACCATAAACACAAATCCAAATTCTCTAATCACAAAACATCTTTTTTAATTTTTGAGAAGGAGCTCAAACAATAAATTACAACAATCCTACGTTCTATAAACAGAAAAGCCATAAAAACCACTGAGCTTTGCACTTTATATAACATTTTTATGAACTAATTTATCACTGTTTTGTATTATGTTAATGTTTTATGTTTTCACTAATTGTAGCGTCTGACTTTTCAATAAAGTTTGCAAAAAAAAAAAATATCGATACTTGCGGCTGAAAAATCGATACTTTATCGGGAAGCAAAGATATCGATATATATATATATATCGCGGTATAGATAAAATCGCTCAGGCCTAGTCTCACACCAACAGCCAGGTCCAAAGTGATTCTGACAGAACTAAAACTGGTGCCTCTGTGGTTCCATTCAGGTCTCTGGCTCTTCTGCTGCGGGAGGTGATGACTGGATCTGTTATCCTCCCCACCATGGACTTCATGGCTGACCCTGTGAGCAGCAGCATCATTATTATTCTTACCATGTGTGCTCAGAGCAGTAACTCCCAAACATTAGCTCCACCTGCTACACTTTGAGAATCACTGGCCTGGAGTGAGTTTAGAAAACAGGTGACATTATGAGTTAAAGCCTGTTAAACATTTGAAGTGAAAGAGCCTGTAAGTCCTCCAGAGTTGTGGATGATTCCCATCAATGCGTCACACAGATTCACATTAAGATAACCGGCTGTTTCTCTTGGTTTCTTAGGACACTGTGAACCTCATGGTCCTCATATTTGTTGATGACACTCCGGTAAGTGACACCGGTGCCTTTATATCTGTATGTTTGTTGCAGTAAAGGTGAAGCTGCACTTCTTGCTAAAGTTAACCGCTGATAACTGAGGAAAAATCCTCCTCAGACGCCTCTGCAGCCTGAATTTTGTCCTGTTTTCAGTAAGGAGGCACCTGTAGATGCTGTAAATAAAAAAGTAAGCTGTGCTCCTCTGAGTCAGCCTTGATTCGTCTGTGCTTTTCACTTCTAAATGTTCTGAATCTTCAGCCGGAACCAGCCACAGAGCCTCCGTCTCCACTGGTTCCATTTCTACAGAAATATGCAGACGTCAGCAACAAGAAGTCCTCTGTGAGTATCCAGCTGATTTCCCACAGACTGATGAACGTCTGACAGGAAATGTTAAGCTTTGATGGGTTCAGACACAGTTTCTGCTCTGAAGCTGATGACCAAACCTCCTTCTGGGCTTGTGCAGGTGCTGAAGTTGGAGCTGAAGGAGATCCGGGAGCAGCAGGATCTCCTGTTTCGTTTCATGAACTTTCTGAAGCAGGAAGGAGCCGTGCACGTGCTTCAGTTCTGCCTCGCTGTGGGTAAGATCCCGAGGCTTCCCGAGCCCTCATTCTGTTCATCGTGTTCGTGCCGTCGTGTAAAACCTCCCGTCTTCCAGAGGAGTTCAACGATAAGATCCTGAGTCCGGAGCTGAACGACGGCGAGCTGCGGCGTTTGCACGGCGAGGTGTCGCACATATACCAGACCTACTGCCTGGATGAGAGCATCGACAAAATCAGCTTTGACCCGGTCATCGTGGAGGAGATCCAGAACAGTAAGGGAGCGTCCACATGAGCAGTGAAATGCTCCGAGTTCTCAGCGTAACGTGTTGCCCTGTCAGTCGCCACAGGTCCGTACACGGATGTGGTGAAGCTGCAGACGATGCCCTGCCTGTTCGAGGCCTACGAACACGTCCTGTCTCTGCTGGAGAGAGTCTTCACGCCCATGTTCTGCCACAGCGACGAAGTAAGAAAACACGCAGAAAAGAGTGGAAAGCTGGCATTTACCCTCCAGATAAAGAGCACAGATTAAAGGGAACTGCAGCGCGTTGAAATAAACCTCCTTTAAAGGTGACATATTATGTCCTGTTTTAACTGTTTTAAACTATATTCTGAGGTCTTACTGAGATATGTGAGACGGGCTTTAGTGAAAATACCTGTTGGTTAAAGCAGAATGATGAAGGTGTCCCAACAGGAAGAAGGGTTTTTACTGAACATTTCACCTTTAACTTTGGAGCATTGACTCCTGCAACGCTCTCCTAACTGGTCTCCTAACTGGTCTCCTAACTGGTCTCCTAACTGGTCTCCTAACTGGTTTCCTAACTGGTTTCCTAACTGGTTTCCTAACTGGTCTCCTAACTGGTCTCCTAACTGGTCTCCTAACTGGTCTCCTAACTGCTCTCCTAACTGCTCTCCTAACTGGTCTCCTAACTGGTTTCCTAACTGGTTTCCTAACTGGTCTCCTAACTGGTTTCCTAACTGGTCTCCTAACTGGTTTCCTAACTGGTCTCCTAACTGCTCTCCTAACTGGTTTCCTAACTGGTTTCCTAACTGCTCTCCTAACTGGTTTCCTAACTGGTCTCCTAACTGCTCTCCTAACTGCTCTCCTAACTGGTCTCCTAACTGGTTTCCTAACTGGTCTCCTAACTGGTCTCCTAACTGGTCTCCTAACTGGTCTCCTAACTGGTTTCCTAACTGGTTTCCTAACTGGTTTCCTAACTGGTCTCCTAACTGGTCTCCTAACTGGTCTCCTAACTGGTCTCCTAACTGCTCTCCTAACTGCTCTCCTAACTGGTCTCCTAACTGGTTTCCTAACTGGTTTCCTAACTGCTCTCCTAACTGGTCTCCTAACTGGTTTGCTAACTGGTTTCCTAACTGGTCTCCTAGCTGGTTTCCTAACTGGTCTCCTAACTGGTTTCCTAACTGGTTTCCTAACTGGTCTCCTAACTGGTCTCCTAACTGGTTTCCTAACTGGTCTCCTAACTGGTCTCCTAACTGGTTTCCTAACTGGTTTCCTAACTGGTCTCCTAACTGGTCTCCTAACTGGTCTCCTAACTGGTCTCCTAACTGGTCTCCTAACTGCTCTCCTAACTGGTTTCCTAACTGGTCTCCTAACTGGTCTCCTAACTGGTTTCCTAACTGGTCTCCTAACTGGTTTCCTAACTGGTCTCCTAACTGGTTTCCTAACTGGTCTCCTAACTGGTCTCCTAACTGGTCTCCTAACTGCTCTCCTAACTGGTTTCCTAACTGGTCTCCTAACTGGTCTCCTAACTGGTTTCCTAACTGGTCTCCTAACTGGTTTCCTAACTGGTTTCCTAACTGGTTTCCTAACTGGTTTCCTAACTGGTCTCCTAACTGGTCTCCTAACTGGTCTCCTAACTGGTTTCCTAACTGGTCTCCTAACTGGTCTCCTAACTGGTTTCCTAACTGGTTTCCTAACTGGTTTCCTAACTGGTTTCCTAACTGGTTTCCTAACTGGTTTCCTAACTGGTTTCCTAACTGGTCTCCTAACTGGTTTCCTAACTGGTTTCCTAACTGGTTTCCTAACTGTTCTCCTAACTGTTCTCCTAACTGTTCTCCTAACTGTTCTCCTAACTGGTTTCCTAACTGGTCTCCTAACTGGTCTCCTAACTGGTCTCCTAACTGGTCTCCTAACTGGTCTCCTAACAGGTTTCCTAACTGGTCTCCTAACTGGTCTCCTAACTGGTCTCCTAACTGGTCTCCTAACTGGTCTCCTAACTGGTTTCCTAACTGGTTTCCTAACTGGTTTCCTAACTGGTTTCCTAACTGGTTTCCTAACTGGTCTCCTAACTGGTCTCCTAACTGGTCTCCTAACTGGTCTCCTAACTGGTCTCCTAACAGGTTTCCTAACTGGTCTCCTAACTGGTCTCCTAACTGGTTTCCTAACTGGTTTCCTAACTGGTTTCCTAACTGCTCTCCTAACTGCTCTCCTAACTGCTCTCCTAACTGCTCTCCTAACTGTTCTCCTAACTGTTCTCCTAACTGGTTTCCTAACTGGTTTCCTAACTGTTCTCCTAACTGTTCTCCTAACTGTTCTCCTAACTGTTCTCCTAACTGTTCTCCTAACTGTTCTCCTAACTGGTTTCCTAACTGGTCTCCTAACTGGTCTCCTAACTGGTCTCCTAACTGGTCTCCTAACTGGTCTCCTAACTGGTTTCCTAACGGGTTTCCTAACGGGTCTCCTAACTGGTCTCCTAACTGGTCTCCTAACTGGTCTCCTAACTGGTTTCCTAACTGGTTTCCTAACTGGTCTCCTAACTGGTCTCCTAACTGTTCTCCTAACGGGTTTCCTAACGGGTCTCCTAACTGGTCTCCTAACTGGTCTCCTAACTGGTCTCCTAACTGGTTTCCTAACTGGTTTCCTAACTGGTCTCCTTACTGGTCTCCTAACTGGTTTCCTAACTGGTTTCCTAACTGTTCTCCTAACTGTTCTCCTAACTGTTCTCCTAACTGTTCTCCTAACTGTTCTCCTAACTGGTCTCCTAACTGGTCTCCTAACTGGTCTCCTAACTGGTTTCCTAACTGGTCTCCTTACTGGTCTCCTTACTGGTCTCCTAACTGGTTTCCTAACTGGTTTCCTAACTGGTCTCCTAACTGGTCTCCTAACTGGTTTCCTAACTGGTTTCCTAACTGGTTTCCTAACTGGTTTCCTAACTGGTCTCCTAACTGGTCTCCTAACTGGTCTCCTAACTGGTCTCCTAACTGGTCTCCTAACTGGTTTCCTAACTGGTTTCCTAACTGGTTTCCTAACTGGTCTCCTAACTGGTCTCCTTACTGGTCTCCTAACTGGTCTCCTAACTGGTCTCCTAACTGGTCTCCTAACTGGTTTCCTAACTGGTCTCCTAACTGGTTTCCTAACTGGTCTCCTTACTGGTCTCCTTACTGGTCTCCTAACTGGTTTCCTAACTGGTTTCCTAACTGGTCTCCTAACTGGTTTCCTAACTGGTTTCCTAACTGGTTTCCTAACTGGTCTCCTAACTGGTCTCCTAACTGGTCTCCTAACTGGTCTCCTAACTGGTTTCCTAACTGGTCTCCTAACTGGTTTCCTAACTGGTTTCCTAACTGGTCTCCTAACTGGTCTCCTAACTGGTCTCCTAACTGGTCTCCTAACTGGTCTCCTAACTGGTCTCCTAACTGGTTTCCTAACTGGTCTCCTAACTGGTTTCCTAACTGGTTTCCTAACTGGTTTCCTAACTGGTTTCCTAACTGGTCTCCTAACTGTTCTCCTAACGGGTCTCCTAACTGGTCTCCTAACTGGTCTCCTAACTGGTCTCCTAACTGGTTTCCTAACTGGTTTCCTAACTGGTCTCCTAACTGGTTTCCTAACTGGTTTCCTAACTGGTTTCCTAACTGGTTTCCTAACTGGTTTCCTAACTGGTTTCCTAACTGGTTTCCTAACTGGTCTCCTAACTGGTCTCCTAACTGGTCTCCTTACTGGTCTCCTAACTGGTCTCCTAACTGGTCTCCTAACTGGTCTCCTAACTGGTCTCCTAACTGGTTTCCTAACTGGTCTCCTTACTGGTCTCCTAACTGGTCTCCTAACTGGTCTCCTAACTGGTCTCCTAACTGGTTTCCTAACTGGTCTCCTAACTGGTTTCCTAACTGGTTTCCTAACTGGTTTCCTAACTGGTCTCCTAACTGGTCTCCTAACTGGTTTCCTAACTGGTCTCCTAACTGGTCTCCTAACTGGTCTCCTAACTGGTCTCCTAACTGGTCTCCTAACTGGTCTCCTAACTGGTTTCCTAACTGGTTTCCTAACTGGTCTCCTAACTGGTCTCCTAACTGGTTTCCTAACTGGTCTCCTAACTGGTCTCCTAACTGGTTTCCTAACTGGTCTCCTTACTGGTCTCCTAACTGGTTTCCTAACTGGTTTCCTAACTGGTTTCCTAACTGGTTTCCTAACTGGTTTCCTAACTGGTTTCCTAACTGGTCTCCTAACTGGTCTCCTAACTGGTTTCCTAACTGGTTTCCTAACTGGTCTCCTAACTGGTCTCCTAACTGGTCTCCTAACTGGTCTCCTAACTGGTCTCCTAACTGGTTTCCTAACTGGTCTCCTAACTGGTCTCCTAACTGGTTTCCTAACTGGTCTCCTAACTGGTTTCCTAACTGGTTTCCTAACTGGTTTCCTAACTGGTCTCCTAACTGGTCTCCTTACTGGTCTCCTAACTGGTCTCCTAACTGGTCTCCTAACTGGTCTCCTAACTGGTTTCCTAACTGCTCTCCTAACTGCTCTCCTAACTGCTCTCCTAACTGGTCTCCTAACTGGTCTCCTAACTGCTCTCCTAACTGCTCTCCTAACTGGTCTCCTAACTGCTCTCCTAAATGGTTTCCTAAACTGGTCTCCTAAATGGTTTCCTAACTGGTCTCCAGCCTGTGAAACCTCTGCAGATGGTCCAGAACGCGGCGGTGCGTCTGGTCTTGGATCAGCCTAAAAGAACACGCTCCCCCTCTGTTCATTGAGCTCCTCTGGCTGCCCTTAGCCGCCTGCATCAGATCCAAGTCCCTGATGTTAGCTACAAAGAGCTTAATGGAACGGCTCCATCTACTTGAATGCTCCTGCAAAGGCTTCTGTCCCAACTGGGTCCCTCCGTTGGTCCCAGGATTGTCGTCTAGCAGCTCCTACACCACGCCTAAGACAATCCAAACTCTGTTCATGTGTCGTCCCACGATGGTGGAATGACCTACCGAGCGCTACCAGAACAGGGGCGTCCCTGTCTATCTTCAGGAAGCTCCTGAAAACCCAGCTCTTCAGAGAGCATCTCCTATCCCAGCACTTACCTTGTACTTCCCTCCCCCCTCTATCTCTGCACTTTATCTTTCTGCACTTCCTTCTATGCCTGCACCCTATCTCTACTCTGTCCCCTCTGACAGAGTCGGACTCCTGGGTTCCTTCTATGGAGCTTATTGTTAGCTTTTTATAAAGCTGTTATATCTTCATTTGTAAGTCGCTTTGGATAAAAGCGTCTGATAAATACAGAAACAAACATAAACATTTTGTGAAAATAATATGAAATGATTAAACTGTCGCCACTTTAACAAGAGTTCATTCATGAATCTGCTCTGATAAAACTGTACTTCTTGCATCAGACTCAGTTTTACACTCACATTTCTGTCTTTGTTCAGTACTTCAGGCACCTGCTCAGAGGAGTCGAGTCTCCAGCAAGAAACTCCAGAGTCAACAGGTTTGTGACATGAATTGTTGTTTGTCTTTTGAATATTTTGGTGTGAATCAGCACAGAAAAAGCTCCAAACACAGCCCAGGTGGAAGTCTTGTGTTCAAACGTCATCAGTTGTGCATCTTATTGCAGAAATAGCTTCAGTCTGGAGGACAACAGGTGAGTTTGTCTTTGGCATGTTGCACAGAGTGCACGATGATGCATGCAGACACGGTCTCCTGCATAAGAGAAGCTGCCGTTTGGCACATTTTAAACTCCACAAGCTGCAGCCGGAAGCGTCTGGCTGTTATTTGCACGTCCTGCTGATGGTTATGGTGACAGAATACCTGAATCGGCTCACCTTAACGTGGTCAGATATTTACGCACTCATCAGGGTTTTATCTGAACTGTTCTTTTCCCAGGGTGGAACCGGGTGCTTCATGAGGTTATTCTATGTTCAACATTTCATTTTTCTCTCCCTTAACTGTTCACACTTGGTTATTAAATGTTACAAAGAAGCAGCAACCAGACAGGAAGCACCTCACAGGTCAGATGTTCTGGTTTCAGAGGTGCTAAAGTCATCAGACTTTCACCACTTCAGAGTCCAGATGTTAAGCTGAGGTTAGACTTCCTGCTTCAGGAGTGAAACGCTGCTGTGCCTGATGGATTTTATGAAAAAAAAAGCATGGAGCTGTGCTTCTTTGTTGCACGTTTGCTGCATGACTCGTGCACTTTTACTGTGGCCTTTATCTGTCATACCATGAGGAAACATAGTCTGTATGAAAGGAAAAAAAAAGCCCAAAAGGGAGAGAAAACGCTGGTGTTTTGTTAAAGCAGATGAGATGTGATTTTCGCTCTTCTCTCCAGAAACATATCAAAGCGAGGGGAGTCATTCGGTATCAGAGGAATCGGCAGTAAAATCAAAGGTGTGTTCAGGAGCACGACGATGGAGGGCGCCTTGCTGCCGCCGACTGCCATAAACGACACCGATGAGGATGTGGTGAGTCTTCTTCTGTGAGCTTAAAGTGAATCTCTGGTCTGAGCTCCTTTATTCTCCAACACAGCCTGAACCCTCTGAGACGAGCTTTCTGTCGTTTCTTTAAGGAGTCTTCAGGAATAGTTCTCCAGGCTTCTTGAAGGACATCCCAAAGCTCTTCTTTGGATGTCGGCTGCCTTTTGTTCCGTTCTCTGTAGGGATGCATTGATCCGATATTTGTATCGATACCGATATTGAAGAAAATTCTAATTAATTGATCATTTTTTCCCTATCCAGCATTATGGCAGCAGAATCGTAATCTGAATACAGTTTATGCCAAACACATTTGCTTTGCCAAGGGATGCTTAAGCCTGAGCTTTAGAAATCTGCTTGTGACTGAACCTGAGTGTCAGTATGTGTCTGACTTAAGCCTCAACACAGCCAAATCTTGAAATGTTCTCTTACTAGATTGGCTTGAATCCAAGGGCCTTCTGCCCCCTCTAGTGGTGAAAAAACTTAAGGAGGGACTACTTTTTTACCTTTTTACCAGGCAAGAGAAGGTATTGTTTTGTTCAGATGCTTTTGTAATGGATGTTTAATTCCCATTTGCACTAAACTATATAAAGAGCTGATTGCTATTTATTTTGAAAGTCTACCAACCAATGTAGGGTTGCTATTTTGTTCTCAATTTCAGCTCTTTTATTATTTAATATTTATTTTGTTTTACATTGGATTTTGAATCCCTAATTGCACTGACTGAACCAGTTACACTTGTTATATTCTTATGGTTAAGATTGTTTTATTGTTGCACAATTATTAAATAAATAAATAATTCAGTACTTTTATATAAGTTTATTTGTTTTAAAAAAATAGGAAAGAAATGTTTAAGTCAAGTTGCCTTGCACAAAAGAATGATCCCAGTCTTTTCCACACAATGAAACTTACTGTTTGTGACCATAATTCCGCTCTGTTTTTCTGTATCGGTATCGTATCGGCTAATATTTAACCTGAGATATCGGATCGATATCGACCGATACTAAACCTTAGATATCGATATCGTCCGATACTAAACCTTAGATATCGATATCGGCCGATACTTAACCTTAGATATCAGTATTGGATCGATATCGGCCGATACTAAACCTTAGATATCGATATCGGCCGATACTTAACCTGAGATATCGGTATCATATCGATATCGGCCGATACTAAACCTAAGATATCGATATTGGATCGATATCGGCCGATACTAAACCTTAGATATCGTATCAGATCGATATCGGCCGACACTAAACCTTAGATATCGTATCAGATCGATATCGGCCGACACTAAACCTTAGATATCGTATCAGATCGATATCGGCCGACACTAAACCTTAGATATCGTATCAGATCGATATCGGCCGACACTAAACCTTAGATATCGTATCAGATCGATATCGGCCGACACTAAACCTTAGATATCGGTATCGGATCGATATCGGCCGACACTAAACCTTAGATATCGATATCGGCCGACACTAAACCTTAGATATCGTATCAGATCGATATCGGCCGACACTAAACCTTAGATATCGTATCGGATCGATATCGGCCGACACTAAACCTTAGATATCGTATCAGATCGATATCGGCCGACACTAAACCTTAGATATCGATATCGGCCGACACTAAACCTTAGATATCGTATCAGATCGATATCGGCCGACACTAAACCTTAGATATCGTATCAGATCGATATCGGCCGACACTAAACCTTAGATATCGATATCGGCCGACACTAAACCTTAGATATCGTATCAGATCGATATCGGCCGACACTAAACCTTAGATATCGTATCAGATCGATATCGGCCGACACTAAACCTTAGATATCATATCGGATCGATATCGGCCGACACTAAACCTTAGATATCGTATCGGATCGATATCGGCCGACACTAAACCTTAGATATCGATATCGGCCGACACTAAACCTTAGATATCGATATCGGCCGACACTAAACCTTAGATATCGTATCAGATCGATATCGGCCGACACTAAACCTTAGATATCGATATCGGCCGATACTTAACCTTAGATATCGATATCGTCCGACACTAAACCTTAGATATCGTATCAGATCGATATCGGCCGATACTAAACCTTAGATATCGGTATCATATCGATATCGGCCAACACTAAACCTCAGATATCGGTATCAGATCGATATCGGCCGATACTTAACCTCAGATATCGGTATCATATCGATATCGGCCGACACTAAACCTTAGATATCGATATCGGCCGACACTAAACCTTAGATATCGATATCGGCCGACACTAAACCTTAGATATCGATATCGGCCGACACTAAACCTTAGATATCGATATCGGCCGATACTTAACCTTAGATATCGATATCGGCCGATACTTAACCTTAGATATCGTATCAGATCGATATCGGCCGATACTAAACCTTAGATATCGGTATCATATCGATATCGGCCAACACTAAACCTCAGATATCGGTATCAGATCGATATCGGCCGATACTTAACCTCAGATATCGGTATCATATCGATATCGGCCGATACTAAACCTTAGATATCGTATCAGATCGATATCGGCCGATACTAAACCTTAGATATCGGTATCATATCGATATCGGATCGATATCGGCCGACACTAAACCTTAGATATCGGTATCATATCGATATCGGCCGACACTAAACCTTAGATATCGATATCGGCCGACACTAAACCTTAGATATCGATATCGGCCGACACTAAACCTTAAATATCAATATCGGCCGAAAATCTCTGTTGGACAAATTCAAAGAAAACTGGACTCATTCCAATGTGATGAAGCTGTTTTATTGAAGAAGTCAAAAGGACAAATATTTTCTGCTCTGAACATGAACTCTGAACTTTGTGCTGTTACAGGAAAACTGCCTCAGTTATACCCTCACATCAGTTTGATCCTGGAAATGACCGTTTCTGAGCACCTCAGAACAGACTTCCTCATCTGTTGGTTGATTTAGAAAACAGCAACAACATTTGATCTCTGAAACTAATCAAAGTCAGTGTAGCTCCAGAATAATTTTACATTTACAAAGTGATGAGATGTGAACAGAGTCTGTGATAAAGGAAGGTCTGCTGATCTCTCTGTTGGGCTCCATGAAGTGGAAGAGAAACAACAACATACAGACACATCAACACAAGCATCCAACTAACATTTAGAGCTCAGAGAAGTTTAGATTTTCATGTGGAGAAACATTTCTGTGAATAAAACTCATCATTAGCAGTGATATCCTCCATGGCTGCACAAACACAGGAAAAAGCAGCAAATAAACAGCAAAGAGCTGACAGGATACCTTTATTCCACTTCACACACCTCTGCTGAGGATCCATACCCATAAACCCAAATCCCAGCATGGAGCGGCTGAGTGAATGTGGTCTGGACTCTGTGGAGGAGAGTCATGGTTCCAGAGACGCTGTAGAAGGACAGAATACCTGCTCTGTGATCCAGGTACACTCCGACTCTGGAGGATACAGGACCTGAGATGGAGGTTTCCTTGTTGTTGTATATAAATGAATAACTGTTTGGGTTACAATATAATGCCCAAGATTTGTCATTACGTCCAAATCTACATTCATTCCCTCCTGCTCTGCTGATGTTCTTGTATGCGACTGACACACCAACTGCTCCCCTTTTCCCTCTCCTCTCCACCTCCCAGTAACAACGTCCAGTCAGACTCTCTCTGCTCAGGACCTGCTTCCATTCAGTGAATCTGTCTGGATGAGCAGAATAAGACTGAAGTTTTTCCATTAAAGTCACTTTTCTGTTCCCCTCTGACAGTAACAGCAGTCTGTATGCTGTGTTTGGATCCAGTGTGATTTCACATGAATATTTTAAGAAGTCAGCTCTGCTCTCTGGTTCTTGTTCAGGTTCAGGTTCAGGTTCAGGTTCAGGTTCTGGTTCTGGTTCTGGTTCCTGCAGTAAAACATCCACCTCAGTGCCTCTCAGTGAGATGTTGGTCCATTCCTCTCTCAGGATGTCCTGTAGAATATCTCTGAGCTCTGACACAGCTGCTGTCACAGCCTCAAAGTGCCTCAGAGGACGGATCTTGATGCTGGATGAGGGTGTAGACTCCCTGAGTGCTGACACTGAGGGGCAGTTCTGTAGAAACTGGGTGTGATCCTCTGTGTCTGAGAGCTGCTGCAGCTCAGCATCTTTCCTCTGCAGCTCAGTGATCTCCTGCTCCAGCTTCTCCTGAAGCTCTTTGACTCGACTCACTTCAGTTTGCTGCTGGGATCTGATCTGCTGCTTCACCTCAGAGCTTCTTCTCTGGAGGAGACGGATCAGCTCAGTGAAGATCTTCTCACTGTGCTCCACTGTTTTATCAGCAGACTGATTGATGGCCTCCACCTCCTGCTGAAGCAGCTTCACATCTTTCTCTCGGTCCTGGACTCTCTGCTGGATTTGTTGCCGACTCCCTCCAGCTCTCTCTGCCTCTCAGTCCTTTCTGCTGCAGCTGACACTGTGTCGTGGCCTTTATGTTCATCCACAGAGCAGAGATAACAGATAGACTTCTGATCAGTGCGGCAGAACATCTTCTTCACCTCACCGTGACCAGAGCAGATGTTCTCCTGGAGGTTCTTGGAGGGCTCCACCAGCTTGTGTTTCTTTAATGGAGCCACATCATAATGAGGCTGAAGGTGATTCTCACAGTAAGAGGCTGGGCAGAATAAACAGGACTTAAAGGCTTTCAGTTTTCTTCCAGAGCAGAAATCACAGGCCACATCTTCAGCTCCAGCATAGCAGTGATCAGCAGGAGCAGCTTGGAGTCCAGTCTTCTTCAGCTGCTCCACTAAAGCAACCAAGAGGGTGTTTTTCTTCAGCACAGGCCTCGGTATGAATTTGTCCCTGCACTGAGGGCAGCTGTGGATTCCCTTCTGATCCTCTCCATCCCAGTGGGTTTTAATACAGTTCCTGCAGTAGCTGTGTCCACAGGAAATAGTCACCGGATCCTTCAGCAGATCCAGACAGATCGAACAAGAGAGGCTTTCTCGGTCCAGCTGAGCTCCTTTCTGCGCCATTTCTCCTCTCAGATCAGCGACTGAGTGAGTTTCACTTCCTTATAGCTGAAACTAGTCTCACAGGGAATGAGAACAGAACCGGTTAGTTCACCAGGTGCTGGTTACGCCCATCATCAGCCTGCAGATCTGCAGGGGAGGGAACAAGGAAAAATGTGGGCAGAGCGGAGCTGTGAGAGCAGGAAGTGTGTTGAAGCTGTTTCACACCAGTCTTCATGGTTAAAATATGGTTTATTCTTCTTTTAATCCCTTTGGAAAGAGGTTTAACTTCACTTTCACAATGAATCATTGTGTTAAAGCTCCAGTTCCTCGTCAGCTTCTTTCTTCACAGAACTTTAAATGAAGCAGACGAGCTTCTCCTGAAATAATGGAATCAGTTGCTGCACATAAATCAAATGTTGCTGCTTTGGATCCTAAATATCACTCGACATAAATGCAGCAGAGTTTTGATTCTGAAAAATCAGGAAGAACATTTAGAAACACTTTGAGCCTCTGGTTAATATCATCCTTTTACTTTGGGGTTAATGCACCAAGTGGCAACACATTCTTAACATGCACTTGTAGGTTTTCCTCCTAAGAATGAAGATTAAAATCATATCCTGACCAAACACACGTCAGACCTAAATGTATGTTTATATGAAGGCAGATATCGGTGTTGTATCGGCCGATACTAAACCTCAAGTATCGGATTGGTATCGGCCGACACTAAACATTAGATATTGGTATCGGATCGATATCGGCCGACACTAAACCTTAGATATCGATATCGGCCGACACTAAACCTTAGATATCGATATCGGCTGACACTAAACCTTAGATATCGTATTGGATCGATATCGGCCGACACTAAACCTTAGATATTGGTATCGGATCGATATCGGCCGACACTAAACCTTAGATATCGATATCGGCCGACACTAAACCTTAGATATCGATATCGGCTGACACTAAACCTTAGATATCGTATTGGATCGATATCGGCCGACACTAAACATTAGATATCGTATCGGATCGATATCGGCCGACACTAAACCTTAGATATCGTATCGGATCGATATCGGCCGACACTAAACCTTAGATATCGATATCGGCCGACACTAAACCTTAGATATAGGTATCGGATTGATAACGGCCGACACTAAACCTTAGATATCGATATCGGCCGACACTAAACCTTAGATATCGGATCGATATCGATATCGGATCGATATCGGCCGACACTAAACCTTAGATATCGGTATCATATCGATATCGGCCGACACTAAACCTTAGATATCGATATCGGCCGACACTAAACCTTAGATATCGATATCGGCCGACACTAAACCTTAAATATCAATATCGGCCGACACTAAACCTTAGATATTGGTATCGAATCGATATCGGCCGACACTAAACATTAGATATCGATATCGGCCGACACTAAACCTTAGATATTGGTATCGGATCGATATCGGCCGACACTAAACATTAGATATCAATATCGGCCGACACTAAACATTAGATATTGGTATCGGATCGATATCGGCCGACACTAAACATTAGATATCAATATCGGCCGACACTAAACATTAGATATCGATATCGGCCGACACTAAACCTTAGATATCGATATCGGCCGACACTAAACATTAGATATCGATATCGGCCGACACTAAACCTTAGATATTGGTATCGGATCGATATCGGCCGACACTAAACCTTAGATATCGATATCGGCCGACACTAAACATTAGATATCGATATCGGCCGACACTAAACCTTAGATATTGGTATCGGATCGATATCGGCCGACACTAAACCTTAGATATCGATATCGGCCGACACTAAACCTTAGATATCGATATCGGCTGACACTAAACCTTAGATATCGTATTGGATCGATATCGGCCGACACTAAACATTAGATATCGTATCGGATCGATATCGGCCGACACTAAACCTTAGATATCGGTATCATATCGATATCGGCCGACACTAAACCTTAGATATCGTATCGAAAAATCTCTGTTGGACAAATTCAAAGAAAACTGGACTCATTCCAATGTGATGAAGCTGTTTTATTGAAGAAAGTCAAAAGGACAAATATTTTCTGCTCTGAACATGAACTCTGAACTTTGTGCTGTTACAGGAAAACTGCCTCAGTTATACCCTCACATCAGTTTGATCCTGGAAATGACCGTTTCTGAGCACCTCAGAACAGACTTCCTCATCTGTTGGTTTAGAAAACAGCAACAACATTCGATCTCTGAAACTAATCAAAGTCAGTGTAGCTCCAGAATAATTTTACATTTACAAAGTGATGAGATGTGAACAGAATCTGTGATAAAGGAAGGTCTGCTGATTTCTCCGTTGGGCTCCATGAAGTGGAAGAGAAACAACAACATACAGACACATCAACACAAGCATCCAACTAACATTTAGAGCTCAGAGAAGTTTAGATTTTCATGTGGAGAAACATTTCTGTGAATAAAACTCATCATTAGCAGTGATATCCTCCATGGCTGCACAAACACAGGAAAAAGCAGCAAATAAACAGCAAAGAGCTGACAGGATACCTTTATTCCACTTCACACACCTCTGCTGAGGATCCATACCCATAAACCCAAATCCCAGCATAGAGCGGCTGAGTGAATGTGGTCTGGACTCTGTGGAGCAGAGTCATGGTTCCAGAGATGCTGTAGAAGGACAGAATACCTGCTCTGTGATCCAGGTACACTCCGACTCTGGAGGATACAGGACCTGAGATGGAGGTTTTTATCTTGTTGTACCAAAATGAATAACCGTTTGGGCCACAATATAAGGCCCAAGATTTGTCATTTCCTCCAAATACACATTCATCCCCATCTCCTGCTCTGCTGATGTTCTTGTATGCGACTGATACATCAACTCCAAACCCTCCCCACTCCACCTCCCAGTAACTACGTCCAGTCAGACTCTCTCTGCTCAGGACCTGAGGCCATCCAGTAAATCTGTCTGGATGAGCAGAATAAGACTGAAGTTTTTCCATTAAAGTCACTTTTCTGTTCCCCTCTGACAGGAACAGCTTTCTGTTTGCTGTGTTTGGATCCAGTTTGATTTCACATGAATATTTTAAGAAGTCAGCTCTGCTCTTTGGTTCAGGTTCAGGTTCAGGTTCTGGTTCTGGTTCTGGTTCCTGCAGTAAAACATCCACCTCAGTGCCTCTCAGTGAGATGTTGGTCCATTCCTCCCTCAGGATGTCCTGTAGTTTCTCTCTGAGCTCTGACACAGCTGCTGTCACAGCCTCAAAGTGCCTCAGAGGACGGATCTTGATGCTGGATGAGGGTGTAGACTCCCTGAGTGCTGACACTGAGGGGCAGTTCTGTAGAAACTGGGTGTGATCCTCTGTGTCTGAGAGCTGCTGCAGCTCAGCATCTTTCCTCTGCAGCTCAGTGATCTCCTGCTCCAGCTTCTCCTGAAGCTCTTTGACTCGACTCACTTCAGTTTCCTGCTGGGATCTGATCTGCTGCTTCACCTCAGAGCTTCTTTTCTGGATGAGACGGATCAGCTCAGTGAAGATCTTCTCACTGTGCTCCACTGTTTTATCAGCAGACTGATTGATGGCCTCCACCTCCTGCTGAAGCAGCTTCACATCTTTCTCTCGGTCCTGGACTCTCTGCTGGATTTGTTGCCGACTCCCCTCCAGCTCTCTCTGCCTCTCAGTCCTTTCTGCTGCAGCTGACACTGTGTCGTGGCCTTTATGTTCCTCCACAGAGCAGAGATAACAGATAGACTTCTGATCAGAGCGGCAGAACATCTTCTTCACCTCACCGTGACCAGAGCAGATGTTCTCCTGGAGGTTCTTGGAGGGCTCCACCAGCTTGTGTTTCTTTAATGGAGCCACATCATAATGAGGCTGAAGGTGTTTCTCACAGTAAGAGGCCAGACAGACTAAACAGGACTTAAAGGCTTTCAGTTTTCTTCCAGAGCAGAAATCACAGGCCACATCTTCAGGTCCAGCATAGCAGTGATCAGCAGGAGCAGCTTGGAGTCCAGTCTTCTTCAGCTGCTCCACTAAATCAGCTAACATGGTGTTTTTCCCCAGGACAGGCCTCGGTGTGAACGTCTGCCTGCACTGAGGGCAGCTGTGGATTCCCTTCTGATCCTCTCCATCCCAGTGGGTTTTAATACAGATCATACAGTAGTTGTGTCCACAGGGAAGAGTCACCGGATCCTTCAGCAGATCCAGACAGATTGAACAAGAGAGGCTTTCTCGGTCCAGCTGAGCTCCTTTCTGCGCCATTTCTCCTCTCAGATCAGCAACTGAGTCAGTTTGACTTCCTTATAGCTGAAACTAGTCTTCCAGGGAATAAGAACAGAACCTGTCAGTTCACCAGGTGCTGGTTACGCCCATCATCTGCCTGCAGGTCTGAAGGGGAGGGAACAAGGAAACCTGTGAGAGCAGGAAGTGTGTTGAAGCTCCTCCTCATCACTTTCAGATCCTGTTCATCTGCTGTAGATAGTTTTTTTTAGGCCTGACACTTCTTCTTTTGTCCTCCACTTGTCCAGTTTCCTCAAATGTTTTAAGGACACACTGCACACCATGCTGAGATATGCCAAGTTTTCAGCTAATAGCTCTTTGGGAATCACCTTGTTGCTGCAGAAATCCTATTTTCTGTCTGTCAAACTGTGTTTTCTTTGCTGTTTTTCATAGATGCAGCTAAAGAAATGGGAACAAATGATGTGTCTTTGTGACAAAGTGCCTAAAGATCCAGTTTAAAATGGCTTCTTTGCTAAGTTGTCTGTTCTGTGTCGACACAACACTGGTTCATCCCTTGAGTTAGGAGCCTTTTTTCTGCCTGAAGGGTTCAAAGGTCAGAGTTAAGTGGCTGAACAAAGAAAAAACACTGAAAATGCTCAGGTACAAGGACTGAAAATGAGTGAAAAAAGCAGAAAATATCCAAAGGAAAACTGTGAAAGAGCTTCAGAAAGCTGCAGAACTGTTGATCAGGACACTTTAAAGGTTACAGAAAGCTGCAGAACTGTGGATCAGGACACTTTAAAGGTTACAGAAAGCTGCAGAACTGTTGATCAGGACAATTTAAAGGTTTCAGAAAGCTGCAGAACTATTGATCAGGACACTTTAAAGGTTTCAGGAAGCTGCAGAACTGTTGATCAGGACACTTTAAAGGTTTCAGAAAGCTGCAGAACTGTTGATCAGGACACTTTAAAGGTTACAGAAAGCTGCAGAACTGTTGATCAGGACACTTTAAAGGTTTCAGAAAGCTGCAGAACTGTTGATCAGGACACTTTAAAGGTTTCAGGAAGCTGCAGAACTGTTGATCAGGACACTTTAAAGGTTTCAGAAAGCTGCAGAACTATTGATCAGGACACTTTAAAGGTTACAGAAAGCTGCAGAACTGTTGATCAGGACACTTTAAAGGTTACAGAAAGCTGCAGAACTGTTGATCAGGACACTTTAAAGGTTACAGAAAGCTGCAGAACTGTTGATCAGGACACTTTAAAGGTTTCAGAAAGCTGCAGAACTGTTGATCAGGACACTTTAAAGGTTTCAGAAAGCTGCAGAACTGTTGATCAGGACACTTTAAAGGTTTCAGAAAGCTGCAGAACTGTTGATCAGGACACTTTAAAGGTTACAGAAAGCTGCAGAACTGTTGATCAGGACACTTTAAAGGTTTCAGAAAGCTGCAGAACTATTGATCAGGACACTTTAAAGGTTTCAGAAAGCTGCAGAACTGTTGATCAGGACACTTTAAAGGTTACAGAAAGCTGCAGAACTGTTGATCAGGACACTTTAAAGGTTTCAGAAAGCTGCAGAACTGTTGATCAGGACACTTTAAAGGTTACAGAAAGCTGCAGAACTGTTGATCAGGACACTTTAAAGGTTACAGGAAGCTGCAGAACTGTTGATCAGGACACTTTAAAGGTTATAGAAAGCTGCAGAACTATTGATCAGGACACTTTAAAGGTTACAGAAAGCTGCAGAACTGTTGATCAGGACACTTTAAAGGTTACAGAAAGCTGCAGAACTGTTGATCAGGACACTTTAAAGGTTACAGAAAGCTGCAGAACTGTTGATCAGGACACTTTAAAGGTTTCAGAAAGCTGCAGAACTGTTGATCAGGACACTTTAAAGGATTAGAAGAAGTCGGGTTTATTTTCATGCTGTCTCACCGGGTTTTTCCTCAGGTGGAGGAGGCGACCGTCGTCATGGAGGACGACTCCCCCGCCGAGCAGATCAGCACGCCGGGTACTCAGAGGAACCTCTTGGCCTGGAGCATCAGCATCCCATACATCGACTTCTTTGAGGACGAGGTGAAGAGGGAGAAGATCCCCGTCTTCTGCATCGACGTGGAGCGCAACGACAGGAAGGATGGTGAGTGGACGGGGGGTAAAAACAGTAAAAACATCTGTCTCAGTTTCATGTTGCAGGGGAAAAGCTGTCAGGTTCTTCTTCTCTTTCTGCAGCTGGTCATGAAACTGAGAGGTGGTCGGTCTACAGACGATACCTCGAATTTTACGTCCTGGAATCCAAACTGACTGAATTCCACGGTAACACTGAATCTTTGCCAAACCTCTCCTCTGATATCGGGAGGATTTTCTGGCTCGATTGACCCGCTGAGGTCTGCAACGGGACCTTTACATGTTCCACTCCTTTTCAGGCACGTTTGCAGATGCACAGCTTCCATCCAAAAGAATCATTGGACCAAAGAATTACGAGTTCCTCGCATCGAAAAGGGAGGAATTTGAGGATTATTTAAAGGTACGTAACTGTGACGGGGATTTGTTTGTTTCTGTTGATAAAGAGCCGCTGAGCTTAAACCAGCAGGTAGTTTGACCAAAGTCTGTTTCAATAAGACGTCAGAAAACTGTGTCAAATAGTTAAAAAGGACATAATATGTCACCTTTAAGTCTGAGTAAATGAGTTGGATTAAATGTGTGAATCAGACGGTTGAGAGCAGTCAGCGAGCCGGCTTTTCTTCTCCTTCCTCGTGCTCATAACGCCCCAAACGTGCAGCTGGTGTAACTGTGGGACGTTGTCCGGGTGGTTTGGTCTGCTTTGTGCTGCGTGAAGGTCAAACCAAACCAAAGAAGGTGTGAAATATCGTCCCCTGGACTCTCCTGGGGTGAAGGAGCCCTTAAATGGTCAAAACTCCAGAAAAAAGGCTCCGAACTCAAGGGATGAACCAGCGTTGGTTCAGTAGCTGGAAGCAGCTTGTTTTCCGTGTTTGAAAATGTTCTTAAAGAATCTCTGGACCTCTGCTTTGCCTGTTTGAAGTTCCAGAAGTGAAATGTCTGAAGTCTACATGCTCTCCTGTCTCCTCCAGAGACTCCTGCAGCATCCAGAGCTCAGCAACAGTCAGCTGTTGGCTGACTTCCTGTCTCCGTACAGCGTGGAGTCCCAGTTTCTGGACAAGATGCTGCCTGATGTCAACCTGGGTGCGTACACATGGCCTCTCATCACTGTCCATCATCGTCTCAGATGCTGTTCTGGTGGCCGACTGGAGGTTGGTCCAACAATGTTGGGTCAACTTTTAGGGAAATCTTCTCCAGGACATGAAAAATCCATCAAATTCACAGAAATCCCACTTTCTCTGGCTCTTGGGAGGATGTAATAAGTTGTTCAGGGAAACACAGACGAGTTAAACGCACTGAGACACGTTTGAGTCGTTATATGTGAGCATTTGAAGCCAGTTCCAGACTCCAAAGTGAATGCAAATAGATAAAAATGAATAGTTTGTGATGATAACATGAAGGTTCAGGGGTCAGGACTTGATGTTACGATCCCTGAGGCTTCAGCCGTCTTCTTTCCACAGTTTAAATGTTTAAATGTTCCTTTAACATGTGCAGCTGAGCTTCAGCAGGTGTTTCTGCAGGTTAGAAACCAGCTTTATCTGCTGCTTTTTGCTCTTTATCTGCGGTCCAGTCTTTAAACATGAAACAAGCAGCTTGATGTGTGTGGTGGAAATTTATTAATGCACAGTCAGTTATTTTCTGAGGAGATAAGAGGCTTTAATAATAATAGAAAGTCCAGAGCTGCTCTGACTGCTGAGGCAAAGCTGCTTGTCACGCCATCCCTCCTTGGGTATAGTTGACCGTTCTTCTGCCTTTCCTCCTTCACCACAGTTGAAGTTACCCAGACTCAGGCGTAAATATCGGCCTCAGGCCCTTAAAGTGCAGCTGTCTCATTATAATGACACATATATACATATATACATATATATATATATATATATATATATAATAACAGGGTGGCACCGTGCAGCTCGGCCATCTGCAGCTTACACACAGAAACACCAATACAAGCTTTTTCCATCACAGTGTGTCTGAGCTTGTTCTTGGGTTTGAATCAGAATCTTTATTGACACAACGAGACATTGAACAACAAAATTAAAGGTGCAAGTTTCCAGGGAAATGGATAAATGAAACACTATAAAACCTAAACTAACGGGTCCCTAACTGCGTGAACATTAACCGCAGATGTGCTGGATGGAAATGATTAAAGACGTATTTGGACTCGAGTGAAGCAGCGTTTAACAGGTGATGAGAGGCTCAGCCACCGGAGTCTTACACCGGGCAGATGCTGCAGCCACAGGGCAGATGCTGCAGCCAAAGGGCTGCTGCGATATGATTCATCAAGTCTTTATTATGGAGAGAATCCCCTTTTCTTTCAGCTAAAACTGCAGAAAAAGGACATGAAGCCTGTTTCAGATTGTTTTCTGTCATCTTTTCTGTTTGTTCTTCAGTTTCTTATCAGCGTCTTTGTTTTTCAGGGAAAATTTTCAAGTCTGTTCCAGGGAAACTGATGAAAGAGGTGAGTCTAAACGAATGACTTGAATGAGTCGCGTGCACAACACACCCGACAGTTTCCATGGTTTTGTGTGAAAATCGACCTGCTTTGTAGCGTTTAATGGCCTCTGCAGAAGGATTAATCAGCTGTGTGAGCAGAGGCTGATCTTCAGCTGCAGAAGGCGTCGCTGTCTTTGAACGCAGCGTGAGGTCGGCGGCGGGCTGAGGGGCGGGGCTTCGTTCAGGGTCCGGTGGTGTGTTTGCACAGACCTGTGTGTGTCTCTGGGACGGCTTCCTGAGCTTCTTTGCTGTTCTGCTGCCGCAGTAAATCAGACCTTATGGCGTTTCCTGCTGTGCAGCACGTGCTGAGGTCTGTCCTGGTGTTTAAAACTCCTGAATCTTCTGCCTGCTGCACCACTCTGAGTTAATATCCCAGTGCAGACATCCAGGAATCCAAATGAATGATTCTCTCGCCTCTTATGCAGCAGCTGGTGAAAAACATTGAAATCTTGCCTCTCGTTTGAGGCCAATAAGAAGATGTTCGGATGTTATTTACTTCATCACAAACCTCGTCCTGCCGTGGATTCAAACTCCCCCCGTTTAGCGGTTAGTTTGTTATGAGGAGAACAGAACAGCCAACAATCATCAAAGCTAAAATTACAGGCAGCTTATCTATGAAGCCTGCTGGTCATCCACACATTTAGTCCCGAAAGTCCCGACGATTCAGCTGAAAACTTTTAGTCTGAAAACAGAATTCCTTCATCCTTTCTCCCAGATTTCCAATTACATTGAGCTCCTCTGGCTGCCCTTAGCATCAGATCCAAGTCCCTGATGTTAGCTACAAAGAGCTTAATGGAACGGCTCCATCTACTTGAATGCTCTTGCAAAGGCTTCTGTCCCAACTGGGTCCCTCCGTTGGTCCCAGGATTGTCGTCTAGCAGCTCCTACACCACGCCTAAGACAATCCAAACTCTGTTCATGTGTCATCCCACGATGGTGGAATGACCTACCGAGCGCTACCAGAACAGGGGCGTCCCTGTCTATCTTCAAGAAGCTCCTGAAAACCCAGCTCTTCAGAGAGCATCTCCTATCCCAGCACTTACCTTGTACTTCCCTCCCCCCTCTATCTCTGCACTTTATCTTTCTGCACTTCCTTCTATGCCTGCACCCTATCTCTACTCTGTCCCCTCTGACAGAGTCGGACTCCTGGGTTCCTTCTATGGAGCTTATTGTTAGCTTTTTATAAAGCTGTTATATCTTGATTTGTAAGTCTCTTTGGATAAAAGCGTCTGATAAATACAGAAACAGAAACATACTAACATCCTGTTAGTGATGCCCAACAGGACACTACCACAGGTTCACCACAAGGGGGAGCTGTCACCATTACTGCTCATTCTATGTGGGAAGATACAGTCAGAGCAGGACCAACCTGTTATCTGCAGAAAAATAGAAATTTAAAAAAGCACAATCCCTTTAAAGTGCATCGTTAATAAATAAAGAAATAATGCATAAAAAACCACGAGACGACATAAAAGACAAACATTTTGCAGCATTGCACGACTCATTGATAGTGATTGGTAAAAGAGCGATAAGAAACTCATATTTTTGCTCTATTTAGAGAAGTTATGGCTTCTTTTAGACGGGTTGGCGGTGCCTTCAGGGACCTGAAACGTACAAATGGCTTGGGTGGATGAGTCCCTGAGAATGCTGGACGCCCTCCTGAGGCAGCGGGAACTGTGCAGATCTTCCAGGGTGGGGAGAGGGCAACAGACGATGATTTGTTGGGTTGTGTTGACACTTTCCTCTCTGAACTGTGCAGCTGATGAACCACAGACACATGCAGCAGCTCAGGAAACTCTCTGTGGAGCAGCTTTTGATTGAGGAAGTTACTCCTGAGGACTCTCAGGAAGTAGAGTCTCTTCTCGATGGTCGTGGTGTTGATGCTCCAGGTCACATATGTCAAAGTCCGGTCCTGGAGGGCCGCTGTCCTGCAGGTTTTAGATGTTTCCCTGCTTCAACACACCTGATTCAGATTAAATGGATCTATTAAAAAGATTGTTAAGTTCTGCAGCAGCCTGCTAATGATGCATAGATCTGATTCAGGTGAAGCAGAGAAACATCTAAAACCTGCAGGACAGCGGCCCTCCAGGACCGGAGTTTGACATCCCTGCTCCAGGTGAAGACACCCAGATAGCAGAAGTCTGTCACCCTCTCCAGCTGTTTTCCCCCGATGAACAGGGGCTGAGTGACTGTCTTCCTACAACATCTTTTAATGTCAGAAACACTCAAAGCTAAAGATATGTGCCCTGACTTTGGGAAAAACACCCTCACATGTGAAGGAACCGTGATAAAAGGTTAAATATCTGAGGACCGTTAATGACTCTCCATTTAATTTTGAAGCAAAACGTGAAGCTGTGGGTAAAAAAGGCTAAAAATAATAAAAATCTGTGGATTTTAAGCTTCTTCTTCAGTCTGAACAAAGGTTTTTAGTCCCAAAAACATAATTTTACAGTTTTAAATGATTTAGTTTTCTTTATAGCTTTAACCAGTTCATCACTAGTTGGGATTTTGAACATATTTATGAGACTTTATGTTGTGTGGCTGCAGAACCAATCAACCTTAGCTGCTGTTATGTGGCTACTTGCAGCTATAGGAGAGCTAACGGAGGGATTTCTACACAGGCACTCTACTGGGACCACTTCATCCACACGCCCCCCTGCAGCACAGTTTATTCACTCCGTGCTCTGTGACAGTCGGCTAACTTCACACAGAGTTTGCTGCTAATAGTTTTGTGCAACATGGCAGGAGATTTATCAGATTTAGACAACGTGAACGACGACTTTGAGTAAGATGGACGTTCTTACCGGAGTGAATAAACTGTGCTGCAGGGGGGCCTGTGGATGAAGTGGTCCCAGTAGAGTGCCTGTGTAGAAATCCCTCCGTTAGCTCTCCTATAGCTGCAAGTAGCCACATAACAGCAGCTATGAGCTAACAGAGCTATGAGCTAACAGCAGCTATGAGCTAACAGAGCTATGAGCTAACAGCAGCTATGAGCTAACAGAGCTATGAGCTAACAGAGCTATAGCACACGTTCATTCATTCATTCTTCTTAAAGTATTGGTGAAATAAAGACAGATAATGCCTTATTTAGAGGCTGCATCCTCTAAGCCCCGTTCACTCCGTTATATGGATCTCGAGTTATTTAAATATCTTCCATATAATAAGGTATTATCTGTCTTTATTTCACCAATACTTTAAGAAGAATGAATGAATGAACGTGTGCTATAGCTCTGTTAGCTCATAGCTGCTGTGTTGTTGTTATTGGCGGCTATCGGGGGGCTTATAGAGGGCTTTCTACACACTCGATGACATCATCAACGCCCACCGCTGCAGCACAGCTCATTCACTCCGGTAAGAACGTCCATCTTACTCAAAGTCGTCGTTCACGTTGTCAAAATCTGATAAATATCCTGCCATGTTGCACAAAACTATCAGCAGCAAACTCTGTGTGAAGTTAGCCGACTGTCACAGAGCACGGAGTGAATGAGCTGTGCTGCAGGGGGGCGTGTGGATGAAGTGGTCCCAGTAGAGTGCCTGTGTAGAAATCCCTCCGTTAGCTCTCCTATAGCTGCAAGTAGCCACATAACAGCAGCTATGAGCTAACAGAGCTATAGCACACGTTCATTCATTCATTCTTCTTAAAGTATTGGTGAAATAAAGACAGATGATGCCTTATTTAGAGGCTGCATCCTCTAAGCCCCGTTCTCTCCGTTATATGGATCTCCAGTTATCTAAATATCTTCCGAAGGACACCGACTTTCACCAAACTGTTCTCAGTGAGCAGATGAACGTATTTCATGCCAGAAATAAGGTTTAAAAACACCGGAGTTCCCCTTTAAAGTGCTCCTGGTCCAGAGGCTTAAAAATACAGCTTCTTATCTTTACCTAAACATGCTTCCATGTCAAGGAGAGTGTGTTTTGCAGGAAAGTCGGAGGTTATCTGCTCAGATTCTTCTGCCTGCAGCTGTGAGTTCTCTGTTTCTTCACCGCTGAACATGTGCAGAAAGTTTGAGTTTGATGTTCCCTGCCAAGCTCTGCTGGAAATGCACCATCTCTCTTCTTCTTTCTTCTTTTCCTTGTCTTTAAAGTGACTTTCAGCATGTTTCTGATGCTGTAAAACGTCCTGTGCGGTGGTCAGTCGCTGCCTGTGCTGCCTGACCTTAAACTGAGTGACTCTGTCGGTTCTGTTGGACCCGTCTGTGCTAATTTCCTGGTGCTGTTTGACTTAGATCCGGGTCAGCTGCAGGGTCCAAGTGGAGGACCTATTTTCTTGCCTGACAGCGCAGGATTAAAATGGATAATTGGAGTATTTTTTGTGATTTATGATTGTAAAGCAAACAGGAAATAAGAGAAAAGAAAGAAAGCTGTTTTTGTAGAGCCGCCATTCACTGGAAGAACAGCTGAAGCTGTCAATCAACTCCCTGTTTCTGTGTTTTCACCTTTGAAATGAGCAGATTTGACTTGTTTCAGCGTGTTTTAGCGGATATTTTACTTCCTGGTGTCTGTTTTCCAGAAAGGACAGAACCTGGATCCCTTCATCCAGTCCTTCTTCAACTCCTGCGAGTCTCCCAAACCCAAACCCAGCCGACCTGAGCTGACCATCGTCAGCCCGACAGCCGAGAACAACAAGAAGGTAAAAGCACCCAACCTGAGACTCTGAGTTTCAAAGGGCACAGGCTGTGTATTAACCGTCTGCAGGGCTGTCAGATCAGGTGTTTTAAGCTGTGGAGTCAGCATCCAGGGGATTCAGAGGGTGAACTTTGTCTCACAAACATCATTAGTTAGTTATAACTAGCTAGTTAGTTATGATATGAGTGGATCTTTAGGTCATTTTCAGGTGCCAAAAATAATTAAAATCAAGGATAAAATACATTCAAAAGCAACAGAATAATCAAATAAATACAGTAAAATAGTTCTAAGTGAATAAAAACGCCACCTGATGGATCACTGATCGCCTTTGACACGAGTTGATTGATCCCTGATTCCACCTGCAGCTCCACAGCAACCTGTTCGGAAACAACGGCAACATGTCCGACGGCTCGGAGAGGAGACGCAACTCCAACTACTTCATGGACATGATGACCATTGAGGGCATGTATGACTACATGATGTATGTCGGTGAGTGAAGCTGAGCATTAAAAAACCTACAAATTACTACAAGTCAGTGTTTTTAAGGCAATAAGAAGCTATTAAAGATCGTGTTATGAGCGTTTATAACGATTTATGTCAGACGAATCAGCTGAATCCTAACTGAGGTGCAGCTTTAAACAAAGTAAAGACAGAAGGACACGAAGGTCAGATGTAATAAATGATGTATTAATGAGATTTATTACTTATTACTTTATTAGGTTAGCATTTTACTGGATGTTTCCTGTTTAACTTTTAACAGCAGGTAATTTCAGATGGAAATACACGTTTATTCCTCTTTACTTCAAGGTTCCTTCTGACCTTTTGAGATGGAATGAGAAAGTATTGTTTGCTAGCATCTGCTGCTAACTTACAGCTACATGCTAACCTGTAGCTACATTCTAACTTACAGCTACATGCTAACCTGTAGCTACATTATAACTTACAGCTACATGCTCACCTGTAACTACATGCTAACTTACAGCAACATGCTAACCTGTAACTACATGCGAACTTACAGCAACATGCTAACCTGTAACTACATTCTAGCTTACAGCTACATGCTAACCTGTATCTACATGCGAACTTACAGCTACATGCTAACCTGTATCTACATGCGAACTTACAGCTACATGCTAACCTGTAGCTACATGCTAACCTATAGCAACATGCGAACTTACAGCAACATGCTAACCTGCAACTACATGCTAACTTACAGCTACATACTAACATGTAGCTACATTCTAACTTACAGCTACATTCTAACTTACAGCCACATGCTAACCTGTAGCTACATTCTAACTTACAGCTACATACTAACCTGTAGCTACATGCTAACTTACAGCTACATGCTAACCTGTTTCCTCTGGGATCAGTAGAGGAACTATCTGTATCTATATAGAGCTGGAGTGTTTCTGGTTGACAGAGGTGCTAAAACAGGGCTCAGACAGAGAGCCAACAGGTGCTTTTGACCATCAGAACTTCCTCTCTGGTGTCACATGTTTCTGAGTTTGCGGTTTGACTCTCAGGTCGGGTGGTGTTCCACATGCCGGACTGGCTGCATCACCTCCTGTCAGCTGGAAGGATCCTGTTCAAGAACACGTTTGAAGCCTACATGGATCAGTACATGCAGTCCAAACTGGAGCAGATCCTCCAGGAGCACCGCATGGTGTCCCTCATCACGCAGCTCAGAGGTAGGACGCCGCTGCGCCTCCTGTCCACCGGAGGCACTGTTTATGGATGGAATCAACAACCCAAACAGCTTCCTGAGTGCTCAGTCTTGGTGGCGCCCGCGACTTTTATGCCAAAATTCATGGTTGAACAGTTTAAAATGAGCACGATGTATTTATGGGTCGAAAACAAACTTCCTGCCCTGGTTGGACAATAAAGTTCTAACCCTTAATATCTGTTTAAAGCAGCTTCCTCTGCACTCAGGCTCTGTCCAGATGATTCTGTAAAACAACCTTAATGAAGCTCTGTGCCGTTTATTCCTCCAGACGCAGTTTTCTGTGAGAGCAGCGAAGAGCGAACTGCGGAGGACAAACACGCCAGAGCCAAGCAGACGTTTGAGGAGATGAGGAAGTATCTGCCAGGTCGGTTTACAGCTGTGGGCTTCACCTTAATGACGCTAACATTCAGAACTTTGTTCATAGAGCGCCTTTTAAAAACAGGTCAGACCAAAGGTTTCCTCTTTAACTTCCTCTTCCTGGAAAGAGATCACGGATGCAGCTTCCGTGCATGTTGCTAGAGATATGTTGGACATTTAAAGCCGGGTTTATCCACAGGATGAACTCTTTGGACCCAGATACGTGCGACCAAGCAGGAAGTGTTCAGAGGACGTTTGGATGCCTGGGCTCTGAGTCTGCTGTTAGCTCATAGCTCTGTTAGCTCATAGCTCTGTTAGCTCATAGCTCTGTTAGCTCATAGCTGCTGTTAGCTCATAGCTCTGTTAGCTCATAGCTGCTGTTAGCTCATAGCTCTGTTAGCTCATAGCTCTGTTAGCTCATAGCTCTGTTAGCTCATAGCTGCTGTTATGTGGCTACTTGCAGCTATAGGAGAGCTAACGGAGGGATTTCTACACAGGCACTCTACTGGGACCACTTCACCCACACGCCCCCCTGCAGCACAGTTTATTCACTCCGTGCTCTGTGACAGTCGGCTAACTTCACACAGAGTTTGCTGCTGATAGTTTTGTGCAACATGGCAGGATATTTATCAGATTTTCAGTAAGATGGACGTTCTTACCGGAGTGAATAAACTGTGCTGCAGGGGGGCGTGTGGATGAAGTGGTCCCAGTAGAGTGCCTGTGTAGAAATCCCTCCGTTAGCTCTCCTATAGCTGCAAGTAGCCACATAACAGCAGCTATGAGCTAACAGAGCTATAGCACACGTTAATTCATTCATTCTTCTTAAAGTATTGGTGAAATAAAGACAGATAATGCCTTATTTAGAGGCTGCATCCTCTAAGCCCCGTTCACTCCGTTATATGGATCTCCAGTTATCTAAATATCTTCAGAAGGACGCCGACTTTCACCAAACTGTTCTCGGTGAGCAGATGAACGTATTTCATGCCAGAAATAAGGTTTAAAAATACCCGGAGTTCCCCTTTAACACACCCAGGGTTGAGTTTTACGACCTCCAGGTCAGGGGAACAGCTCCTGTGAGATTTCATTCTCTGGAAAAACTGTCGACAGCTTTGAAAGGACTGAAAAAGTCTGAGCCCAAAAGGAAGATGAAACATTATTTTATGAGCCTCACAGTTCATCAGGTCTGCACACATGGGACGATGTAGAGCCACTGTGGGGCTCCAAAGGAGGGTCCCTGGTGCCCAAAGGGACATGAAGAGTGTGGGGGGGGGGGGGGGTCCTCAGAGCTGGAGAGCAGCTCAAACCGGCCAATGGAGTCTCTGCAGGAACTCTGACGCCTGCAGCTGTCAGTGGATCTCAGCCAGCAGCTGTTAGAGCAACCTGCTGTCTGCTGTCAGATGTCAGCTGCTGGTGTTCATCCCACCAACCACGGGTCAGAACAGCAGGCTGATACAGACATCGGGGGGGCGGATGTACCGTGTGAGGGAGAAAATTCACTGCTTTAGATGGTAAAAATGAAATTATAAAGGAAAAAGTATGAAGAAAACTGTAAAATAACACAAAAAGTGGTCTGAAAACACATCACCACTTCAGGGAAGGACACTTCCTGTCTTCATCGTGCTGCATTCACTGCGAGTTGGAAAACTGAAACTCCTGCTGTTTTACAGGAGACTTCAGTAAGAAACGAATGGATGATGCTCTGCTATGTTTTAATTCTTCACTTTCTTTAGGCTGAAAGTCTAAAGACACTTCCTGTCTTCATCGTGCTGCATTCACTGCGAGTTGGAAAACTGAAACTCCAGGAAACTTCACTAAGAAACGAATGAATGATGCTCTGCTATGTTTTAATTCTTCACTTTCTTTAGGCTGAAAGTCTAAAGACACTTCCTGTCTTCATCTCCAACAACTTCAACTCACATCGTGCTACATTCACTGCGAGTTGGAAAACTGAAACTCCTGCTGTTTTACAGGAGACTTCACTAAGAAACGAATGGATGATGCTCTGCTATGTTTTAATTCTTCACTTTCTTTAGGCTGAAAGTCTAAAGACACTTCCTGTCTTCATCTCCAACAACTTCAACTCACATCGTGCTGCATTCACTGCGAGTTGGAAAACTGAAACTCCAGGAGACTTCACTAAGAAACGAATGGATGATGCTCTGCTATGTTTTAATTCTTCACTGAGATCTAATGATGAGATTTTCTTTAGGCTGAAAGTGTTGAGCTCCCATTGGTGATGGAATCCATCTAATTATTACTAAAGGAAAAGGCGAAGTGCAGGACGTCCTCTTTGGTGTTTTAATTAATCAGATACTCGTGTGTTTGTATGCAGACTTTGTGGAAAAACTCATCGGCGAAGACTCCAAATACGAAGGTGTCCAGCTGCTGTTCGACGCTCTGCAGCAGCCGCTCCTCAACAAGCAGGTAAAACCGCAGAGACTCGTGCTGTTAGTGGGTCAGAGAGGTGGTAAACTCATTAAAAAGCACCTCCTTTCTCTGGTAAAGTCCCCGTTTGTGTTTACTTACATGTAACCTCATCATCAGACTGTTTCTCTCACCTTGTTTCATGTATTTGTTCTGCTTGTTTCTGTTTCCCTCAAAGCAGCCAGATTTTCCTGTTTTTTCTTTGTTCAGCCACTTAACTCTGACCTTTGACCCATTCAGGCAGAAAAAAGGCTCCTAACTCAAGGGATGAACCAGTGTTGTGTCGACACAGAACAGACAACTTAGCAAAGAAGCCATTTTAAACTGGATCTTTAGGCTCTTTGTCACAAAGACACATCATTTGTTCCCATTTCTTTAGCTGCATCTATGAAAAACAGCAAAGAAAACACAGTTTGACAGACAGAAAATAGGATTTCTGCAGCAACAAGGTGATTCCCAAAGAGCTATTAGCTGAAAACTTGGCATATCTCAGCATGGTGTGCAGTGTGTCCTTAAAACATTTGAGGAAACTGGACAAGTGGAGGACAAAAGAAGAAGTGTCAGGCCTAAAAAACTATCTCCAGCAGATGAACAGGATCTGAAAGTGATGTCCTTAAGAAAGAGGAAAAAATCCAGCTGTGACCTGACAGGACCTGAGAGATGCATCTGGACCTTCAGCTGATCCATCTACTGTTGGCCCAAGCCTCATCAGAAATGGTCTCCATGGAAGGGTGGCTGTCAAGAAGCCGTTCTTAAGGAAGGGAAACAGGGAGAAAAGGCTGAGCTGTGCCAAATGACACAAGAAGTGGACTGAAAATCAGTGGCAACAGGTCTTATGGAGGGATGAATCCTCCCCAGAGCCCGGACCTCAACATTATTGAAGCAGTGTGGGATCATCTGACAGAGAACGGAACAAAAGGCAGCCCACATCCAAAGAAGAGCTTTGGGATGTCCTTCAAGAAGCCTGGAGAACTATTCCTGAAGACTCCTTAAAGAAATGACAGAAAGCTTGTCTCAGAGGGTTCAGGCTGTGTTGGAGAATAAAGGAGCTCAGACCAGAGATTCACTTTAAAGCTGCTGAGAACTGAGAAAAACTCTGTTTTTCTTCCTTATTTACTGTCTTGATAACAGGTTTTCTGCACTTAATAATGAACCCGCTGCCTCCTCTGACTGGAATGATGTTTTTCCTCCTCAGATGACGTTCGTCCTGCTGGACATCGCCATGCTGGAGCTTTTCCCTGAACTCAACCAGGTAAACAACAGCAGCTTCGGCCCGTTTGAAGACATGTCACAACAGGTCTGAGACTGACGAGGGAGGCCAGCCAAGTGGGGAGAACTCAGTCCCTTATGACTCATATGGTTGATTCATCCCATTTAATCCCTGCAAGAGGAGCTTTTTCAGCTGGTTGACCTGCATCCTTACAGTGGAAAGTTGAGGCTGGATGATGTATGTTTATGCATCTGTCAGATGCTTTTATCCAAAGAGACTTGCACTGGCAGGCAGTCAGGGTGGGGGGGGGGCTCCTGGAGGCAGAACCTTTCATGCAGGAGATCATCAGTCAGTGTGAGCAGCTCTATAAAAGCAGAAATCTGCTCTCATTCAGACGATCCAAAGCAGATTTCTGATGCTGGGATCCGAACGGGTCCACAGGCTTCGCTTCTGATCGTCTTTTATCGTGAATCTGATCCGATTAGCGGCCGATCGGGAGCTCACAGATGTTTGTTTTCTCCCCAGCAGGGCGTGAAGGAAGCCTTCATCGTGTGATGAGCGTCCCAACCGGCCTCCATCAGCTCTGAGAACTTCACTGCATTCCAGTTTTTACTCCTGCACCAATAAAAAGATATTTATTTAAGTCTGGCACCTGTTTTTATTCCAGTTCCGCTGAGGATTCCCAGTCATCCAGCTCCAGCTGTTCTTCTTCCTGCTTCCTGAAGCCGTTTCAGCTTCCACTTGGTGGGAGGATCAGCTGAGCATCGCGTGGGGGGGGCTCCACCTCACCTGAGAGGTGTTCGGCTGTCTGAAACGGCAGGATGTGGTCTCAGGTTCTCAGAACGCCTGTAACCAGCTCCTCTGTTCAGACACGCTTCCTCCAGCTGAACAGATGCTGCTTCGACTCTTCTCCAGAACCAGGATGTGGACTTTTCCGTCCTCCGTGTCCCGCCTCCTGTGGGAAGTGGACCTCAGCCGGGTCTCCTGGCTGAGCCTGAGTCAGTCTGTCCTGCGGTGAGGCAGCCTCTGGCTGAGGGAGTTTCTCAGACTGTTGATGCAGGTCAGGCTGAATGTCCACAGGTTTCAGCAGCTTTCTGATCCTTTTGTTTTCTCCGGTCCGTGTTGAAGCTTCCGTGGAATTTATTCTCTTTTTGTTCCGTCTCTTCTCTGATTTTCCTTCGTTGTTTTTCTTGCTTTCGTTTCATATCTGATGTCGTCTCAGTCTGAGTTTCCACGTGTCCTGTTGGTTCGTCCCGTCACGGTTTGATCTCCCGACTTTTCCTCATCAGCAGCCAGTTGGTTTTCGGTTCTGGTTCAGTCTTTATGCTTTTGGGTCCAAACTTTTCACGCCTTTCCCCACGAATCACGACGCTGGAGGTTGTTGTCCGTGGAGTTGATCCAAAGAGAAGTCTGGTCAAAGCTCTTCTTCTGGCTCCTCAGGACAGCTGCTGACGTCTCAGAGCTTTTATTTTTCCATGATTATTAAAATGATCTTCGCTTGTCTGCTGGAAAAACTGATGCTTTGGTCTCTTCTGGGAGGTCGTTGAGGGAAAAACAGTCGTCAGATCTGCAGCCTCTCGGGAGAATTTTAGCAACAAACTCGGTAAATATTCGTCACGCAGCAGCAGCTGACCCTGAACCAGCAGACGAGGAGCCAAGAGTCGGGCCTTCTTGTCCTGTGGTGGAAGTTTGGGCTCTAATTTAAGCTCTTATGAGTCCTCTGGCATCTGAGCATTCGTGTATTTACCTTCTGCACAGGTCAACTGAAGGTTTGGGAACTTTAAAATCATCATTTCTCATGAGCAGAAGCAGATTTGCTCCCATTTAAACCGGTTTATGATGGTGTTCAGCTTTAGTTCCACCACCAGGCGGCAGGTTTAATTAGTTTGACCCGTCTGAGGGTGTGAAGTGTTGGACAAACAGATGTTAACTGAGGTTATATGATTGAAACAGTCTGTTTATTAGCAAGACTCACAACTACAGTTTCACGAAACATTCAGATTAGAGCTCTCCAACAGTACGTCTACAGATTAAAATGTTAACAGAAAGTCTCCACAGGCTCTTAAAGGGGAGAATGAGGGAGAAAGCTGGACTTTAATCACTCCCTAACCTGCGACCGGGCTCCAAAAACATTAAAGATGACAAAGATCTGGTGTGAAACTGCTCAGAAATCAGGAAACTGGCAACAAAACATGTATTTTATCCTTTAAATGCTCCAAAAACATTAAAGATGACAAAGATCTGGTGTCAAACTGCTCAGAAATCAGGAAACTGGCAACAAAACATGTATTTTATCCTTTAAATGCTCCAAAAACATTAAAGATGACAAAGATCTGGTGTCAAACTGCTCAGAAATCAGGAAACTGGCAACAAAACATGTATTTTATCCTTTAAATGCTCCAAAAACTGGTGTGAAACTAGAAATCTGAGAAGGAAAAAAAGCTTTTGTTTGACTAAATGAGCCTCCAGCTGAGGTCTGTGGGTCGTGTGTCGGCTGCCAGCTCCGTCCTCCTCCGCCCTCCAAATGAAAACAGATGGAAAGCAGTTTTCAGGAGCCGCTGAGTCCTAATACGGCTGCTTTTCATGCGCCGGTCGGCCTGTGTCCGAGGCGCTGGTGCCAGCTGGAGTTTCTGAGGATTAGCAGGCAGCAGGCGTTGTGTGGGAGGTCCGCCCCACAGAGGAGGCCTTGTTCTCTGGACGCTCTGCCTGTTCCTCGCTGTCCATCGGGTCAAATTAAGATTTAAATGTGAAGTCCTGCAGGATTAAATGTGTGGCTGAGTTTTATTAAACGTTTTCTGTCCTGTCACGGCTCTGAGCGACGTCACATGGACCCAAACAGGATCCCGAGCAGCCCCAGCGCAAACAGAGGGCCCGGCGGCCCCTTCAGTCCAAAGGCTGAGTTGAAGATCTTGATGCGTCCTTCAAGCTGAGGATAGACCTTCTGCCTCTGAGCGATGAAGTTCGACACCACAGAAATGTCCAAGTCCCCTGGAAGGAGAAGAAAAGCAGCTGAAGGAGGCTGCAGAATCAAGCGGCTCCTGTATGAACGCTGCATATCGAAGGGTCTCACCGCTGTTGTGCTTGAGTATCTCGCTCTGGATCATGGAGAAGCCGTCTCCACCGTTCACCAGGTAGGACGGCAGCACCACCTTGTAGAGCGCCTCGTCCTGCACCGGTTCGTAGAGAGGGACGCGGCACCGAGTGCAGAGGACCTCGAGGCTCCTCACGCGATGCCCCGGAGCTTTGGAGACGTCAAACTCCACATGAAAACCTGTTGGGAAACAGAGGATCAGGCTGCTCTGGAGCCCGCTGACATTAACCTGCAGGAACAAACGTTTCCATTGGGGAGAAACTGAGAAAAATGGGTCATTTCTGCTAAACCACCAGCATGGATTGATTCTCCATCCGTCCACATTCAGTCTGAAGACTCTGCTCTGATAAAGAAAGCAGATAGTTCAGTGTTTAACGGCCACTGATCTGCAGAATCATGAATGAAACGAGCACCAAAGCGCTTAAACGGTTAAACTCTTTCCTGAACCTAACCGAACAGCTTTGTTCATGAACCTGGTTCGATCGACAGCCAATAAATGATCATCTTCTGGGAAACAATCAGTTTCTCACCCAGAACAGCTGCTGGAGCCTCAGTCATCCTAAAGTTCTGAAGCGAAGAGGTGGATAAATGTGCAGGTGTGCAGATACCTGATACTTGCAGGAATTCTCCGGTTCTCTCGCCGTACCGCCTCACCGAGTGTTCGAAGGCTTTCCTCAGCGTGGAGCCTCTCAGCTGCACCACGTCGAAGGTTCCTCCGAAGGGCAAGACGGAGATCAGGTCCTCCATCGTGATGGAACCTGCAGGACACACAAAGTTCTCCTGACACACTCTCATTTCTTCCTCTGCTTTTCAGAGGCATTTTTAATCCGACTTCACCATTTCGGGTGCGTTCATCGATGGACGTCCGGATTCCTCCTCCGTTCAAAATGGAGGCGCTGACGTGGTTCCACTGCAGATCGTATGAGAACCGGACGTTGTTGTTGACCTGAGGAGTGGAGACAGGAGCACGTTCCTTCAGTCAGAGTCACCTGCTGAGCCTTTTGGCTGTTAAATCTGTCTGAATCTGACAGAAGAATCCTCCAAAAACATTAAAAATGACAAAGATCTGGTGTCAAACTGCTCAGAAATCAGGAAACTGGCAACAAAACATGTATTTTATCCTTTAAATGCTCCAAAAACATTAAAGATGACAAAGATCTGGTGTCAAACTGCTCAGAAATCAGGAAACTGGCAACAAAACATGTATTTTATCCTTTAAATGCTCCAAAAACATTAAAGATGACAAAGATCTGGTGTCAAACTGCTCAGAAATCAGGAAACTGGCAACAAAACATGTATTTTATCCTTTAAATGCTCCAAAAACATTAAAGATGACAAAGATCTGGTGTCAAACTGCTCAGAAATCAGGAAACTGGCAACAAAACATGTATTTTATCCTTTAAATGCTCCAAAAACATTAAAGATGACAAAGATCTGGTGTCAAACTGCTCAGAAATCAGGAAACTGGCAACAAAACATGTATTTTATCCTTTAAATGCTCCAAAAACATTAAAGATGACAAAGATCTGGTGTCAAACTGCTCAGAAATCAGGAAACTGGCAACAAAACATGTATTTTATCCTTTAAATGCTCCAAAAACATTAAAGACAAAGATCTGGTGTCAAACTGCTCAGAAATCAGGAAACTGGCAACAAAACATGTATTTTATCCTTTAAATGCTCCAAAAACATTAAAGATGACAAAGATCTGGTGTCAAACTGCTCAGAAATCAGGAAACTGGCAACAAAACATGTATTTTATCCTTTAAATGCTCCAAAAACATTAAAGATGACAAAGATCTGGTGTCAAACTGCTCAGAAATCAGGAAACTGGCAACAAAACATGTATTTTATCCTTTAAATGCTCCAAAAACATTAAAGATGACAAAGATCTGGTGTCAAACTGCTCAGAAATCAGGAAACTGGCAACAAAACATGTATTTTATCCTTTAAATGCTCCAAAAACATTAAAGATGACAAAGATCTGGTGTCAAACTGCTCAGAAATCAGGAAACTGGCAACAAAACATGTATTTTATCCTTTAAATGCTCCAAAAACATTAAAGATGACAAAGATCTGGTGTCAAACTGCTCAGAAATCAGGAAACTGGCAACAAAACATGCATTTTATCCTTTAAATGCTCCAAAAACTGGTGTAAAACTAGAAATCTGTCTGAATCTGACAGAAGAACATTAAAGATGACAAAGATCTGGTGTCAAACTGCTCAGAAATCAGGAAACTGGCAACAAAACATGTATTTTATCCTTTAAATGCTCCAAAAACATTAAAGATGACAAAGATCTGGTGTCAAACTGCTCAGAAATCAGGAAACTGGCAACAAAACATGTATTTTATCCTTTAAATGCTCCAAAAACATTAAAGATGACAAAGATCTGGTGTCAAACTGCTCAGAAATCAGGAAACTGGCAACAAAACATGTATTTTATCCTTTAAATGCTCCAAAAACATTAATGACAAAGATCTGGTGTCAAACTGCTCAGAAATCAGGAAACTGGCAACAAAACATGTATTTTATCCTTTAAATGCTCCAAAAACATTAAAGATGACAAAGATCTGGTGTCAAACTGCTCAGAAATCAGGAAACTGGCAACAAAACATGCATTTTATCCTTTAAATGCTCCAAAAACTGGTGTAAAACTAGAAATCTGTCTGAATCTGACAGAAGAACATTAAAGATGACAAAGATCTGGTGTCAAACTGCTCAGAAATCTGGAAACTGGCAACAAAACGTGTATTTTATCCTTCAAATGCTCCAAAAGCATTAAAGATGACAAAGATCTGGTGTCAAACTGCTCAGAAATCAGGAAACTGGCAACAAAACATGTATTTTATCCTTTAAATGGTCCAAAAACTGGTGTAAAACTAGAAATCTGTTTGAATCTGACAGAAGAATCCTCCCCAGAAAGCTGGACTTTAATCACTCACTAACCTGCGACCAGGCTCCAAAAACATTAAAGATGACAAAGATCTGGTGTCAAACTGCTCAGAAATCAGGAAACTGGCAACAAAACATGTATTTTATCCTTTAAATGGTCCAAAAACATTAAAGATGACAAAGATCTGGTGTCAAACTGCTCAGAAATCAGGAAACTGGCAACAAAACATGTATTTTATCCTTTAAATGGTCCAAAAACTGGTGTAAAACTGGAAATCTGTCTGAATCTGACAGAAGAAGAAGCAGCAGCAGTCCTCTGAGGTTTCTAAAGGGCTGCATCTGGCAGCTGCTTCCAACACCTCAGCCCGAATAATGGACCCATGAGGCAGCAGAACCAGATGCTGCACCGTGTTCTGGACCATCTGTCGGCTTACTGAGGGACAGACGCAGGGTTCTGACCATCTTCACTGGATAAATACGTGTTTAAGAGCGTCTGAAACCTTTCAGAAGACGGTGAATCAGGGATGTTTTCCACTTGTGTTTCAGCTTTTATCAGGATAACGAGACGAATGAAACGTTTGTTTCAGGTCAGGAAGAAGAAAAGGCTTCAAGCTTCAGGTTTAACCCGAGTTCAACGTCCTCAGGGAGGAAAGAGCAAAGGAACACGTTTGTCTTTCGTTTCCTTTAAGCAACCATAACCAGAAGCATTTTTCACAAAGATCTGAAACAGCTATGAGATAATCTCTCATTTCTTTCAGCTCTGCACAGCTAAAACAAGCTAAACCGAGTGATAGAAACCGTTCAGGTGGGTTCACGTCATCTTTTGGATAAGATTCAGATTCAGACTCTGAAAAATGTGCCCAGCAGGACATTAAAGGGTGAAAACGGCCTCAGGATCGTCTGGAAAATGCTGAATCAGCGTCCCGACACACTCGGCTGATGGTACGAGAGAAATCATTCAGCCCAGAGGGAAGCATTGCTGAACTTGTTTGTGCAGGCAGCGTTTAAATGACTCAATATCACCGCCGGAGGGAAAGAAAATGGGCCGAAAGGAGCAATCTGACTGGATCTCTCCCCATAATGAGAGCACCGGATCAGGTTCAATCATCAAACCAGTCACAGTTTGATGAAGATGAGCAGAAAAATGCCTGATTTTGGCCCGTGATAATCACCAGAGCAGGAAGTTAGAAACAGATCAGAGGGATTCACAGCTGGAGCTCGAACTCTGCAGCTATGTTTCTGTTTCTGTATTTATCAGACGCTTTTATCCAAAGCGACTTACAAATGAAGATATAACAGCTTTATAAAAAGCTAACATTAAGCTCCATAGAAGGAACCCAGGAGTCGGACTCTGTCAGAGGGGACAGAGTAGAGATAGGGTGCAGGCATAGAAGGAAGTGCAGAAAGATAAAGTGCAGAGATAGAGGGGGGAGGGAAGTACAAGGTAAGTGCTGGGATAGGAGATGCTCTCTGAAGAGCTGGGTTTTCAGGAGCTTCTTGAAGATAGACAGGGACGCCCCTGTTCTGGTAGCGCTCGGTAGGTCATTCCACCATCGTGGGACGACACATGAACAGAGTTTGGATTGTCTTAGGCGTGGTGTAGGAGCTGCTAGACGACAATCCTGGGACCAACGGAGGGACCCAGTTGGGACAGAAGCCTTTGCAAGAGCATTCAAGTAGATGGAGCCGTTCCATTAAGCTCTTTGTAGCTAACATCAGGGACTTGGATCTGATGCTAAGGGCAGCCAGAGGAGCTCAATGAACAGAGGGGGGCGTGTTCTTTTAGGCTGATCCAAGACCAGACGCACCGCCGCGTTCTGGACCATCTGCAGAGGTTTCACAGGCTGGAGACCAGTTAGGAAACCAGTTAGGAGACCAGTTAGGAGACCAGTTAGGAGAACCAGTTAGGAGAACAGTTAGGAGAACAGTTAGGAGAACAGTTAGGAGAGCGTTGCTGTAGTCCAGGTGGGAGATGAACCATGGCCTGCAGCAGGAGCTGGGGGGCATGTTGGGTCAGGTATGGTCTGATCTTTCTTATGTTTAGTAATGCAAAGCGGCTGAACGAGCAACCGAGGTAACGTGATCTTTGAAGGTCAGCTGGTCATCAATCATGAGCATCATCACCTACCATCATCATCACCTACCATGGCGTCACAGATGAGGTTTCCCAGGTTGCATTCCTGGAAGCGGCAGCCCTCAGTCGTCCCGTTCAGGAACACCAGAGTCTTTCCCACCACCTGAGCAGAGTAGTTGCTCAGACTCTTCTTCCACTCGTCCACATCAGCAAGAACCGCTGGATCTGTGAGACAGAGCGTTACGAGGAACTGAGGAGACGGAATAACTGACATTTATTATCATTCGGGACCCAGTCACCCTCAGGACTCCAACGGGAAAAAGTCTGAGAAGGTCAGAAGCAATGAGAGAATTCTCCCTCCAACACAAAGACAGGAAGATGAGCTGATGGAGATACGATCAGCAGGAGGCGTGATGAGCTCTTTACCCTGTGTGACGCTGCTGTCCAGCAGAATGGGGTTTCCTGTGGATTTCACAACGTTCCCCTCGTCATCAAAGGTCACTTTCAGATTACCGAGATATTTCCCGAAGGCGTAGGCCTGCACGACGGGAACCTGGCGCCCGTCGTCAGATTTCACCATGAAGGGGTAATTACCGGCCGGCACCTCAGTGGACGGAGCTTTCCCTGAAAAAGAGAAAAAGAGCAGAAGTTCTGTCAGTTTAGACTCTCCAGGCCTCAGTTAGCATGTTAAAGGTTAAAGGTCACCCCAAGGTGAAAAAGCCCAGAGCTACATCTCAGACTCTACAGGCCTCAGTTAGCATGTTAAAGGTTAAAGGTCACCCCAGGGTGAAGAAGCCCAGAGCTACATCTCAGACTCTACAGGCCTCAGTTAGCATGTTAAAGGTCAAAGGTCACCCCAAGGTGAAAAAGCCCAGAGCTACATCTCAGACTCTACAGGCCTCAGTTAGCATGCTAAAGGTTAAAGGTCACCCCAAGGTGAAAAAGCCCAGAGCTACATCTCAGACTCTACAGGCCTCAGTTAGCATGCTAAAGGTTAAAGGTCACCCCAAGGTGAAAAAGCCCAGAGCTACATCTCAGACTCTACAGGCCTCAGTTAGCATGTTAAAGGTTAAAGGTCACCCCAGGGTGAAAAAGCCCAGAGCTACATCTCAGACTCTACAGGCCTCAGTTAGCATGTTAAAGGTTAAAGGTCACCCCAGGGTGAAAAAGCCCAGAGCTACATCTCAGACTCTACAGGCCTCAGTTAGCATGTTAAAGGTTAAAGGTCACCCCAGGGTGAAGAAGCCCAGAGCTACATCTCAGACTCTACAGGCCTCAGTTAGCATGTTAAAGGTCAAAGGTCACCCCAAGGTGAAAAAGCCCAGAGCTACATCTCAGACTCTACAGGCCTCAGTTAGCATGCTAAAGGTTAAAGGTCACCCCAAGGTGAAAAAGCCCAGAGCTACATCTCAGACTCTACAGGCCTCAGTTAGCATGCTAAAGGTTAAAGGTCACCCCAAGGTGAAAAAGCCCAGAGCTACATCTCAGACTCTACAGGCCTCAGTTAGCATGTTAAAGGTCAAAGGTCACCCCAAGGTGAAAAAGCCCAGAGCTACATCTCAGACTCTACAGGCCTCAGTTAGCATGCTAAAGGTTAAAGGTCATACATCTCAGACTCTACAGGCCTCAGTTTGCATGCTAAAGGTTAAAGGTCATACATCTCAGACTCTACAGGCCTCAGTTAGCATGCTAAAGGTTAAAGGTCACCCCAAGGTGAAAAAGCCCAGAGCTACATCTCAGACTCTACAGGCCTCAGTTAGCATGTTAAAGGTTAAAGGTCACCCCAAGGTGAAGAAGCCCAGAGCTACATCTCAGACTCTACAGGCCTCAGTTAGCATGTTAAAGGTTAAAGGTCACCCCAAGGTGAAAAAGCCCAGAGCTACATCTCAGACTCTACAGGCCTCAGTTAGCATGTTAAAGGTTAAAGGTCAACCCAAGGTGAAAAAGCCCATAGCTACATCTCAGACTCTACAGGCCTCAGTCAGCATGTTAAAGGTTAAAGGTCACCCCAAGGTGAAAAAGCCCAGAGCTACATCTCAGACTCTACAGGCCTCAGTTAGCATGTTAAAGGTTAAAGGTCACCCCAAGGTGAAAAAGCCCAGAGCTACATCTCAGACTCTACAGGCCTCAGTCAGCATGTTAAAGGTCAAAGGTCATACATCTCAGACTCTACAGGCCTCAGTTAGCATGTTAAAGGTTAAAGGTCACCCCAAGGTGAAAAAGCCCAGAGCTACATCTCAGACTCTACAGGCCTCAGTTAGCATGTTAAAGGTTAAAGGTCACCCCAAGGTGAAAAAGCCCAGAGCTACATCTCAGACTCTACAGGCCTCAGTCAGCATGTTAAAGGTTAAAGGTCACCCCAAGGTGAAAAAGCCCAGAGCTACATCTCAGACTCTACAGGCCTCAGTCAGCATGTTAAAGGTTAAAGGTCACCCCAAGGTGAAAAAGCCCAGAGCTACATCTCAGACTCTCCAGGCCTCAGTTAGCATGTTAAAGGTTAAAGGTCATGACAGCACAGTTAGAAAAAGACTGAACAAGGATGGCTTGTTTGGAAGGGCTGCAGGAGAAAGCCTCTTCTCTCTAAAAAGAACATGGCAGCACAGCTTAGGTTTGCAAAGCTGCATCTGAACAAAGCTCAAGACTTCTGGAACAATGTCCTTTGGACAGACCAGAGCAAAGTGGAGATGTTTGCTCATAAGCTGCTGGATCAGGGGTTCACTTAGTTTCTCACTCCTCAGATCTCCTGGACAGGCTTTCTTATCTGAACCTCTTTCCACTGAACATCAGAGTCTGTTTTTATCTGGTTTTATTTTCCTCTGCGAACACGTTAAAAACTGAAGCTCCTCCTTCCTCTCCAAACTCCAGCTGCTGTGGTGAATGTGGGCGACTCGTTTCATGCTCTCCAGTCTCTGGTCTGAGACTCAAACAAACTGCCCCCTCCCTGCCTCTTCACCCCCCCGAGTCCACGTTACACAACAGTCCTGATCGTTATGGAGACCAGATGCTGACGATGTGTTTTCTCTGGATGAGCCACAGGACTTTCCTCCCCTGAATGAGCACAGAAAGTTTAAAAAAGCAGGTTTCCTTCTCCTACCTGTGAAGAGGAAGGTGTTGGTGTGGCCCCCGATGACCACGTCGACTCCACCGACCCTCTTTGCGATCTCCTGATCCACCGTGAAGCCGGAGTGGCCCAGAGCGACGATCTTATTGACCCCCAGCTGCAGAAGCTTGTCCACCTGCAGCTGCAGGGCGCTCACCTCCTCCTCGAACTCCAGGTGTGGCCCTGAGAGGAGACACGAACAGCTCAGAGGCCCGAAAGAAACGTTAAATCACAGGAATCTGCAACAACAACTGGGTGCTTCTCATTCTTTGGGACAAAAGAGCCGAACCCAAACCACAGGAAAGCACCACAGAGCACAGCCTGTTTCTGGAGTCAACAAACAGGCTGAGAAAGCATGAAAACAGCTGAAATTACATCTAATACGAGCCGAGTTTAAGACGTTTAAACCTGTTTAAAATGGGAATTAAACACAGAAGCCAGGACCTGCAGATCAGTGGAACCGGATCTGAATCAAAGAGGATTACAGTCACATCTTAAAGATCTCACAGTTGGATATTTCCCCAACAGAGCACTTTGCTCTCAGGCTGCAGGTTTCCTTGTGGTTCCCAGAGTTTCTAAAAGCAGAATGGGAGGCAGAGCCTTCAGTTATCAGGCCCCTAAAAGTAGAATGGGAGGCAGAGCCTTCAGTTATCAGGCCCCTAAAAGCAGAATGGGAGGCAGAGCCTTCAGTTATCAGGCCCCTAGAAGCAGAATGGGAGGCAGAGCCTTCAGTTATCAGGCCCCTAAAAGCAGAATGGGAGGCAGAGCCTTCAGTTATCAGGCCCCTAAAAGCAGAATGGGAGGCAGAGCCTTCAGTTATCAGGCCCCTAAAAGCAGAACGGGAGGCAGAGCCTTCAGCTATCAGGCCCCTAAAAGCAGAATGGGAGGCAGAGCCTTCAGCTATCAGGCCACTAAAAGCAGAATGGGAGGCAGAGCCTTCAGCTATCAGGCCCCTAAAAGCAGAATGGGAGGCAGAGCCTTCAGTTATCAGGCCCCTAAAAGCAGAATGGGAGGCAGAGCCTTCAGTTATCAGGCCCCTAAAAGCAGAATGGGAGGCAGAGCCTTCAGTTATCAGGCCCCTAAAAGCAGAATGGGAGGCAGAGCCTTCAGTTATCAGGCCCCTAAAAGCAGAATGGGAGGCAGAGCCTTCAGTTATCAGGCCCCTAAAAGCAGAATGGGAGGCAGAGCCTTCAGTTATCAGGCCCCTAAAAGCAGAATGGGAGGCAGAGCCTTCAGTTATCAGGCCCCTAAAAGCAGAATGGGAGGCAGAGCCTTCAGTTATCAGGCCCCTAAAAGCAGAATGGGAGGCAGAGCCTTCAGTTATCAGGCCCCTAAAAGCAGAATGGGAGGCAGAGCCTTCAGTTATCAGGCCCCTAAAAGCAGAATGGGAGGCAGAGCCTTCAGTTATCAGGCCCCTAAAAGCAGAATGGGAGGCAGAGCCTTCAGTTATCAGGCCCCTCTCTGTGGAACCAGCTGCCACTTTGGCTTCAGGAAGCAGACACCCTCTCTACCTTTAAGATCAGGCTGAAACTTTCCTTTCTGATAAAGCTTATAGTTAGGGATGGCTCAGGTGAGCCTGAAACATCCCATAGTTATGCTATGGGCCCAGAGGACGGAGGATTGGATCAAAGTGAAGTTTTGATGCAATCTGTTGGTTTCCTGAGCTCGGCAACTCTTTTTTTAAAAAAATCGTCTCTGTACGAATTGGACTAATTTGGAACCGAATTAACTTGATTTGATTATAATTGGCTTTAATTGGACTTTATCTGTTGTGATTTGGTGCTTTACTAATAAAACTGAACTGGTTTGAGTTGGATTATCTCCACTTTTATTAGATATTGTACAAAGAACAACCATCAGATCCAAATAGAGACTTTTATCGGCATCTTGAGTAAAAAACTATCGAGAACATTTAATTAGGCGTTCTGGGGTCAGTTAGAGGTTGGAAACCTTCTTCTCTCCTAATCTTCTCCCGGTTTCCCAGCAGAGATAAATCAGCACCAGCAGCCGTCTCCATGGCTACCCGGGCTGGGCCTCACCTTGAGGATCGGCCGCCGCCCACCCTGTGGTCCTCTCTGTGGCACCGAGTCATTCCAGTTCACTACTATGAACAGATAAGGAGCTGCACATTGAACAGGTGTGTTTCCAGCTCAGGGACTTTCTTCATTAGCTGGTTTCACTGGAAACAGAACTGCAGACGGAAATTATCAAAGCCACACTGGAGCAACACGTCTGGCTGTAATTTCCCGGCTTGGATCCATAAAACCCGTTTATCCATCTCTCTGTGAGCAGAGTTCTGGGTGCACTTAGTATGAATCTGTGAGGTGGGTCCGGGACCAGGGTCCGCTGCCCTGGTCCCGGTCAAGGAGCTGTGCAGACGTGGCCCGATGGGCACCAAGCTGATCTCAGACATTACAGCCTCATAAAAGCTGCTTATCTCAGTGCTCACTGAGCTCAACGACACTCTGCTCTTTCTTATCTGTCCAATAGTTTTCAGCTGCTTTATGATGAATGAAATATGTGCCATGAAAGATTTTAGTTTCAACAGCCTGGAAGATGCAAAGCAGGACGTCCAATCATCCTCTCAGCTGCACCTTTAATGCTCTCTTTAGTGCTCAGGGTGAGAAATAAAACCGTTATGGTCCACTGAAACCCTCAAAGGTGCAGATTCAAGCGCTTTAAACGCCTCAAGAATACAGTTTCTGTCTTAGAGGACTTTGAACCTTTGATTTTCTACATTATTTTTGCCAGGAACGAGAGCTTCGAGTCTCGCTGTGACGTCCATTTCACAGTGAATGTGTGTCGGCTCGTATTCTGGGATGTTTGATCATCAGATAAGCATCATCCGAGTCAGAAAGTCCTTCTTACCCGGTACGGACAGCGTCGGGGTCTCATGGGAGGTGTAGCCCACCACGGCCACCCTCTGACCACCCACCGTGAAGATCTTATAGGGCACATAAGTGATTCCAAACGTGGAAGCCAGGGTGCCGTCTGCTTTGATGTTGGCGCTGAGGACAGGAAACCGGATGTTCTCCAGGAAGGGCTTCATGAGTCCCTCCACGCCGTTGTCAAACTCGTGATTTCCAAAAACCTGGAAAACAAACAGAAGAAGTGACTGGATGAGGCTGCGGAACAGGAGAACTTCTGCCAGCCTCAGGCTGGAGCCGAGTGGCGCTTCCAGGAAGCTTTGGAGGGATTCACTTCCTGTGTTTAAGCCCACTTCTACCTGCCCTGAAGGTGGGACTCTCTGCAGCATTCAGGACTTCCACCGCGCCTAAAAGTTCCAACCAATCATCTTTGCTTCTGCTTTCTGCTGCACTGCTTTTCAGGCACGTTTGGACCACTGTTTTCTGGGTTTCTGTACCTGTTGGAGGAAACATAGAGACCTAAACGCTGCTAAAACGCAGAGACCTGCAGCACAGCTCAGCCTTTATTCAGGCTGCATGCAGGCAGGGAAACTGCAGGGTTTCTGTACCTGTTGGAGGAAACATAGAGACCTAAACGCTGCTAAAACGCAGAGACCTGCAGCACAGCTCAGCCTTTATTCAGGCTGCATGCAGGCAGGGAAACTGCAGCATGAACAGGTATCTGGAAGCAGTCAGAGGCACGTCAGACTCTTTTAAAGCTGAAAAACTCAAACACAGGGTTTAAAATCTGCCTTCTGGTGTCAAAGTGCGCAGAAATCAGAAGGAAAATATCAACCAAATCCATATTTTATTCTGTAAATGATCCAAAAATCTGCTGCAGACAAAGAAATCTTTTGTAAAGGAATAGAAACATTGAACATGATTATCCAAAGAAAACTAAAGCTGGGTGTTGTGAACGGCTCTGTCCTCTAAATGAGTCACAATGTGCTTATTTCTAACTTATTTCTAACTTATGACAACATATCAGGGCTGTTTTCCAGCTGCTGCTGACTGACATGTGCTCCCGGGAACAGGAAAAAGCCTTTTTTACTCCACTCATTAAGCTGCGGAGAACTGGACCTACGTGGCCACCGTACAAAACATTTTGCCCACGCAGACTTTAAACGGTTCTTGTTCTGGTTCTTCTCGTGTTGGTTTTAAATATAACTCTGAGGTCGTGGCTCAGACGGAAATATTCACAGCTCAGATCAATTAAGACGCTTCTCCGTAATTTTCTGCAATTAAGTTGATTAAACCCAGCGAAGCCTTCAGATCTGAGCCAATAAATCAGTTGGATGGTTTCTCTGATGTTTACAGCTCCCAGAGAGGAGTAATCACGGTGATTCAGCTCCTCCGCTGTCTCCATATGAGTGTTTCAGGAGAAACGAGACGACAGAGTCAGGACGGAAAGCTGTGGTTTGTGGCTCTATTCTTCTTCTAAATATAGTTCAGAAATAAATCTGACTGTGACTCATAAAGTCAGAGAGCTACAAGTATTATTTTAAACGTGCATAAATCTTTGGGAATAAATGCCTCAGACAGAGAAATTGTTCTTTTGCAGTTTTATTTCAGTACAACTGGCTGCTTTTTTAAATATCTGAACCAGCGCTGGTTCTATGTCATTAGTTCATGAGGATTTCTGTAAAATACAACACAAAGCGTGACTTAAATCACATGTAATTTCCCCAAACTGGACCTTTACAGTGTTCTGAATAAAGAAAACTCTTCTAAATTTAGATGTTTGATCTCTTCAGCGCGATGCTTTGTGGTGGGAGCAGCCTACCATGGCATCGTAGCGCAGCTCGTTCATGAAGTGCGCTGCCTCGGCTCCCTTGTAGTAGTTGAACCAGACGGTCCCCTGAAACTGGTCCCCGGCGTCCAGGAGCAGGACGTTGCTTTCGGCGGCGCGGATCCGTCTGATCATCGCGGCTCTGCGAGCCACGCCGCCGAAACACTCGCCGCGGCTGGGGTTGCATTTCCCGGAGTGCACGCTGGTCTCCTCCACCCGGGCGTGCACGTCGTTAGTGTGGAGAAGAACCAGGTCCCAGGCCAAAGTTGTGGCCACGAAGAACCCCAAAAGAACGAGGAGGACGGGGGAATAACAGAGACGCGGCGCCGCGCTCCACTCGCGGTGCACCGCGTCCATCTCTCCGCTGCGCGTAAAACTCAGACTGACGCAGCTGATTGTTATTTAGAAATGATTTAAGTTTCCTTCTCTGCTCCCAGTTCACCAAATGTGCGTCTGCCTCCTTAATTACACGCGGCGGCACATCGGTGGAAATCCCTGCTGCGCAGACCCGGGGGAGGACGGGTTTCCTCCCCGATGTCTCCACCTCTCATTGACTTTTTCACATCAGCTGCGCTGATCTGCGACTGAAGGCTGCCTGAGCGGAAGCTTCATGTGTCCATGAGAAGTTCAGCTGAGGGGGTGAAGGCGGAGGCCGAAACTGGGGTTGGTTGTTTCAGTGACTTTGAAGAAATCTTCAGATGTTTCTAAACTGCACAGACTTGAGAAAACACTGAATTGTTTCAGTTCGTCTGCACTTCTGTGGTCTGTTTTAACTGTAATCTTTAGCTGATGCAGCCCATATATTCAGTTTATGGGCTGCATATATATATATATATATATATATATATATATATATATATATATATATATATATTCAGTTTATGGGCTGCATATATATATATATATATATATATTCAGTTTATGGGCTGCATATATATATATATATATATATATATATATTCAGTTTTATTCAGGGCCATTTCACTGCATTTTTTGCATTTTGATCGTCCTAAACCAGGTCCTGTATGGAAACTAAAATAGTTAAACTCCTCAAATCTGGGTGGAATTATTCTAAAGAGGCTGTAGATTAATAAAAAACCTTTTTCTGATTTGTGAAAATGCGCAACAGGGACATTTTACTGCTTTTTTTTTTGTATTCTGATCACCTTAAACCAGGTCCTGTATGGAAACTAAAATAGTTAAACTCCTCAAATCTGGATGGAATTATTCTAAAGAGAGAGTCTTTCAAACACACTTTATAAAGAAAAAAAGCAGTAAAATGTCCCTTTTGTGCATTTTCACAAATCAGAAAAGGGTTTTTTATTAATCAACAGCCTCTTTAGAATAATTCCACCCAGATTTGAGGAGTTTAACTATTTTAGTTTCCATACAGGACCTGGTTTAAGGTGATCAGAATGCAAAAAATGCAGTGAAATGGCCCTTTAATCCCTTTAATTCCCGAATCGGAAGCTGTGAATCTGATGCCAGCTTCAGGGTCCAGGGTGCTGGTGCTGGTGCTGGTGCTGGTGCTGCCTTCAAACAGCCTGTGTGCAGATGGAAGAGTTCTGCTCACACAGACTTGGTCCAACACAGAACCTGAACCCAAAACGTCTGTCATCTCCCCCTCACTGGGGGTTCTTCTCCCCTTATAGGGTGAAACCTTCCCTTTGGTGGACCCGGGTGGGCCCGGGTGGGCTCAATAGTCCCTGCTGTGGCTGTCCTGGACCTTCTGAACTGAGGGGTGTTTCTCCAGATGTTCATGGTTTCCATTCTTCACCTGCTGTCTGGACCTGGTACCTGAACCTCTGTTCAGTGTCAGACCCACAGGAGAGGAGGCTCCGACTGATGGTTCAGGTTCAGGTGGATCTGGTAGCTCAGTGGATCTGGTACCGAGAGGTACTGAGGGGCTCGTGGGGCTTTGAGCATCCAGCCTTCATGCGTTTGTGGACTTGGAGAAAGCTTTTCAACGCGCTCCTTTGAGCTCGTTCAGGCTGTTCCGTCCCAGTTTAAACTCAGAGCTGGGTCCATCCACAGTGGTTCTGGTTCATGGTGTTGGACTCCATCAGGGCTGCCCCTCGTCTCCGATCCTCATGGACAGGATCTGGAGGAGGGCGCCTGGTTCTGGAGCCTCAGGGTTCAGCTCTGCTTTCTGCAGATGATGTGGTTCTGTTGGCTTCTTCAGGCCAGTGTGAAGCAGCCGGGTCCAGATCTGCTCCCACTCCACCTTTTCCTGGTTCAGAACCACGGCCTATGGGTCGGGGATGAGCCGCTGCCTCTTTTTTGGCATATTTTATGGTTAGTTTGGAGTCACATGTGTGAACTTTACAAACCCCAAACCTGGACATCCTTTTTCAGTGACTGCAGCTTTAAATCTGAGTGTTTCTGTAGTGGAGCTGTCTTTTCTGATTATTTAAATCCTTATTTTATCTTATTTATTTGACTGGTTTTACTACTTTTAGATGCACTTTATCTGTTTGGCACCCGCTCATGAGCTTTAATTTCATTCTCTACTCTATTCTATATTCATTTCACAGCTCCTGTCACTCATTTTTGTGTTGAATTCTAATTCTGGTTCTGGTTCTGAGACAGAGTTCTGTTCAGCTCCGGGAGTTCTCTTCCAGGTTTGACCCACAAGCTCGACACAGTTCGGTCCAGAACGTGAGAGGAATCCTCCACAGGAGCACGAGCACGAGCACGGAGGAGGCAGGCGGCGGGTTTGTGCGCGTCACACTTCACGCGTTGAACCGTCGCACTCCGCAAGCTCGCGCTGCAGACCCATCGCGATACTTCCGGGTAGAACAGCCGATGACGTTGGTGACGCAGCTCCTTTGATCGCGCTTCTGTGAATGACGTCACAAGGCAACGTTCGGTGAGAATCGTCATTAAGTTCGTAACCATGCACACATTTATTCCACTGAGGGCAGAAAATCATCAACCAGGTCACAAGAAACATCGTTTCTGACTTCAGGAAAAGCTGAAAAATCTGAGATCTTTAACATTTGAAGATATTATTTCTAACAACAAAAGATTGAGATAGTTTACTCTAATCTAAAGGACAGAAACACCTGCTGGAAAAAATGCCCAGAAACATGGATGAGCTTCGGGCTGCAGAGAAGAGCAAAGCCCGACTTGAGAAGATGCAAAGCAAACCCAAAGGAGCGTACGGAGGAATGAAAAAGAAGTCCAGCAGAGTGGCCCCGCTGCAGCCAGCGCAGGGCCCGGGGCGGGTGGATGCCCTCATATGTGAGGGGAAATACGAGCTGGACACACCAGAAGGGGGGGAACGGAACAAAAGAGCCGTGGACCTGATTCTGAGGAAGCTGCTCAACCTCGTTGTGTTAAAATCAGAGACGGTTTCATCTGCAAAAAGACTCCAGGAGACCCACAAGTGGCTGTTTCAGAAGATCTGGGCCGACGTTAAAGGACACGAGTTTGATCTCCTCCCAGAGACGACCGACACCCTCCATGGGGTCATTTTCAAGCAGATCCACAAGAAAAGCGAGGCACTGGACAGACACGTGCTGATTTTATTCAACCTCAGAGATCCAGAAACAGACAGACTGATCGTGTCGTGCTTTAAAAAGGTGCTGCTCAGCCCCCGCAGGCAGCCGTTTGTAGCCGCCAGGTGTTTTACGCACGCGTGGAGAGCCGTGGTCAAGAAGTTTAAATACTTCCAGGAGAATTTTCTGAGGACGGAGAATGATGATGAGGACGATAAAGCAGAGCTGACCTTTGTGGATGATTACACGGGTCAGGAAGAAGGAGACAAAGAGGAAAAGAAGGAAAAGAAGGACCGTTACAGGGCGGATGTGGATCAGCTTCTCCTGGAGGTGATCGCGCAAAGTGTCCGGAAGTCGTGTCTCAAACTGTCTCCAGAAAGAATGAAAGAAATCCACAAGTGGCTGTTCCCCAAAATCTGGGCTGAAATCGAGGGACATGACTTTTACATCCCCGACGTCAGGCTGCTGAAAATAGGCGAAATCTGCAACGAGTACTGGACCAACAGCTACGTTTCCATCAGTCTGGCACCGGTGATGCTAAGCATGAAAGACCCCGTGCAGAATTCAAAGATTATCTCCTCTTTCAAGAAAGCGCTGCTGCAGCTCGACGACCCGGACTCACTGAAAATATATTTCCGTGTTTAAGGGAAGACCAAAGCATCCAAAATGAACTTTTAGAGCAACCAAACACTGTAAAGGAACCGGAAACATCAGTCCAACGGCAGAGATGCAGAAAACATCCGAAGCTGCTTCCACAGCAGTTTTTACATTGACATCATACAATTCAAATGCTACAGTGAGATAAATAAAAGTGCAAAATAAAAAAAAAAAACTACTTCTCTGTGTCATATGTCATCTGAAAGTCTGATTTAAAGACTTTCAAAGGACTTTAAAGAAGAAACCAGCAGAAAATATCAGTCTGTGACAGTAAAATAAAGACAAAAACATCTCATTTTATCAGTCTTTGGGTTTCTCTCCACATTAAAAAGTTCATTTTAACTTTACATTAAACAATAAATGCATTCTCTGAGGTTTACATGATTTAATTTACTTATAACTGACCGTATTAGTTCACATCTAACTTAAAATCCACCTGAGAAAAGTGGCCTATGTCTGAATAAATCCTTCATATAAAAGCTTGTTTGACAGTTTTATCGTGTTTTTGCCGCTGAGTCACTCGGTCTCGATCTGCTGTGTCCGTCAGAAAGTAAGAAGTTTGGTTTAAGATCCGTTTGATCTGATGTCAGCATTATAAACTCTGTATTTAGGCAATGACATGTCAAATGGTTATGGTACAATATGGTGAACAGCATCAAAATGCAAACCTCTATCAGTGTTCAACCTTTTAAGCACGGATATCCTTCATTCTGTGGCTGTCTGAAACCGGCAGGACGCCTTTCAGAATAAGTTAGTTTATTTATTTAACCACTTATCTGGCTCCAGGTCAGAGAACTCAACAGGATATGGAAGGAACACTTCCCTCCATAACGATGATGAGGGAAAGTGAGACTATAAAACTGATCAAAATGATATTCACTCCCCACCAGGAGGAAAACTGAAAGAGCTGTAAAAGTTTAACAAAAGAACTTTAACGCTCTCCTTTAACGGAGCCACTATGAAACAAAACCACTCTGATGGAGGGAAACGGACTTGGGTTCAAGGCTGTGAATAACTTGGAAGGCTCGGATGATTGTACTCTCACAAGGATTGTAACGAAACACACTGGCCCAGGACAGAGGGAACAGGTGGGATCAGGTGGGATCAGGTGGGGACAGGTGGGATCGGGTGGAAACCAGTGGAAACGGGTGGGGACAGGTGGGAACAGGTGGGAACAGGTGGGATCAGGTGGGAACAGGTGGAAACAGGTGGGATCGGGTGGAAACAGGTGGGATCGGGTGGGAACAGGTGGAAACAGGTGTGATCGGGTGGGAATAGGTGGAAACAGGTGGGATCGGGTGGAAACAGGTGGGATCGGGTGGGATCGGGTGGAAACAGGTGGAAACAGGTGGGATCGGGTGGAAACAGGTGGGATCAGGTGGGAACAGGTGGAAACAGGTGGGAACAGGTGGGATCGGGTGGGAACAGGTGGAAACAGGTGGGATCGGGTGGAAACAGGTGGGATCGGGTGGGAACAGGTGGAAACCGGTGTGATCGGGTGGGAATAGGTGGAAACAGGTGGGATCGGGTGGAAACAGGTGGGATCGGGTGGGAACAGGTGGGATCGGGTGGAAACAGGTGGAAACAGGTGGAAACAGGTGGGATCGGGTGGAAACAGGTGGGATCAGGTGGGAACAGGTGGAAACAGGTGGGAACAGGTGGGATCGGGTGGGGACAGGTGGGATCGGGTGGAAACCAGTGGAAACGGGTGGGGACAGGTGGGAACAGGTGGGATCAGGTTGAAACAGGTGGGATCGGGTGGGATCGGGTGGAAACAGGTGGAAACAGGTGGGATCGGGTGGAAACAGGTGGGATCAGGTGGGAACAGGTGGAAACAGGTGGGAACAGGTGGGATCGGGTGGAAACAGGTGGGATCGGGTGGGAACAGGTGGGAACAGGTGTGATCGGGTGGGAATAGGTGGAAACAGGTGGGATCGGGTGGAAACAGGTGGGATCGGGTGGGATCGGGTGGAAACAGGTGGGATCGGGTGGAAACAGGTGGGATCAGGTGGGAACAGGTGGAAACAGGTGGGAACAGGTGGGATCGGGTGGGGACAGGTGGGATCGGGTGGAAACCAGTGGAAACGGGTGGGGACAGGTGGGAACAGGTGGGAACAGGTGGGATCAGGTGGGAACAGGTGTGATCGGGTGGGAACAGGTGGGATCGGGTGGAAACAGATGGGATCGGGTGGGATCGGGTGGAAACAGGTGGGATCGGGTGGAAACAGGTGGAAACAGGTGGAAACAGGTGGGATCGGGTGGAAACAGGTGGGATCAGGTGGGAACAGGTGGAAACAGGTGGGAACAGGTGGGATCGGGTGGGGACAGGTGGGATCGGGTGGAAACCGGTGGAAACGGGTGGGAATAGGTGGGAACAGGTGGGAACAGGTGGAAACAGGTGGGATCGGGTGGGATCGGGGGGATCGGGTGGAAACAGGTGGAAACAGGTGGAAACAGGTGGGATCGGGTGGAAACAGGTGGGATCAGGTGGGAACAGGTGGAAACAGGTGGGAACAGGTGGGATCGGGTGTGGACAGGTGGGATCGGGTGGAAACCAGTGGAAACGGGTGGGGACAGGTGGGAACAGGTGGGAACAGGTGGGATCAGGTGGGAACAGGTGGAAACAGGTGGGATCGGGTGGAAACAGGTGGGATCGGGTGGGAACAGGTGGAAACAGGTGTGATCGGGTGGGAATAGGTGGAAACAGGTGGGATCGGGTGGAAACAGGTGGGATCGGGTGGGATCGGGTGGAAACAGGTGGAAACAGGTGGGATCGGGTGGAAACAGGTGGGATCAGGTGGGAACAGGTGGAAACAGGTGGGAACAGGTGGGATCGGGTGGGAACAGGTGGAAACAGGTGGGATCGGGTGGAAACAGGTGGGATCGGGTGGGAACAGGTGGAAACAGGTGTGATCGGGTGGGAATAGGTGGAAACAGGTGGGATCGGGTGGAAACAGGTGGGATCGGGTGGGAACAGGTGGGATCGGGTGGAAACAGGTGGAAACAGGTGGAAACAGGTGGGATCGGGTGGAAACAGGTGGGATCAGGTGGGAACAGGTGGAAACAGGTGGGAACAGGTGGGATCGGGTGGGGACAGGTGGGATCGGGTGGAAACCAGTGGAAACGGGTGGGGACAGGTGGGAACAGGTGGGATCAGGTTGAAACAGGTGGGATCGGGTGGGATCGGGTGGGATCGGGTGGAAACAGGTGGAAACAGGTGGGATCGGGTGGAAACAGGTGGGATCAGGTGGGAACAGGTGGAAACAGGTGGGAACAGGTGGGATCGGGTGGGAACAGGTGGAAACAGGTGGGATCGGGTGGAAACAGGTGGGATCGGGTGGGAACAGGTGGGAACAGGTGTGATCGGGTGGGAATAGGTGGAAACAGGTGGGATCGGGTGGAAACAGGTGGGATCGGGTGGAAACAGGTGGGATCGGGTGGGATCGGGTGGAAACAGGTGGGATCGGGTGGAAACAGGTGGGATCAGGTGGGAACAGGTGGAAACAGGTGGGAACAGGTGGGATCGGGTGGGGACAGGTGGGATCGGGTGGAAACCAGTGGAAACGGGTGGGGACAGGTGGGAACAGGTGGGAACAGGTGGGATCAGGTGGGAACAGGTGTGATCGGGTGGGAACAGGTGGGATCGGGTGGAAACAGATGGGATCGGGTGGGATCGGGTGGAAACAGGTGGGATCGGGTGGAAACAGGTGGAAACAGGTGGAAACAGGTGGGATCGGGTGGAAACAGGTGGGATCAGGTGGGAACAGGTGGAAACAGGTGGGAACAGGTGGGATCGGGTGGGGACAGGTGGGATCGGGTGGAAACCGGTGGAAACGGGTGGGAATAGGTGGGAACAGGTGGGAACAGGTGGAAACAGGTGGGATCGGGTGGGATCGGGGGGATCGGGTGGAAACAGGTGGAAACAGGTGGAAACAGGTGGGATCGGGTGGAAACAGGTGGGATCAGGTGGGAACAGGTGGAAACAGGTGGGAACAGGTGGGATCGGGTGGGGACAGGTGGGATCGGGTGGAAACCAGTGGAAACGGGTGGGGACAGGTGGGAACAGGTGGGAACAGGTGGGATCAGGTGGGAACAGGTGTGATCGGGTGGGAACAGGTGGGATCAGGTGGGATCGGGTGGAAACAGGTGGAAACAGGTGGAAACAGGTGGGATCGGGTGGAAACAGGTGGGATCAGGTGGGAACAGGTGGAAACAGGTGGGAACAGGTGGGATCGGGTGGGGACAGGTGGGATCGGGTGGAAACCGGTGGAAACGGGTGGGAACAGGTGGGAACAGGTGGGAACAGGTGGGAACAGGTGGGATCAGGTGGGAACAGGTGGGATCAGGTGGAAACAGGTGGGATCGGGTGGGATCGGGTGGAAACAGGTGGAAACAGGTGGAAACAGGTGGGATCAGGTGGAAACAGGTGGGAACAGGTGGGATCGGGTGGAAACAGGTGGGATCGGGTGGGATCGGGTGGAAACAGGTGGGATCGGGTGGAAACAGGTGGAAACAGGTGGGATCGGGTGGAAACAGGTGGGATCAGGTGGGAACAGGTGGAAACAGGTGGGAACAGGTGGGATCGGGTGGGGACAGGTGGGATCGGGTGGAAACCGGTGGAAACGGGTGGGGACAGGTGGGAACAGGTGGGATCAGGTGGGAACAGGTGGGATCAGGTGGAAACAGGTGGGATCGGGTGGAAACAGGTGGAAACAGGTGGAAACAGGTGGGATCGGGTGGAAACAGGTGGGAACAGGTGGGAACAGGTGGAAACAGGTGGGATCGGGTGGGAACAGGTGGAAACAGGTGGGATCGGGTGGAAACAGGTGGGATCGGGTGGAAACAGGTGGGTTCGGGTGGGAACAGGTGGAAACAGGTGTGATCGGGTGGGAATAGGTGGAAACAGGTGGGATCGGGTGGAAACAGGTGGGATCGGGTGGGAACAGGTGGGATCGGGTGGAAACAGGTGGGATCGGGTGGGATCGGGTGGAAACAGGTGGAAACAGGTGGGATCGGGTGGAAACAGGTGGAAACAGGTGGGATCGGGTGGAAACAGGTGGGATCGGGTGGGATCAGGTGGGAACAGGTGGAAACAGGTGGGAACAGGTGGGATCGGGTGGGGACAGGTGGGATCGGGTGGAAACAGGTGGAAACAGGTGGGATCGGGTGGAAACAGGTGGGATCGGGTGGGAACAGGTGGGATCGGGTGGAAACAGGTGGGATCGGGTGGGATCGGGTGGAAACAGGTGGGATCGGGTGGAAACAGGTGGAAACAGGTGGGATCGGGTGGAAACAGGTGGAAACAGGTGGGATCGGGTGGAAACAGGTGGGATCGGGTGGGATCAGGTGGGAACAGGTGGAAACAGGTGGGAACAGGTGGGATCGGGTGGGGACAGGTGGGATCGGGTGGAAACCGGTGGAAACGGGTGGGGACAGGTGGGAACAGGTGGGAACAGGTGGGATCAGGTGGGAACAGGTGTGATCGGGTGGGAACAGGTGGGATCGGGTGGGGACAGGTGGGAACAGGTGGGAACAGGTGGGATCGGGTGGAAACAGGTGGAAACAGGTGGAAACAGGTGGGATCGGGTGGAAACAGGTGGGATCAGGTGGGAACAGGTGGGATCGGGTGGGAACAGGTGGGATCGGGTGGAAACAGGTGGGATCGGGTGGGAACAGGTGGAAACAGGTGGGATCGGGTGGAAACAGGTGGGATCGGGTGGGATCGGGTGGAAACAGGTGGGTTCGGGTGGAAACAGGTGGGATCGGGTGGGAACAGGTGGAAACAGGTGGGATCGGGTGGAAACAGGTGGGATCGGGTGGAAACAGGTGGGATCGGGTGGAAACAGGTGGGATCGGGTGGAAACAGGTGGAAACAGGTGGGATCGGGTGGAAACAGGTGGGATCAGGTGGGAACAGGTGGAAACAGGTGGGAACAGGTGGGATCGGGTGGGGACAGGTGGGATCGGGTGGAAACCGGTGGAAACGGGTGGGGACAGGTGGGAACAGGTGGGATCAGGTTGAAACAGGTGGGATCGGGTGGAAACAGGTGGGATCGGGTGGGATCGGGTGGAAACAGGTGGAAACAGGTGGAAACAGGTGGGATCGGGTGGAAACAGGTGGGAACAGGTGGGATCGGGTGGGGACAGGTGGGATCGGGTGGAAACAGGTGGAAACAGGTGGGATCGGGTGGAAACAGGTGGGATCAGGTGGGAACAGGTGGAAACAGGTGGGAACAGGTGGGATCGGGTGGGGACAGGTGGGATCGGGTGGAAACCGGTGGAAACGGGTGGGGACAGGTGGGAACAGGTGGGATCAGGTGGAAACAGGTGGGATCGGGTGGGATCGGGTGGAAACAGGTGGGATCGGGTGGAAACAGGTGGAAACAGGTGGAAACAGGTGGGATCGGGTGGAAACAGGTGGGAACAGGTGGGATCGGGTGGGGACAGGTGGGATCGGGTGGAAACCGGTGGAAACGGGTGGGAACAGGTGGGAACAGGTGGGAACAGGTGGGATCAGGTGGGAACAGGTGGGATCAGGTGGGAACAGGTGGGATCAGGTGGAAACAGGTGGGATCGGGTGGAAACAGGTGTACACAGGTGGAAACAGGTGGAAACAGGTGGGATCAGGGAAGACAATCAGACAGGGGACACATGAGGAAGGGCAAGAGACCTGAACTGAGAGGGGAAGTTAATCCTTCAAAATAAAACAGGAAATGACGAGACAAGACAAAAAAGACCTTGAAAAACAAAAGACCTCACCGCGGCGTGACAGTTGCACCTTTTAGAGCAAAGCGCATAAAAGCGAGCACAGAACCGTGACTTTACGACTCCACACGTGCTCTCAGGCGCTCATGTCGGCGCTGAGAGAAAGTGGAATTCATTTTCATTCATAATTAATTTATTCATTCATTCCTGTCTTAGCTCTGGATGAGTTCCAGCTGCTCTCCAGCATGCTGTTGTGCAGAATCTTATCAAAAAGAAAACCCTGGATCTCTCTGCGCTGTCTAACTTCAGGTCTATCTCTAAACTGCCATTTTTGTCCAAACTTTTAGGGATTTTTTATCTTATTCAGATCCAATCATTCCCAGTGGCCAATGATATCTATGAGCAGTTTCAGTCTGGCTTTAAAACATCTCATAGCACTGAGACGGCCCAGCTGAGGGTTTTTAATGATCTAAACCCAGCTATGCTCCTTGATTTGTTCCCTGGACTCCAACAGCCTCCAGTCACCAGATCTCAGTCCAACAGAGCAGCTTTGGGATGTGGCAGAACGGGAGATTCGCATCAGATGTGCAGCCGACACATCTGCAGCAACTGCGTGACGTCATCATGTCAATATGATGCTATCATGTTTCCAACACCTTGTTGAAAGTGTGCCACGAAGAATTAATGCAGTTCTGAAGGGAAAATGGGTCCAACCTTTGACCAGCGAGGTGTACCTGATAAAGTGGCTCTGGTCCCCTTTCTTAAAAGTGTGGCCCAACCGGTGGGAACTGGTGGGAACAGGTGGGATCAGGTGAAAACAGGTGGGAACAGGTGGAAACAGGTGGGAACAGGTGGGATCAGGTGGGATCAGCTGGGATCAGGTGGGAACAGGTGGAAACGGGTGGAAACCGGTGGGAACTGGTGGGAACAGGTGGGAACAGGTGGGAACAGGTGGGAACAGGTGGGATCAGGTGGGAACAGGTGGAAACAGGTGGGATCAGGTGGAAACAGGTGGGAACAGGTGGGATCAGCTGGGAACAGGTGGGAACAGGTGGAAACAGGTGGGAACAGGTGGGATCAGGTGGGAACAGGTGGAAACAGGTGGGATCAGGTGGAAACAGGTGGGAACAGGTGGGATCAGCTGGGAACAGGTGGGAACAGGTGGAAACAGGTGGGAACAGGTGGGAACAGGTGAGATCAGGTGGAAACAGGTGGAAGGTGGGATCAGCTGGGAACAGGTGGGAACAGGTGGAAACAGGTGGGAACAGGTGGAAACAGGTGGAAACAGGTGGGAACAGGTGGGATCAGGTGGGAACAGGTGGAAACAGGTGGGATCAGGTGGAAACAGGTGGGAACAGGTGGGATCAGCTGGGAACAGGTGGGAACAGGTGGAAACAGGTGGGAACAGGTGGGAACAGGTGAGATCAGGTGGAAACAGGTGGAAGGTGGGAACAGGTGGAAACAGGTGGGAACAGGTGGAAACAGGTGGAAACAGGTGGGAACAGGTGGGATCAGGTGGGAACAGGTGGAAACAGGTGGGATCAGGTGGAAACAGGTGGGAACAGGTGGGATCAGCTGGGATCAGCTGGGAACAGGTGGAAACAGGTGGAAACAGGTGGGAACAGGTGGAAACAGTTGGGATCAGCTGGGAACAGGTGGGAACAGGTGGAAACAGGTGGGAACAGGTGGAAACAGTTGGGATCAGCTGGGAACAGGTGGAAACAGGTGGGATCAGGTGGGAACAGGTGGGAACAGGTGGGATCAGGTGGAAACAGGTGGGATCAGGTGGGAACAGGTGGAAACAGGTGGGAACAGGTGGGAACAGGTGGGATCAGCTGGGAACAGGTGGAAACAGGTGGGAACTGGTGGGAACAGGTGGGAACAGGTGGGATCAGGTGGGAACAGGTGGAAATGGGTGGGAACAGGTGGGAACAGGTGGGATCAGCTGGGAACAGGTGGAAACAGGTGGGAACTGGTGGGAACGGGTGGAAACCGGTGGGAACTGGTGGGAACAGGTGGGAACAGGTGGGATCAGGTGGAAACAGGTGGGAACAGATGGGATCAGCTGGGAACAGGTGGGAACAGGTGGGATCAGGTGGAAACAGGTGGGTTCGGGTGGGAACAGGTGGGAACTGGTGGGAACAGGTGGAAACAGGTGGGAACAGGTGGGAACAGGTGGGAACAGGTGGGATCAGCTGGGAACAGGTGGAAACAGGTGGGAACTGGTGGGAACGGGTGGAAACCGGTGGGAACTGGTGGGAACAGGTGGGAACAGGTGGGATCAGGTGAAAACAGGTGGGAACAGGTGGAAACAGGTGGGAACAGGTGGGAACAGGTGGGATCAGGTGGGATCAGCTGGGATCAGGTGGGAACAGGTGGAAACGGGTGGAAACCGGTGGGAACTGGTGGGAACAGGTGGGAACAGGTGGAAACGGGATCAGGTGGGAACAGGTGGAAACAGGTGGGAACAGGTGGGAACAGGTGGGAACAGGTGGGAACAGGTGGGAACAGGTGGGATCAGGTGGAAACAGGTGGGAACAGGTGGGAACAGGTGGGATCAGGTGGGAACAGGTGGGAACAGGTGGGATCAGCTGGGAACAGGTGGGATCAGCTGGGAACAGGTGGGAACAGGTGGGATCAGGTGGGAACAGGTGGAAACAGGTGGGATCAGCTGGGAACAGGTGGGATCAGCTGGGAACAGGTGGGAACAGGTGGGATCAGGTGGGATCAGCATGCTGTTGTGCAGAATCTTATCAAAAAGAAAACCCTGGATCCCTCTGTGCTGTCTAACTTCAGGTCTATCTCTAAACTGCCATTTTTATCCAAACTTTTAGGGATTTTTTAATTTAATTCAGATCCAATCATTCCCAGTGGCCAATGATATCTATGAGAAGTTTCAGTCTGGCTTTAAACCATCTCATAGCACTGAGACGGCCCAGCTGAGGGTTTTTAATGATCTAAACCCAGCTATGCTCCTCGATTTGTTCCCTGGACTCCAACAGCCTCCACAGTCACCAGATCTCAGTCCAACAGAGCAGCTTTGGGATGTGGCGGAACAGGAGATTCGCATCAGATGTGCAGCCGACACATCTGCAGCAACTGCGTGATGTCATCATGTCAATATGATGCTATCATGTTTCCAACACCTTGTTGAAAGTGTGCCACGAAGAATTAATGCAGTTCTGAAGGGAAACCAGCGAGGTGTACCTGATAAAGTGGCTCTGGTCCCCTTTCTTAAAAGTGTGGCCCACCGGTCTGCCACCTCCATGTGACACTGAGAGAAAAAGCAAAGAAGAAGCACCGCGATAACGAGGAGAAAAACTGAATAAATGGGCTGCATCATGTTAAAGATTACAGTTAAAATAAAGTGGAGTGTAATTTACTCTGTTGTTCATTAGATAATGATTTAAAATGTGTTTTTGTGCGACAGCTCTGTTCAGTGTTCGTGTTATTAACAGGATTCACTGTGTTATCAACAGGATTCACTGTGTTATCAACAGGATTCACTGTGTGACAGCAGACTGCGCAGTTCGGCTTTATTCTGGAGGAACTGCGCAGCAGGTAAAAAAACAGAACGCGCCTCATCCGGGTTACTGGGTCAGCTGACCAAAACACGGAAGTGTTTCAAGTTGTGAAGCATTCAGCGGGCTGAGTGAGCAGCGTGAGGCAGCGGAGCAACTTTACCACACAAATCTCTTCTTTTTCAGATTTACGAGCCGTTTTTAGCTCGTTTTAAAGGCTGAACGTGACACTCAACCCTGAAACTAGTCGTCTGTGATTGAGGCGGCAGGACGGTAACGTTTTAAAGAGCTCCAGTGGCTGTTTGTTCGTTTTCTAGAACTAACTGAAGCTAAATGACAGCAGACTGTGTGACAGTGCCACCAGAATGCATTTTCCCTGCACACTGAGACCAAATCAGAGACTAAAATCTGCGAAACAAACTCCTCTGAGCGTTTCTGAAATAAAAAAGATTTCACTTTCTTATGAATCACATCAAACCTGCAGAGAGCTGAAACTGATTAAAATGCCCCTAAAATGACATTTTTATTGTTAAAAGCAGAGACATGGAAAGATTACGACTGTTTCAGTCTGTAAAGGCAACATTTTAGGAGGATTTAAACCAAAGTTTGAAACCAAACTTGCTTTTTTAAAGCTGAACGCCGACATTTTGTCTCCATTAACAGTCAGACAAGGTGAAATAAATTATTCTTACTGATTAGCCACTAAATGAGAGTTTTTCTACAAACTGCTGAGGTTTTTAATGATTTTTTCTGGTAAATAAAAGTGTTTTATTGATGTGAATAAATCTCCTCTAACTGTCCTCTGAACCTCCAGCTGGAGGCCCAGCAGAGCTGCTGCTGCTGCTGATGATGAAGGTGTTTCGCAGCCCGGCCCGTCACGGCTACGCCGTGGAGGCGTCTCCGTTCATCCCCAACAGAGTGGCGTGCGCTGCCTCCCAGTATTATGGAATAACTGGTCAGTCTGGAACGCTCACAGCTGGATAAGAAGCCTTTTATGAATGCTGCTGTCTGAATCCTTTCAGGAAACATGTTGAATTCTGTGCTCAGAACATGTTTGATATCCTGAGGTCATTCAGTCCAGTTAAGGGTTACCTGATGTGTGTCTGCAGGTTGTGGCACGCTGCTGGTTCTGGACGAGACCGAGACCGGGCTCACTTTGGTCAGAAGGTAAAAAAGTTGAGTTTCCGTTGAGAAAAGAGAGCAAAATAAAGTGTTTCCTCCTGATTGTTGCAGATCAGTTTCAGGAGGATGTGACTGGATCTAATCCTGGTGTGTGTGTGTGTGTCAGCTGGGAGTGGGGTGACGGCCTGTTCGACGTGGCGTGGAGCGAAGCCAACGAGCACGTCTTGGTGGCCGGTGGCGGCGACGGCAGCCTGCAGCTGTGGGACACAGCCAATCAGCACGCTCCGCTGAGGGTGGCCAAAGAACACACAAAGGAGGTTGGACACACACACTCTCACACACGTTCCCGTCTTTGTTGGGATGTTAACCTCAGCCCGTGTGAAGGTGTACGCCGTGGACTGGAGTCAGACCAGAGGAGAGAACCTCATCGTCTCCGGGTCGTGGGACCAGACCGCCAAAGTGGTGAGAGTCGATTCTTTCTGTTTCATCCCTCCTTCGCTTCTTCTCTTTCCTCTGACAGCGTTGTTCTGTTTGTTCCCTGAAGTGGGATCCGGCTCTCGACAGGTCCTTGGTCACGCTCGGAGGTCACGAAGGAGTCGTCTACAGCACCATTTGGTCTCCCCACATCCCAGGATGCTTTGCATCGGCCTCAGGTGACACACAGACACGCGACGGAACACAGAAACTCAGAGCTTTGCTGTTCAGATTTGAGCTTTTTTGGAAATCAAAGCCCAGATGTCCTGTTAGCTGAGTGTGAGGCGCTTTGTCGCCACAAGGTGGCGGCGTTGCAGGGTTTTTCTCAGCTGGAGCTGCAGTTTGTTCCTGAGTTCAAGGGTCAAACACAAGAAGGAATCACTTTCCTGTCCTCCTGTGCAGAATCAGGAGTTTTTATGATGAAAGTCCCTGAAATTATTTAATTTGAGTTCATTTAACCAGTTACATATTTTAGTGTTCTGACTGTTTCGGGCCTGCTTACCCATCGCTCTGTGGCCTCAGGCCGGGGGGGGGGGGGGTTAAATAAGCGAGCAGCTCCACCATCAGGGAAACGTTTAAATGGAAAAGTTCATCTCTGCTTGTACATAAAGTTGCATTGAAGATAAATTCATCTTCGTTTCGCCTGCTGTTGAAAACTGGCTTTTAGGGAAGTGAAAATGAATGAGTTTTGTTTGGTGACACGTTGATGTTTTAAGAACCGTCCAGAGGAGACGGTAAAATCAGTTGCATCCCTGTTGAGACTCACTCGTCTCCACCTTCTCCACATAAGCCGCCGTCTCTTTTGGCTTGGATGAAGCTCCGCCTCCTCGAGATCTATCGAAGAAGAAATCGACTTAATTCAAAAGACAATTAAGATAGCAAAGCTGTGCCCTGAAGGAGAGTTTGTGTTATCTCATCGTTGTGTGGGAGCGTATTGGAGCTGGATCGGAGGGGTGGAGCTGAGCTGAGCTCGCTGCTGATCAGATTGTGGAGCAGCGGGAATCAAATCTGCTGCAGCTGTCTGCAGGTCAGGATCAGTCCCTGAAGCGAACTCAAACAAGTTGGCTAATGAGGTTTCGGTTAATTGGTTTGTGAGAGCGAGCGGAAGTCTCATCAGAGTCTGTAAAACCGGGAAGATGCCGAGCTCCTGTTGGGTTGAATGTGTCGAGTTCAGGATTTTATCTTCTCATTTTAAAGGAAAGATGATGAAATCAGTAAAAGGATCACGGCTGCAGAGCATCTAAAAGCATTAAAGATCAAACTGTGAGTGTTTCAGTGCTGTTAACTGGAGTTTAATCATAACACAGAAGCTTAAATAGACCCTTAAATAAAAGATGAAAATGTTTTAAACCAGCAGCAGAGGTCAATAGATGTTTGTGGAAATTGGGTTCAGATCAGATCAGAACTCATGGAGCTCTGCTGCTAAATGACTTGCTGAGCACTGACGTCCAAAATAAAACCATTACTGTGCACGAGTGTCTGTGTGGAGCAGTTACTGCCGTTTACCTCTGATTTACCTCATCTGATTCACTGAGCTGTAACTGCTCATCCAGACACATGAAAGCACCGAGTGATTCCTGTCAGAACCGTGTCCGAATGCCCTCCTCAGGTATGTACAACACACCAGGAGTGTCAGTCAGTGCGTTTAATGAGTGCCACCGGATCGGATTAACGGCTAAATTACAATAAAACTGAGTTATTCAGCTCATGTAACAAGCTTAATCTGACAAAAAACAGATGGGATCGGGTTAAGACCCGAGATAACTCGATCCAAAACGACAGCGGATCGGATCGAGCGTTCTGCGCATGCTCGAGTTTTTTCCCGCGATCGTCACCCGGAAGTGGAAGGAGACGATATTCCTGTTGCTGTCGTCAGAAAGAAAGAAACAACGCGATGGAGAATGTGCCGTTGTGCATCGTCTGTGCCATAACCAGCTCATCCCAGATGGAGAGGGACGCAGCTTCATCTCGCTCTGCGTTCGCCATCTTTCTGAATGCCTGAGTTTGTTGTTGTTGGCGGTGAAGACGTCAACAGGAAGTGGCTCTATTAGCGATAGCTGAAATGGGGACAGCGCCACCTATGGTACCGGGGTATGACCTGCTTTGTGCCATTGATTCCATTCATTCACCGCCATATATCCAAGGATAATTACCCTCAGATAAGAACCCAACTGTAGCTGTAATCCAGCTAATCTCATCATCATTTATTCATCATGACATCCAACGAAGCTGCAGCTCAGCGCTGAAAGAAGCTAAAGTTAAAAAGTTTATTTTGGACAGTTGACACATGATGGAAAATCACTTTTAATGAATGAAGAGTCAAATGAATATGGATGTTTTAGTGCTGTGTGGAGGTGTTGCTATGGAAACCTTTGTTTTGTGCATTACCTGCTCTTTCAGCTGGTTGAAATGAGGAATTTAAATCCTCCTAAAAATCTCGATTTTAAGAAAAAGAACCACTGTGCAGCCGTGTGTTTTTGCCCTCCTCATGATGTTCTGCCACTGACCAAAGGGCCTATGAGCCAGATTATGTTTCTGTGTGACACACACACTCTTTGTTTGTGTTTGTTCCACGTTAGCAGACAGTCTGGTTAAATAATTGATAACACACACACAGATGGTGCACTTCTGATGTCGTTAGCTTCTCTGGGCATCACTGCTGCATGTTCTGTCCTCACCTCGGGGCAGTTTTAGCAGAATGTGAACTGGAGCTTCTCTTAAATCTGCATCCAGACACAGCTGATTAACACCAGGAGTCAGGATGCACACGACCACAGCAAAATGTAGACGAATTTAATCTACAGCTGCAGCTGAAGCTGAAGCACAGCTCTGGATTTAAAGAGTTCAAATCTGAGGAATTATTTTCAGCTTCTGACCTTGAGTCTTCCAGCAGGGAATAAGTCTGAAAGCTAACTGAGGATAATTTTATTTATAAAGAGCCAAATTCTAACAGATGTCATCTCAAAGCATTTTAAAGATTCAGTCCAGTTCATTCAGAGCCAATTAAAGAAAGTTTCCCAGCTAAGGAAACCAGAGACTGTGGGAGGAAAAACTCCCTTTTAACAGGAAGAAAGCTCCATCAGAACCAGAACCAGAAGCTTTTCAGAGAATCTGTGGCACAGCCCGATAATAAAGAATTACAGCAGTCCAATCCTAAAGTAACAGATGCATGGAGCCGTTTCTCTGCATCACCCTGAGAGAGAAACCTTCCACTCGAAGGCCTTTTCTGAGTGAAGAGGAGGAGATGAGCAGGGAGTCTCTAAAAAGCTGCTCTGGTTGGTGCTCGGCTGATGTCTGTCGTCTCCTGGCTCCTGAAGCTTCTGTTCATATCTGTTTAAACTCGTATGTGAGTTAATAAGAAGTTTCAGTCTGGCAGAATGGCAGTTTAAATCCAACAAATAGGTTTTGGTGTGTCTCACAAAGCAGAATCTCTTGATTCCCCCCTGAGGTCTGGAGGTCAGCTCAGTTTCTTTCTGACCCTCCAGGTCGTCTTGTTCTTATCCAAGGAGGAAGTTTAAGGTCCTCTTCCAGGCCTTTGGATTCTTACCCGCCTCAGAAAAAGCCCAGAGTCCAAACCCAATAGTGTCTTGTTTTTTATGTCTGACTTTTCGAGGAAGGAGAAAAAGAACGGCCTCCTCCTTAAGCTTTTCCAGCCAGGTGAAGCAGCCATGGCCCCCTGTCCGGGGCCGGAGGTCACGGAGCCGTTTTATCTGGCATCAGAGTGCTGCTGCAGGCCTGGTCAGACACAGCAGCCAGCGATCAATCGATCGATCAGGCGGTGGTGGCAGCACAATGAATCATTAAGCTGTAAAAGTCAACCAGCTCACATGTTGAATCTTTTCAGCTCAGAAAAGAAAAGAGCAGATTTGTTGGTGAGATACAGCTGAGAGTTGCTGTTTGTCAGTGAAACAGTTCTTTTGTTTTATCTCTAAATCTTTCAAACTAGCTTCCAGCTGCTGAACTATTTCTGCAGCTGACGTCATCAGAAGGGTGCAGCGAGCGCCGCTAAATTAAATAAGCGTTCTTATTTATCTATAAACAGCCATTTATCTGGTGACTGGAACATAAATTCATGTGATATTCTCACATTTATGTTTGGCATAAAAGGTTCAGCTGTGGTCTGAATCCCTTCAACATTTGGAGTCTTTTCACCCCTACTTTACCTTTCCTACTCCGGCCTTTCTGCTAATAATCTGGTAAAATAGACTAAATGTATGACGTTAAGCTTTATAGAAGCTCACAGAAGTCTGTCGGAGGGAAGCGTTCCACTCGGGTGTCGCTGAATGGTTTTAAAAAGCCGCTGGTTCGGTGTGACCTTTCTGAATGACTCGGCTGTTTCTGTCCAGATGTTAGAAGAGAAACAGCTGAATCATATTTCTTAGTATGGGATTACATCATCACTTTGACAGGCCTGTAGAAATATGAGCTGGTTTGATTATTTACATATGAATCTGACAGTTTCTGTTGAACTCATTGAACTCACAACTTATTATGCTAACTATTAGCTTAACAGTCCCTTGCATGAACTGAGTGCGTTTTATCCTGTATTTTCCTTTACTTTATGAGCTGAGGAGCCTGAAACATCCTGTGAGACTCTGGAGAACGAACAGAACACACGAAATCAGGATTTTAAGCTTCATAGCGAGAAATGCAGCACGACATCAGCCACAGTTTCATGCATGTGGATGGTGATGCATTAGTGCTAGTTAGCGTTAGCACACGGTGGTAAATTGCTTCCTTATCTCTGTGTGGAGGCTTCCCCTCTGGTGGCATCTGGCGGTTAGCTTGAGAGGCTGCTGCCACTTTGAAGAGAGGACGACGGATACAAGGAAGGCGGTGTGCAGATGGCGTCTCATTCCGATGAGCTTATCAGGGTTTCCCATGCTCCTCTGCTCCTTTTCTCCGCCTCCAGCATCAGTGGGGTGTCAGGCTTCGGTTTACCCTCCAGATCTCCTCTGGATCTGGTTAGAGTCGGTCTTCTTTATAGTTTAGTTAGTCATCCACATCCTGATATTTACAGCGCTGTTCTCATTTGTAATGTAATCTCATTTTGACATATTGAAAAGCTCTTGTGTGGTTTTTGTCTGTGCTTTGCATCATTATCCTCTGCAGACTGGGACTCATCGTTTCAGCAAACATTTCTGTTTATCTGCTCTGAAACATGACTTCACTCACGGTGTTCTTGGCTTGACCGCATCTACAGTCACTCGAGTTTCCTTTTACCAGAAGAATTCTTGAAAAGTTTCATCAGATTTAACATATTTGAGTTTCTAAAGTTTTCTTTTACAGGAAATACTGATCAGTTTATAGATAATATGGTAAAATTTTTTTACTGGTTCCACCTTTTCCAGAATTTAATGCAGACAAACTCAGCTCCGATTAAAAGAAACCCCAGATTAAAGGAAGCGTGATAGCTTTCGTCTGCATGTAATTGCTCTGATTGTTTGTATTTCACGACAGCTCTGTTCTGCCAGTTCAGCTCGCCGGGGGCCACGATCCCCCTGAATGTGCCAACCGTAAGAGCATTTGCGGTATTATAGATAAGCTGCATCTGCCAATGAAAACAATCCCTTAAATCTGTAAGAAAACAGCTTTCTGGTTTTACATTCGAAGCCCTTTTGCTACAGTCACCTACACGCTTGCTGGGATCAGCCTCGACTCTGGAAATTAAATTAAATGAGAAAAATAAATGTTTTTAATGCAAATTTCGGTGCATGAAGAGAGAGAAATGCCCCCCCCCCTAAAAGATGCCATCAGCATCAAGAAGAAGATGTTCAGCTGAGAGTAAAATGAACCTGAAGTCAGCACTCATTAAAACACACACTGGGATTTGTTATTTTCCTCTACAGCATCTACAGTAACTGTCATAAAATTTAGTCCAGTGGGGCACGACTATCATCTGATTGGTCAGAGCGGATCAATATGAGCCAATCAGCAAAGTGTTTTCCCCCCAGCTGGCAGAGCACATCACAGTGATGAGGCAGAAAGTCGATTTTATTTTGGACTGTTTTTGGTGGAGATGGAACTCAGCTGGAGTAAAGAAATGATTAAAACCGACTCATCTGCTGAGATAAAGAAGTTATTATGAGTTGGAAAATGGACAAAATGGAATGGATTTGTTTTCCTGTGTCAGCTTGGATTGGTGATGTGCATAAAAAGCGCACGTGGTGTTCGAAGCATTCGTATCAGCTCCTATGGACGTATGGATCAGTCTCCCTCCTCCTTTTGTAGCATGTCACAACAAGCTAATATTCACCCTTTTGGGAGGGGAATCACCTCCATAGACACCTTCCATCTTACTAACTTTAATTTCCACCATTGTGGAAATAAATGTGGCTGAAAACAAATGTCTGAATGTGGCTAAAAACAAATCGATCGGCTCTGAAAGGGTTAAATTACACTGTAAACAGCTCTGGGCCCAGGACAGGACCTTGGGGAACACCCGAGTATCCAGGTTCATTATGATTTAATATTACAAACTTTTACTGAGAAACACTTTCCAGAAAGATATGATGAGAACCAACACCACCCACTCCCTGAGCCTGAGACAAAAATATACCCATCTACTGTGTCAGAATATGTTCGATTCAATAAAACTTTATTATTCCCTGAAGGGAAATTATTTCCCTGCAGTTTTAATTATTAAAGATCGGCTGCTGTTACAGACAGATAACAAAATAGAATATGAATCAGCTGTAGAAAGGTGAAGTGCAGCAGAGAGGAAGGTGTGGTAGGAGTCTTCAGAGGTCTCCATCATCGGGTTCGGCTGTTGTTTCTGTAGCTTAGCAACAACCGATGATGTCACACACAGTGTTTCTCGTCATTTCGTTCCCGCTCTGCGTCTCAGACGTCTCCTCTTCGAGTCATTTTGACCTGAGGGTCTTTCTCCATGACTTGGGCTTTGGAGGGCTCAGCTCGCCACTCCAGTAGGTTGATAACTTTCCTGTTGCCATGGCGACGCATCATAACGGATGCAGAAAAATGAGTTCCCACTAAGAAGTGCTACCAGCAGCGCGGCATCCGAACCAGCACAGAAAAGATTTGTTCAGAAGAAGAAGAGCTGCTGCAGCAGGCTGCCTCTGTGGTGGCACCATTCAGAACCAGTATCTTTTAGTATCTTTTCCTTTTAGATGAACCTGTAACATCGGTCAGGATTAGCTTCCCAGCAGGAGGGAGGGGTATGCGTTGTGTTAGATGTGTGAAGCTGCTGATGCAGCACGGACAGCAGGTGTAACAGAGCGAGAGCCCGAAGCTTTTTGCTGCCGCTGCAGAACAAACGTGCTGATGTCAACGTTTACACCCATTTAAACACACTGCTGGGGTGATTCCCTCCTCATGATGTCAGAGGAGTTTCCACACATGGATGAGAATGTATGAGGAAGTGAGGATAGAGGAGGAGGATAAGCAAGAGGAAGGGTTAATTCAGCTCCAAGAGAATCGATAAAGATCAGGAGGAGGTAGTCTGGAGGAGAATGAAGGTTCATCCATTGTTAGGATGGGGGGAAGAGGAGGAAATGGTTAGAGGAGGAAGGGAGTTGGGGATTAATCTGCTGGTCAGCAAAAGGGAGGCGAAGCCAGGAAGGAACTCCCTCAGGGCGCTCTTTAATCTCTCAAACATTCAGAAGCTGTTTGTTCAGATTCCAAAGTTTCCCGTTTAGTTTAGCTCTCCTGTTCCAGAGGAACATTAATCCTTAATCCTGTTAAACAAATGTCTTTAATGTGCAGCTTCAAGGTGGCGACTGGTCACAGAAATCCAGTTCGAGTGAAATCAGAAGCATCAAAATGAAATTTGGTGACTTTTTGTTCCCTGAAGGAAAGCAGCACAACACACTCAGGTCCGGTGGCATCGAGATGCATTCCTCAGGAAGATGATCTGTTTTATCAATAAAGTGCCACTAAAAAAGAGACCCTACCAAATAAAAACGATGCCATGATTCTTCTTTTTTCATTCAGATTGGTTCAGATCTGAATTGGGCCACTTTTACATCATATTTGAAGCTGGTGCAGAAGTCCAGAACACCAGATTTAGAGTTAATTCCTCTGGACCCCCCATAAAGAAAAAGCTAAGTTCAGAAATGAGGAAACAGTCGCTTCTGGAGGATCGAATTGAGCAGCCTTAAAGGGGAACTCCGGTGTTTTTAAACCTTATTTCTGGCATGAAATGCGTTCATCTGCTCACTGAGAACAGTTTGGTGAAAGTCGGCGTCCTTCGGAAGATATTTAGATAACTGGAGATCCATATAACGGAGTGAACGGGGCTTAGAGGATGCAGCCTCTAAATAAGGCATTATCTGTCTTTATTTCACCAATACTTTAAGAAGAATGAATGAATGAACGTGTGCTATAGCTCTGTTAGCTCATAGCTGCTGTTAGCTCATAGCTCTGTTAGCTCATAGCTGCTGTTATGTGGCTACTTGCAGCTATAGGAGAGCTAACGGAGGGATTTCTACACAGGCACTCTACTGAGACCACTTCATCCACACGCCCCCCTGCAGCACAGTTTATTCACTCCGTGCTCTGTGACAGTCGGCTAACTTCACACAGAGTTTGCTGCTGATAGTTTTGTGCAACATGGCAGGATATTTATCAGATTTATGTAGAAATCCCTCTGGGAACTGGGCCGTGGTTCTGCTCAGAGCTGATATATGGCTCATTCACTCCGGTAAGAACGTCCATCTTACTCAAAGTCGTCGTTCGCGTTGTCAAAATCTGATAAATATCCTGCTATGTTGCACAAAACTATCAGCAGCAAACTCTGTGTGAAGTTAGCCGACTGTCACAGAGCACGGAGTGAATAAACTGTGCTGCAGGGGGGCGTGTCAGGTTTAAAAACACCAGAGTTTCCCTTTAAAGCCTGAGGACAGAAACGTCTCTTTGGGCTCTAAACGGACTCCTCGCCTCATATAGTCCTGAAGAACCGCCTCAGCTTCGTCTGTTGAACGCTTTTTACTGATTATTCATCCTTTCTTATGAGCTGGGAATCATCGGGCAGCAGGAGAGTATATCTGACAGAAAAGGGCGTGAGGCGTCCTCCTCTGCAGAGGCTGTGAACACGGCTGTGGTCCCTTTGATTAACAATCATCAGCTACGATAAGAGGAAAGTCTAGTTTAGTCTTACGCATGTCTGTGACCTCACACATAAAAGCCTGAGGTGCATTAGCTTTATGAAACAGCTCTGACTTTGGCAGATGATGCTTTCGTCAGTGGTTATCCGAGTCACATGCTTCATACTGTGGTTTATTCATCAGGTCTCTGCCCATTCAACTTAATCTCCATTTATTCATGTTAAAAATAAGTATGAATAAATCTTCTTTATTGGTACTTAATGAAGGGGAAGGAAGGAGCCCACCTTCTATTTGGGGATTTGGGTTTTCCCTGAACTGGAGGACATCGTTGATGCTAACTATGGACCATTTAAAGGAGTCATTATCATTACCTGCAAACTGTAGAATCAGCACTTTGTTTCAGAATAATGTGATTTATGAGCAGTAACAGGAAGCCATGGCTGTGGTTATCTTTGCTGCCTTTTGACAGGGGAGGCATGAAATGTCTGGATTTTCTGTTCTAATCTATGGCTACACAGCTGAGGTCCATCAAATGGAGTCTCAGGATCCTAACAGACCTCTATCCCTGCATACTTGTGATCGGAAACTGTGGAAAAGCTTTGGAGACAAACTAAAAATCCAGTGGTTGGGAAAATGATCCTTTTGTCTCATTTCAGCCCAATTTGGTTCCAGTTACCTGGAACAGCAGAGGCTGTTTTTCCAGGACTGGTCCTTGAAAGTATGAAGTATGTCAATGATCTATATTAGACTGATTCACACGTAATTATGTCTTAAATTGAACAGCAAATACTTATTTTACTGTCTCCAAAGTAGAAGTTTGAACAGGAACAGATGTGAAGTTTTCATTTAGGAAAAGGAACTTTTATCAGGTTTTTATGATTTATTAATGACTTATTCAGTCATTTTTGTGTTCAGATATGATCAATAATGTCACCTAATGGAAGCATGTATAAAGGGTCCAAGCACAGAACCCTGAGGAACTCCATGATTTGGGGACCTTTTAGGCTCAAAGATATGGACTGATCTGAAGAAGATGGAAAGTCTTTTTGTTGTTGCTTTTTAAATGTTCATGAAGTATATTATTTATTTATCTCATTGTTTTTTCATTTCCTTTGCTTGAAAAATACAATATTCAGCTTTCTTTTGTCAACCGTTTGCTCGAATCATCACAAATCGAGCCACGTTGCAGGGTCTGATGTCCCATAAATGTTTCAGTTAAGGGAAACACAGACTGGGTGGGTGAAAGAACAGAAGAGTGGGGAGAAAAATCACTCCGTCTTCAAACCAGAACGCTTTCCGGAGGGAAGTTATTTCTGTTTTGGCTGCTGAAGTTTCATTGCTTCTGTCTTTAAGCACAATGCGGCTGTCGCTGAGTTTGATTTAAGCTCTCAGAACCTGCCGGCTGTGAAATGAGTGAAGAGGAGGAGGAGTGAGAAGGTTCTGCTTGATGATTGTCGCAGTGTGTTGGCAGACCTTCGGTTTCTGCCCGGAAACACTCGCACACACATTGGGAGTTGTATCTTTGTGAGGACGCATGTGTCAGAGGTCCTGACCCAAACCCTAAAACCAGGTTTGAACTGTTAAACATCCCTCTGAGGGGGGGTCATCACATTCTCACATTCTGTAGAAGCCTCTTCATCATAAATAGGTAAATAGGTACTTCCTTTCCTTCCTTTTCGGAATGCAATCTGCAATGCAGCCACCAGGGGGCAGTGCAGAGTTCAGAGCTCCACCATCAGTTTCAAACATGGCGACGGTGGAGGAGATCATGACCATGAGCCTTCTCACAAAGAGACGGTGGTCTGTGCGGCCGTTACATACATTGCAGCATGTGGATGGAGTTCCAGCATTTCTGTTCTTGTTTCTTTTGCTGGTCGAATGTGAGCGTTTGCTGTGTTTGGGCCTCCACCCAGTGTTAAAAATAAGGGCTCAAATCAGGGCAAAGATGAGGACAATTGTGCTTAAACCAACAGGTATTTTATCTCAACAAGACCTCAGATAATTTTTGTCAAATTGATTTTTTTTAAAAAAAAGGCACAAAATGTCACATTTGAGTAGATTTGACCTGAAAAGAATCAAATTCTTTTTACCTCTTCGAAAATCAGCCTCATTTTGCAGCTTTCACGCTGCACACTTCCATCAGTGTGAGTGTAATGACGCAGGGCATGCTGGGTAATCCTCTGCCGTCTCTCAGGTGATGGGACGCTCAGAATTTGGGACGTGAAGGCTGGAGCGCTCCGATTGGCTGTCCCAGCACACAAGGCTGAGATCCTCAGCTGTGATTGGTGCAAATATGAACAGGTAGCTCCCAACCTTTTGTCTTTATTCTGTTTCTTTGTCTGTATGTAGCAAGTTTAGCTTCGACAGATTTGTTTGATTTTAAATTCATGCTGTTAAAAGTGAGTCCTAAACTCTTTAGAATTGATTTATGTAATGATTCCACTTTGGAAACATTTTATTGGCCTTTAAGTGTCCCTGGTCAGGTTTTCTCTGCATCTACTTAGCTATAAATCAAACTGCAGGTGAAGTATATTTATGAAATAGGTAATTTTTGCTCACGTATCCACGTTTTTGGACAGCTGTGACGTTATATTTTGGGAATTCTCTTCTATTTGCAGAATATTGTGGCCACAGGCTCAGTGGACTGCAGCGTGTGCGTTTGGGACCTGAGGAACGTCCGGCAGCCTGTCAATCAGCTGCTGGGACACACCTACGCCATCCGCAGAGTCAAGGTACGCACCCACCAACACGCACAGATCGTGCTTTCTGCTTCCTGATGCGTGCGGCGTTAAATGATGTCACCACACTGAAGGGAAGTGTGTGTGTCAGTGTGAGGCCTGACAGCATCAAAACACCCACTTTAATTGACCTAATAAGAACACAGACACACATATTAGGCGTGTGTTGAGGCCCCCAAACACAACCCAGTTACTACGATTAGTAACACTTCTTCTCGTGTCTTTAACACACTCACTGCATTTATTACAGACTTTAACGGTGACATATTGTTCTCTTTTTAACAATTTGACACCATTTCCTGCTGGTTTAAGCACAGCGGCTCTCTGTCTGAGCCCTGTTTTCTGGATTAATCCAGTCAGAGCAGCTCTATATACAGATACAGATAGTTACTTATTGCAGAGGGAAACAGTTTAGCAGTTAGCTGTAAGTTAGCAGTTAGCTACAAGTTAGCAGTTAGCTGTGAGTTAGCAGTTAGCTGTAAGTTAGCAGTTAGCTGTGAGTTAGCAGTTAGCTGTAAGTTAGCAGTTAGATGTAAGTTAGCAGTTAGATGTAAGTTAGCAGTTAGCTGTAAGTTAGCAGTTAGATGTAAGTTAGCAGTTAGATGTAAGTTAGCAGTTAGCTGTAAGTTAGCAGTTAGATGTAAGTTAGCAGTTAGCTGTAAGTTAGCAGTTACCTATAAGTTAGCAGTTAGCTGTAAGTTAGCAGCTAGCTGTAAGTTAGAAGTTAGCTGTAAGTTAGCAGTTAGCTGTAAGTTAGCAGTTAGCTATAAGTTAGCAGTTAGCTGTAAGTTAGCAGTTAGATGTAAGACCTAATAAGAACACACACACACATATTAGGCGTGTGTTGAGGCCCCCAAACACAACCCAGTTACTACGATTAGTAACACTTCTTCTCGTGTCTTTAACACACTCACTGCATTTATTACAGACTTTAACGGTGACATATTGTTCTCTTTTTAACAATTTGACACCATTTCCTGCTGGTTTAAGCACAGCGGCTCTCTGTCTGAGCCCTGTTTTCTGGATTAATCCAGTCAGAGCAGCTCTATATACAGATACAGATAGTTACTTATTGGAGAGGGAAACAGTTTAGCAGTTAGCTGTAAGTCAGCAGTTAGCTGTGAGTTAGCAGTTAGCTGTAAGTTAGCAGTTAGCTGTAAGTTAGCAGCAGATGCTAGCAAACAATCCTTTCTCATCAACAGTAATGGACCAAGCCGGAGATGTGCACAGCGTAACCCGTAGTAATGCATGTGAACCGTTAATTACTGCATTTAAACATTTTGAATATATTAACCTCATTAAACAATTGTACCTGGAGACCTCCATCTTTATCAGAAACATGCCGATAATGTAACGCTAACACAGCGAGAGCGGTACACGGCGTTCAATGTAGCAGCGAGAGTGAGGAGAGGACCGGTGTTGTGTTGGAAACACACCTTAAACACAGCTGCAGGTTGTCTGAGTTACAGAACGGAACCGTTCAACTAGAAAGCTTCAGCTAACAAAGTAATGTGGGAACAATAATGTTCATCTTTCAGGAAGGAACAGCAGTAACTCCTTAGAAGTTGGTGTACGTCATCTTAATTAGCTAAGCTGTTAGCGTTAGCTGCTGCTAAAGGAAGAAATAAATCAGTAAATAAACCATGAGGAGTTACTTAATTAGCTAAGCTGTTAGCGTTAGCTGCTGCTAAAAGAAGAAATAAATCAGTAAATAAACCATGAGGAGTTATTTCATTAGCTAAGCTGTTAGCGTTAACTGCTGCTAAAGGAAGAAATAAATCAGTAAATAAACCATGAGGAGTTATTTCATTAGCTAAGCTGTTAGTGTTAGCTGCTGCTAAAGGAAGAAATAAATCAGTAAATAAACCATGAGGAGTTATTTCATTAGCTAAGCTGTTAGCGTTAGCGGCTGCTAAAGGAGGAAATAAATCAGTAAATAAACCATGAGGAGTTATTTCTCAGATGTTTCCATTTCCCTGAAGATGCATGCTCCTCAGTGCAGCTGACAGCAGAACATTTCCACCAGAAGCTGGCTTCACCCGTCCAGCAGGGTGGATGTGAGTGGGCGGGGCTTAGCAGAGGAGGCGGGGCCAACTTAAGGAGTGACGGCTCGTTAAATGAGGAACTTTCAGACAAAGGGAACTAAATAAATACCAGGGTTGTGTTTTTAGGGAGTTTTACCCTGATTTATGCTCCCAGGAGCAGGAACACTATGTCTTTTTACACAATATGTCACCTTTAAATGTTTAAAATCCAGTTTTAAACATCTTTGAGACTTTCCTTTTGTCCCTAGAAGGTGATTTTTTTACAGTGTTACTGCCTTAACAGAATCATCCTCACAATCTGAGTAAATGCAAATAAACTATTCAGACTTCAGCCCGTGGAGCAGCTCATGCAGGGTTTTTCTTGGCAGGTGTTGTCAATCGATCGAGAGGAAACTCTCTCCAAAACTGTTAGTCAGCGTTTGCAGATCTGTCAGCTTGTCTCGATTCATCAGTCGGAGCAGAAAGGGGCAGATCAGCAGCAGAGATATAAATAGACTGATAAACAGAGACCGACTGGCACGCTCTCTGTCCAGCCGTCAAGTGAATTTCAAGACCGTTTTACACTTAAATTCCCTTAAATTAACTGGGTTCTCACACATTTACATCCAGAGTGGTGTGTCCAAACTGTCAGCTGCTCCTGTGTGTGTAACATACCTCTCAAAAGGAAGGAAGTTTGTGAAATTAGAAGGCTTTTATAATCATTTTACACCTTTTGGCCTTTTAAAAAGATATAAATTCTGGAAAATGCACTCTCTGCCACATTTAAGCGTCAAGACTCAACAACAGCTTAATAAAACCAACACTTACGAAGAGCAGAACAATGAAAAATGATGAAAATGATGATAAATAAACTGGGATGGGGTACACAAATAGGAAGGAGATTGTTGGACTCGATGAGATACCAGAAAGAGGAAGATTAAAAAAGTGATGAAGCTGAGGATAATGCAGGAGAATATTTATAAATATTATTGTTAATTTTTGTAAGGAGGAGGATTCGTCACCCTGAACAAACAGGGTAAAAGTAAAACTGGTAAAACTGCTGAGCAGAAGAAAGGCTTGAAACCATGTGCAGCCAGAAGCTGATGGTCTGTTCCACGGCAAAGAAAAGACATTTTTTAAGCATTTACGCTGTTTTAGAAGATGATGGATCTGCTCAAATTGGCAAGAAACTTTAGCGGATCTCTCAAGTGTTGCTCAGATGTTCCCAAGAATCCAAAAAGAAGTGTTTCCATCCGTCCATCCATCATCCATCCATCCATCCATCCATCCATCCATCCATCCATCCATCCATCCATCCATCCATCCATCCATCCTTCCATCATCCATCCATCCATCATCCATCCATCCATCCATCCATCCATCCATCCTTCCATCATCCATCCATCATCCATCCATCCATCCATCCTTCCATCATCCATCCATCCATCATCCATCCATCCATCCATCCATCCATCCATCCATCCTTCCATCATCCATCCATCATCCATCCATCCATCCATCCATCCATCCATCCATCCATCCATCCATCCATCCATCCATCCTTCCATCATCCATCCATCATCCATCATCCATCCATCCATCCATCCATCCATCCATCCTTCCATCATCCATCCATCATCCATCCATCCATCCATCCTTCCATCATCCATCCATCCATCATCCATCCATCCATCCATCCATCCATCCATCCATCCTTCCATCATCCATCCATCATCCATCCATCCATCCATCCATCCATCCATCCATCCATCCATCCATCCATCCATCCATCCATCCTTCCATCCATCCATCATCCATCATCTATCTATCTATCTATCTATCTATCTATCTATCTATCTATCTATCTATCTATCTATCTATCTATCTATCTATCTATCTATCTATCTATCTTATCTATCTTATCTATCTTATCTATCTATCTTATCTATCTATCTATCTATCTATCTATCTATCTATCTATCTATCTATCTATCTATCTATCTATCTATCTATCTATCTATCTATCTATCTATCTATCTATCTATCTATCTATCTATCTATCTATCTATCTATCTATCTATCTATCTATCTATCTATCTATCTATCTATCTATCTATCTATCTATCTATCTATCTATCTATCTATCTATCTATCTATCTATCTATCCATCTACCCACCCACCTATCCATCTATCCATCCATCCATCCATCTATCCACCCACCTATCCACCTATCTATCCATCTATCTATCCACCCACCTATCCACCTATCTATCCATCTATCTATCCACCCACCTATCCATCTATCCATCCATCCATCCATCTATCCATCTATCCCACCTGTAGGTTCTCACAGATGAGGGATCGATGCTTCCAAACTTTCCTCTCATGGACCTCCAAAAAGCACCACTTGAACCAACGAGTGGAGTCACATGAGCCCAGAGCAGCATGCTTAGATAATAAGGTTTACCTGCTGTCATTTAACAACTATTCTCACATTCATGGCCATCTTTCTCACAGACAGTTTGATAATTATCATAAGAAATCAAACCTGTGGGATTAGACTCTCTGCAGCTCGGTGTCTTAAAGGTTTATATCTTCACACTAAAAACCTCAACAGACAGAAAGAAGATTTCTGACACTTTCGATCAGTTTCCTTTCAACACAGACTAAACTTGATTCGTAACTTTTCTCTTCCTGCAGTTCTCTCCTTTCTGTAAGACGGTGTTGGCGTCCTGCTCGTATGACTTCACCGTCAGGTAAGATCAGCTCTGTCTCCGGAGTCAGTTTTATCTGTTGGTGGTGTTCCTAAAAGCAGCAGGAAGCGAAATGTGAGGGTGGAGTTAATTTGGTTTTAATGGAGCATGGAAATGAGTTCCTCACTGCAACGCTTCCATGATGACGGCGTTTAGATGAAACACATCTTACTGCTCCCTGTTTCAGGAAGTAGATGGAGCCTGTCCAAAGTGAACGTGTCTGCAGTAAGAAATGTAGAAAGGAAACAAACTCTGGCTGAAAAATGAGGCAGAAACTCTGCAGAGCTCATTCAAAGACAAATATTAGCTTAAAGCTAACACTTCAGTGCTTCTTTTTCTGGATATTTCATAGATAACTATTCTACTTAGAGTCTACTTCCTTGTAGATACTCTGTTGGGTGTCCAGAACTCCCAGCATCCATCATTCTGGTTTGGTTAACAGTCTCAGCCTCAGCATTTACGCTGTTTTAGAAGATGATGGATCTGCTCAAATTAGCAAGAAACTTTAGCGGATCTCTCAATTGTTGCTCAGATGTTCCCAAGAATCCAAAAAGAAGTGTTTCCATCCATCCGTCCATCCGTCCATCATCCATCATCCATCCATCCATCATCTGTCCATCCATCCATCCATCCATCCATCATCCATCCATCCATCCATCCATCCATCCATCATCCGTCCATCCATCCATCCATCCATCCATCCATCCATCCATCATCTGTCCATCCATCCATCCATCCATCCATCATCCATCCATCCATCCATCCATCCATCCATCCGTCCATCCATCCATCCATTCATCCATCCATCCATCATCCATCCATCCATCCATCCATCATCCGTCCATCCATCCATCCATCCATCCATCCATCATCCGTCCATCCATCCATCCATCCATCCATCCATCCATCCATCCATCATCCATCCATCATCCGTCCATCCATCCATCCATCCATCCATCATCCATCCATCCATCCATCCATCCATCCATCCATCCATCCATCATCCATCCATCCATCCATCCATCCATCCGTCCATCCATCCATCCATTCATCCATCCATCCATCATCCATCCATCCATCCATCCATCATCCGTCCATCCATCCATCCATCCATCCATCCATCCATCCATCATCTATCCATCCATCCATCCATCATCTATCCATCCATCCATCCATCCATCCATCATCCATCCATCCATCCATCATCCATCCATCCATCCATCCATCATCCATCCATCCATCCATCCATCCATCATCTATCCATCCATCCATCCATCCATCCATCCATCATCCATCCATCCATCCATCCATCCATCCATCATCCATCCATCCATCCATCCATCATCTATCCATCCATCATCTATCCATCCATCCATCATCCATCCATCCATCCATCCATCATCCATCCATCAACCATCCATCCATCATCCATCCATCCATCCATCATCCATCCATCATCTATCCATCCATCCATCCATCCATCCATCCATCATCCATCCATCATCTATCCATCCATCCATCATCCATCCATCCATCTATCCATCATCCATCCATCATCTGTCCATCCATCCATCATCCATCCATCATCCATCCATCCATCCATCCATCCATCCATCCATCCATTCATCCACCATCCATCCATCCATCCATCCATCCATCCATCCATCATCTGTCCATCCATCCATCCATCCATCCATCATCTGTCCATCCATCCATCCATCCATCCATCCATCCATCCATCCATCCATCCATCCATCCATCCATCCATCCATCCATCATCCATCCATCCATCCATCCATCCATCCATTCATCCACCATCCATCCATCCATCCATCCATCCATCATCTGTCCATCCATCCATCCATCCATCCATCCATCCATCCATCCATCATCTGTCCATCCATCCATCCATCCATCCATCCATCCATCCATCCATCCATCCATCCATCCATCCATCCATCCATCCATCCATCCATCCATCAACCATCCATCCATCCATCAACCATCCATCCATCATCCATCCATCCATCCATCCATCCATCCATCCATCCATCCATCATGCATCCATCCATCCATCCATCCATCCATCCATCCATCCATCCATCCATCCATCCATCATCCATCCGTCCATCAATTGAGGCAGAAACTCTGCAGAGCTCATTCAAAGACAAATATTAGCTTAAAGCTAACACTTCAGTGCTTCTTTTCCTGGATATTTCATAGATGACTATTCTACTTAGAGTCTACTTCCTTGTAGATACTCTGTTGGGTGTCCAGAACTCCCAGCATCCATCGTTCTGGCTCAGTTTGACACTTTTCCAGGAGCCGAAAACACGATGAAGGCGAGCTGAAGGGGTGCCGATGCCGAAATGAACTGAAAACATTGAGTATGCCACATAAACAGGAAGAGAAAGAGGGAAGGAATTCCAAAGGGAAAGCCGGGAGATAAATGTGGCATCAGCTGAGTGTTTGTCAAGCCCTCTGGTTTATTGTTTTATTGATCCAGGCTTTCATTGGCTCAATTACTCTGTGCTGTGTACTAATTTCATTAAGTTTGGCCTCTGCCACACACACTCTCTTATCTTTGGGAGTAATGTGTCATAAAGCATTCCATCACTCGAACCTTTGCCATAAAAGCTCACAACACACCCCTAAAACCAAGCCTCGGACCTCACAAAGACTTTTAAACCTCAGGGCTCCAACATTTTGGTCCCCACAGAGATGCTTGATCCCAGAAATACAGAGAAAAGAAGATTTATTTTCTTTTTTTAAGAGGCTGGAACAGTAATGACTCCTGATGATGGAGGTTTTCAGTCAGGAGACGTTTAAACCTTTGATCAACCTTTGAATCTGTAGTATTTTACAGCATATAAATGATGAGGTTCTGTCAGATTTATTCTGCATCCTCCACCGAGCTCTGAGCAGATCTAAGTGATCCATCTGATCAAAACCAAGCCTTTTCTGAACCTTTAAATCCAGTCTGACTCCCCAGAGTTCTGATCTCATCTCATTATAGTATTTTATTGCTATTATTAAACATAATACTCCTTTTACATCCATATTCACCATCATTAATCATCAAAATAAAACCGCTGATCCTCATTCAGCTGCGTTCACAGCATCTGTTACAGGAAAATAAAAGATAGTTTCACTTTAAGTGAGTTTAAAGAACTCAAACCCGTAGAAAACAGAGTCCGATGCTGGTTGATGCTTCAGTAACTCCACGATGAAGATGATCTGTCCTCATGGCGTCCAGACTTCATCCAGGAAGCTTCTGGAGCAGCTGTGATTGGCTCTTTTGACTTTTCTGGGATAGATAATGGTAGACTTGGAATAAAGGAACCATATTTGCTCCTGTGTTGATAATAAAGTTGACAAAATGTCCCTTTAAGGTTAATTTAGAACCTGTATTAAGTGTAATTAGATGTTTTAATCCACCGACAGCTGCAATATGAATATATTCCACAACATTTAAGGGTTGTTGTAGCAGAAAAACCGGAATAATAAGTGTTTTCACTCCTATTAACTTGCCTGGTGCTCGTTCTCTGAGATAAACCTGAATCCCTTCATTACTGCTGTGCCAACAGGCTTTTAACCTCTTAGTTTTCTGTTTTGTGCTGAGGTTCATGGTGATTCTCAGCTGTTCAGACAGAACATCCAGCCGGTGTGGGCTCCTTCGTGTAAACACTGAGCATCGATTTGCACTGGAGACTCTAATCACCTCATTACAGGGAGATGCATCTCTTTACACCCTGAGCCAGAGGCCTGATCTGCAGTTCACTGAAGCGTCGCGTCAGACGCATGACTTCATTTTCTGGGTGTGAATTCTGAACGTTTTAATGTGTAAACTGTGCCTGAGCTGCTCCACTAACAAGTGCCGAGATGCAGTTGTCAGTCATTGTGATTGTTAAAGGTTAAATCTGAGCAGCGTTGGTGTAAAACACTCATTAGACCTTCTGCTGTGCAAACACAGCTGCTCCGACGCCAGAGGAAACGTGCAAACACAGAGCAGCCCCTGAATGCACCATGGAAACACTCGAATGCAGGGCAAAGGTTTTCACTTGCTTTTTAAAAAGATTCAGCTGTTTTTATTCCTCTTTAATCAACAGTTCTGTAATGTGTTGCTCATTTAGTAGAAATAAAAGTTAAGACTTCATCGAGTAACTCGAGGACAAAAACCCTTCAGCTTCGATGCTTCGTTTAACTCCCACCAACACGTTCTGCCCAGCGGCCGCCCTGTTTCACAGTTTTCTTGTGCATAGGTGCGAATGATGGCCCTCACCGGCCCTCTTTGACCCTCTAATCTAACCAGCTTTATTGATTAAAAAAGGACGACAATCCCCGACAAAAGGATAGGAGAGATAAAGACAAGAGACAGAAGGTCTGTGGTGCGTATGAATGTGTGGAAGCTTGTGTTGTGGTCTGTAAGTAACCCCCGTATCCACCAGAAATGAAGCTGTGCAGCAGTGAGACAGAAAGCAGTGATGTTGACCTGCAACACTTACTCAGCATCAGCCTGGATCACAGCCGGCGACCACAGCCGGCGACCACAGCCGGCGACCAAAGCCAGGGACCACAGCCTGCGACCACAGCCGGCGACCGCAGCCTGCGACCAAAGCCAGGGACCACAGCCAAGGACCACAGCCGGCGACCAAAGCCGGCAACCGCAGCCGGCAACCACAGCCGGCGACCACAGCCTGCGACCACAGCCTGCGACCGCAGCCTGCGACCAAAGCCAGGGACCACAGCCAAGGACCACAGCCGGCGACCGCAGCCGGCGACCGCAGCCGGCGACCGCAGCCGGCGACCGCAGCCTGCGACCGCAGCCTGCGACCAAAGCCAGGGACCACAGCCAGGGACCACAGCCGGCGACCAAAGCCGGCGACCGCAGCCGGCGACCGCAGCCGGCGACCGCAGCCTGCGACCGCAGCCTGCGACCAAAGCCAGGGACCACAGCCAAGGACCACAGCCGGCGACCAAAGCCGGCGACCACAGCCTGCGACCAAAGCCAGGGACCACAGCCAAGGACCGCAGCCGGCGACCAAAGCCAGGGACCACAGCCAAGGACCGCAGCCGGCGACCAAAGCCAGGGACCACAGCCAAGGACCACAGCCGGCGACCACAGCCTGCGACCACAGCCTGCGACCAAAGCCAGGGACCACAGCCTGCGACCACAGCCTGCGACCAAAGCCAGGGACCACAGCCGGCGACCGCAGCCTGCGACCACAGCCTGGATCACAGCTGGTGCTGGTGTCGGGCCATGCACCTCCAGCAGTGCTCTGGATTGCCGCTCAGTCCCGGCAGCCCAGCTACACTCTACCAGCAACAGAGCCAGCCAGGGCAGGAGCCCCCCCAACCCCAGGGACAAAAGCAAAAACAACCAGCCCAGAATCCAGGAAAGGCACCAGCCAGGACATCCTGAGCAAACCAGCAGCCCAGCGGGTACGGTACAGAGGATAGGCATCGCAACCCTGCCGAGGGCAAGGCGAATGCCCCCCACCTCGGGGACGCAGGGCAAAGGGGACACACCCCACCCACAGGAAGGATCCAGCTGCCGCACGACACAGCCAGGAGGGGGCCACCAACCCCCGTAGGGATCCAGTTGGTAAACATCGTGGCGGGTCTTGGTGGAAAAGCATCAGCAAAACCCGCAGCATCCCCCCACCCCGGCACGCCACCCCGTGACATCACCTCACCAGCCCCATTGGAAAAATCTTTATTACGTCCAAGTAAAGGTCCAATTGGACTCCAGGCAAGTTGCAGAAGCATCTAAAGGCCACTGGTAGAAGTTGGACGCAGCAAAGCCCAAACTAAGGGTCAGAATACGGATGGTGAAGGTGGAATGAATTTCCTTTTCAGTTCATCAGGACCATCAGGTTAATTCTGTCTTCCTGAGGTCGATAATTATCAGTTCATCTTTAATTCCTCCTTTTAATTTTCTCTGTAATTTATTTTCTTCACACCTTAAAATGTAAAAATAGTACATAATAAATGATTCTTTCCACGGTGGATTTTTCCAGCTGAGCCTACGATCGTATTGAGTATGAAACGGAGACTCTGAGCTCATGTCGTCCTCCTCTAATCTCTCATGTTTGCTTTAGATAATGTGTTCTGTGTGTATGAACATTAATTTCCTGTTTAAACTAAAAGCATCAGCCTCATCAGCTCAGGATCTCATCACTCTCATGTCTTCTGTCACCTCATTCCCTTAAACGCCTTATTTCCTCAGGCTTTGTTTGCGTCTTCATGGCCTTTTTATTCTTCTTTTGGTGACTTCACAGGTGTGACGGTAAAGGCACAAAGCTGTCAGGTGAATAGACGGTTTCACTGAATGAAACACAAAAGAAGCTAAATAATTACTCTCTGTGGAAACTGCAGACAAAAGGCCTCGCTGGCCTTATTAATACAAATAACGCGGTGTGTTTGTCTAACTGGGTGGGTCATCTGCTCTTCCATATAACACGCGTTCATGCCGTCTTTACCTATAATCTGAGTCACACCTGATGAGTCTGACACGGTTGTTTAAACAGAACCTGCTCCTCTCAGCTGATGGTGTTTTGGTATTTACAGAGAGTCCGAACCACAGATGTTTGCATGTCTACTGATTAGTTTCCAGACCTGCCGATCAAATCTTTCTGGGCTACAACCTGAATCAAAGTATTTTTTTGTGTTTTTGGAGAGTTTTACACCTGCTGGTGACCTCAGATGCACTGATATATGCTCCCAGGAGCAGGAAGAAGGAGTTTTACACTTCAGACGCCCTGATATATGCTCCCAGGAACAGGAAGAAGGGTTTTTACACTTCAGACGCCCTGATATATGCTCCCAGGAGCAGGAAGAAGGGTTTTTACACTTCAGACACCCTGATATATGCTCCCAGGAACAGGAAGAAGGGTTTTTACACTTCAGACGCCCTGATATATGCTCCCAGGAGCAGGAAGAAGGGTTTTTACACTTCAGACGCCCTGATATCTGCTCCCAGGAGCAGGAAGAAGGAGTTTTACACTTCAGACGCCCTGATATATGCTCCCAGGAGCAGGAAGAAGGAGTTTTACACTTCAGACGCCCTGATATATGCTCCCAGGAACAGGAAGAAGGGTTTTTACACTTCAGACACCCTGATATATGCTCCCAGGAGCAGGAAGAAGGGTTTTTACACTTCAGACGCCCTGATATATGCTCCCAGGAACAGGAAGAAGGAGTTTTACACTTCAGATGCCCTGATATATGCTCCCAGGAGCAGGAAGAAGGAGTTTTATACTTCAGACACCCTGATATATGCTCCCAGGAACAGGAAGAAGGGTTTTTACACTTCAGACACCCTGATATATGCTCCCAGGAGCAGGAAGAAGGGTTTTTACACTTCAGATGCCCTGATATATGCTCCCAGGAACAAGAAGAAGGGTTTTTACACTTCAGATGCCCTGATATATGCTCCCAGGAGCAGGAAGAAGGAGTTTTATACTTCAGACACCCTGATATATGCTCCCAGGAGCAGGAAGAAGGAGTTTTACACTTCAGACGCCCTGATATATGCTCCCAGGAGCAGGAAGAAGGAGTTTTATACTTCAGACACCCTGATATCTGCTCCCAGGAACAGGAAGAAGGGTTTTTACACTTCAGACGCCCTGATATATGCTCCCAGGAGCAGGAAGAAGGAGTTTTATACTTCAGACGCCCTGATATATGCTCCCAGGAGCAGGAAGAAGGAGTTTTACACTTCAGACGCCCTGATATATGCTCCCAGGAACAGGAAGAAGGAGTTTTACACTTCAGACGCCCTGATATATGCTCCCAGGAGCAGGAAGAAGGAGTTTTACACTTCAGACGCCCTGATATCTGCTCCCAGGAGCAGGAAGAAGGGTTTTTACTCTTCAGACGCCCTGATATATGCTCCCAGGAACAGGAAGAAGGAGTTTTACACTTCAGACGCCCTGATATATGCTCCCAGGAACAGGAAGAAGGAGTTTTACTCTTCAGACGCCCTGATATCTGCTCCCAGGAGCAGGCAGAAGGGTTTTTACACTTCAGATGCCCTGATATATGCTCCCAGGAGCAGGAAGAAGGGATTTTACACTTCAGACACCCTGATATATGCTCCCAGGAGCAGGAAGAAGGGTTTTTACACTTCAGACGCCCTGATATATGCTCCCAGGAGCAGGAAGAAGGGTTTTTACACTTCAGACGCCCTGATATATGCTCCCAGGAGCAGGAAGAAGGGTTTTTACACTTCAGACGCCCTGATATATGCTCCCAGGAGCAGGAAGAAGGGTTTTTACACTTCAGACGCCCTGATATATGCTCCCAGGAACAGGAAGAATGAGTTTTACACTTCAGACGCCCTGATATATGCTCCCAGGAGCAGGAAGAAGGGTTTTTACACTTCAGACGCCCTGATATATGCTCCCAGGAACAGGAAGAAGGAGTTTTACACTTCAGACACCCTGATATCTGCTCCCAGGAACAGGAAGAAGGAGTTTTACACTTCAGACGCCCTGATATATGCTCCCAGGAACAAGAAGAAGGGTTTTTACACTTCAGACGCCCTGATATATGCTCCCAGGAGCAGGAAGAAGGGTTTTTACACTTCAGACACCCTGATATCTGCTCCCAGGAACAGGAAGAAGGGTTTTTACTCTTCAGACACCCTGATATATGCTCCCAGGAGCAGGAAGAAGGGTTTTTACACTTCAGACGCCCTGATATATGCTCCCAGGAGCAGGAAGAAGGGTTTTTACACTTCAGACACCCTGATATATGCTCCCAGGAACAGGAAGAAGGGTTTTTACACTTCAGACGCCCTGATATATGCTCCCAGGAACAGGAAGAAGGGTTTTTACACTTCAGACACCCTGATATATGCTCCCAGGAACAGGAAGAAGGGTTTTTACACTTCAGACGCCCTGATATATGCTCCCAGGAACAGGAAGAAGGGTTTTTACACTTCAGACGCCCTGATATATGCTCCCAGGAACAGGAAGAAGGGTTTTTACACTTCAGACACCCTGATATATGCTCCTAGGAGCAGGAAGAAGGGTTTTTACACTTCAGACACCCTGATATATGCTCCCAGGAACAGGAAGAAGGGTTTTTACACTTCAGACGCCCTGATATATGCTCCCAGGAACAGGAAGAAGGGTTTTTACACTTCAGACGCCCTGATATATGCTCCCAGGAACAGGAAGAAGGGTTTTTACACTTCAGACACCCTGATATATGCTCCCAGGAACAGGAAGAAGGGTTTTTACACTTCAGACGCCCTGATATATGCTCCCAGGAACAGGAAGAAGGGTTTTTACACTTCAGACGCCCTGATATATGCTCCCAGGAACAGGAAGAAGGGTTTTTACACTTCAGACGCCCTGATATATGCTCTAGGAGCAGGAAGAAGGATTTTTACACTTCAGACGCCCTGATATATGCTCCCAGGAGCAGGAAGAAGAGATTTAACACAATATGTCCCCTTTAAAGACAGCAGTGAATTCAGCCAATCGTGCATGTTTTATGATCTCTCACAGAGAAATTTAGAAGCAGCTAAATTAATGTGATCTTGTAGAGCGCACACACACACACACACACACACACACACATACACACACACACACACACACACACATGCAATAAACCAAGTGTGAGCAGTGATTTACACTAACAACTCATTCACTGAGTGGATAATACCTCTCAATGCCTGATCCTCCCCAGACACTCATGATTCAGTGTGTGTGTGTGTGCATGTGTGTGTTGTGCATGTGCATGTGCACGTGTGTGTGTGTGTGTGTGTGTGTGTGTTGTGCATGTGTGTGTGTGTGTGTGTTGTGTATTAATACAGGCCTAATGGAGCCTATTGGGAGCTGCAGTTCCCCCTGAAAATGATTTAATTACATTTGCAAAGTGGATGAGTCTGGAGGGAGTGTTTGCTGCGTCAGGGTTCTCACACACACTTACGTGCACACACTCACGTGCACACACTCACGTGCACACACACACACGACTCTGCCAGGACCAGGAAGAGAAACAGCCTTTCAATTAGTCTGATTGGCCGCTGCTGCCTTAGCTCTGGACGCAGTGTTTTATTGGCTCTCGCTTTCTTTCCACTCGCCTCCTCTGCTCTCCTTCTTCTTCGTCATCTTTATTTTTCATAACCTCATTTTCTAGATTGCTGCCCTCCTCACTTCCCTTTGCTCTCTGTTTAAAGCCGCCTGTTACTCATCAGTCTCCCTGTTTTCCTTATCTTGCATCGTAATTTGGAGGTGATCTTTTTGTTGGTTTTGTATCAAATCTTTATGAAATAAAGAGTGAAATAACACATTTTTTTTTATCGTGCCCTACATTTTCTTTCTTCTACACCAAAGGCCTCGATCAGCCAGATAAATCTGGATTGTGTCACATTGTGTGTGGCTTTAAACATCTGAGCAACAACAGGAAATTGGATCTAAGCCACATCTTCAGTTGGTTTTAATTGGAAATCCAATGCAAATGACTCAAATTTAGATTTTAAAGTGTTTGTAGATCTCCAATCATGGAAGTTCTGACGAGAATCAGTGTTGCTATGGTTACTCAGCGTTTTGCATCCAACAAACTGTGATTAAATGTTTTTTTTTTTTGCTGTACGTGAAACATCTGTGTGTTTGTGTGTGTTCAGGTTCTGGGATTACAGTAGGAATCCGCCTCTTCTGGACACTGTGGAGCATCATTCGGAGTTTGTCTGTGGGTTAGACTTCAACCTGCACATCCCCGGCCAGGTAACACACCAACAGACCCGCTCCCTTTGGATCTGTGCTCTTAGATTTAAACTTAGACGTAGTTCCTGCTGCAAGCTGCTGCCTGACTTGTTGGAGGTGGTTCAGAAAAAGTCTCTTTATGCTGCCGAGTCGTGGCTAAAAATGAGGCTTTTTACGAAGTAATCTGGTTATTATCTGTCAGAATTCTTCCCTCACAGATTAATATCACTCTGCAACCGATAGCTGATCCTTACTCCCGGAGCTATGGCCAATCGTAGATCACAGAACTGCTTTTATTGGCTCGACTCTGCAGTTGCAGGTTAGTACAGAGTCTCGGGGGTTCCTTACAAGTCGAACAAGGAACCGAATGTGCAGTTATTGATCAGAACGCTGGAAGAGTTTGTCCTGCAGGGAACTCCCATGAAAGCTCCTAAAACTGTTCGGATCCAACGGATCTCATGATATGACGCTCGGTGTCCTGGATTAAAGCGTCAGTATCTGCTTCATCAGATCTGAGCATCATTCTGGCAGTTTTTACCACACATCTCTGATTGATAGAGAGCTCATTTATTGTTGGTTACGGTCTGATTAAAGCTATCTGGCAGCCAGATCCTAGAAGGCTGCTCGTCTTTTCAGATGTGGGAACATCCCTCCCGTCTCTAAGTGGCGATCGGATCTCAGTGTTCAGTCAGTTGGTTGGCTGTGGTTCTGGAAATGGGGTCATCCGTCAGGCTGGCTGTGAGCAGGCCGGGTTAACCCACACAGAAGCAGGGCTGTCAGGGCTGGGTGTGCTCACATGTGTTAGAGGAGAGAGGCAGTGAGCTGAAAAGGCCACCGGTGTCATAATCAGACAGTCAGTGTGGCCGCTGTGTGTCCTCGCCTATCAAGAGAGGGAAGTCCCAAAGTCAGGGTTAAAATCCAGCAGAGTTCGGCAGAAAAGTTTAGCTTTGTTCCCCAAACTTCTGCAGGAGGAGTTCAGGTGGACTCTGTTCTCCTTCCATCTCTGATGATATGGGCTGATGTAAAGGACCAGAGGAGGTGTTCAGGTGGACTCTGTTCTCCTTCCATCTCTGATGATATGGGCTGATGTAAAGGACCAGAGGAGATGTTCAGGTGGACTCTGTTCTCCTTCCATCTCTGATGATATGGGCTGATGTAAAGGACCAGAGGAGGTGTTCAGGTGGACTCTGTTCTCCTTCCATCTCTGATGATATGGGCTGATGTAAAGGACCAGAGGAGGTGTTCAGGTGGACTCTGTTCTCCTTCCAGGAGGTTTGGTGAAGCTGAGCTCATTTATCAGGATGATGATGATGCATCTCCTCACAGAGCAGCTCTGTGAACTCTATTTTAACCTGAATAAAACAGCTGATGAAGAGCTGTGAAGCGTCTTCCTTCAAGCAGTCTGGTCAGTTTGTGGTTGAACTACTTTAAGACTTGTGGAAGAAGTCGAGAGCAACTTTTCTTTTAAGTGGAAACAAAATGTTCGGATCATTGTCCTGAACCCTTTTACAGCTGAAATTACAACAATTCTTCCTTTAAAAGAACAAACCGCAGAGCATCATCCTCAGAGTTTTCCTTTAATTTTCCTTTCAGGCCTCAGTGATCCTGTTAAAGTCGCTGAACATAATGTTATATTCTTTATGGTAACTCTTTCCTGCCTCCACACACAAACACACCTCGGTTTCCAGCACCGTCACTTTCCACCCGAGGACAGAAATAGCTCTGGAAAATCTGCCCGAGGAGGACAAAGACAACGATACCAAAGTGGAAGTGCGTACGTGATAACGCCCCCGGAGCAGCGCCACGGCGAACTGTCAGATCACCGTGGCGACCAGTCACACGCTCAGCCTGACGGACAGTTAGCTGTGAGTGCTGTTCTGTTGGGATCACTCCAAGGGAATGGAGTTCTTCTTCATGTGTTGTATCTGAGACGTTTTACGCTACACATCTGTTTCTAGTTTGGTTCGCTGGCAGGTTTCAGGCCTCCTCGAGCCGACCCTTAACCCCCTCCTCCCGGGCCTAACGCCACGGGGCGTTCGTGCCCCTGGTACTTTGTAGGTTTCCACTCTTTTGGTGCAGAAATACCCCCCTGAGCTGGTGTTTCATCCTCAGAGTGAGCTGGTGTTTCATCCTCAGAGTGAGCTGGTGTTTCATCCTCAGAGTGAGCTGGTGTTTCATCCTCAGAGTGAGCCGGTGTTTCATCCTCAGAGTGAGCTGGTGTTTCATCCTCAGAGTGAGCTGGTGTTTCATCCTCAGAGTGAGCTGGTGTTTCATCCTCAGAGTGAGCTGGTGTTTCATCCTCAGAGTGAGCTGGTGTTTCATCCTCAGAGTGAGCTGGTGTTTCATCCTCAGAGTGAGCTGGTGTTTCATCCTCAGAGTGAGCTGGTGTTTCATCCTCAGAGTGAGCTGGTGTTTCATCCTCAGAGTGAGCTGGTGTTTCATCCTCAGAGTGAGCTGGTGTTTCATCCTCAGAGTGAGCTGGTGTTTCATCCTCAGAGTGAGCTGGTGTTTCATCCTCAGAGTGAGCTGGTGTTTCATCCTCAGAGTGAGCTGGTGTTTCATCCTCAGAGTGAGCTGGTGTTTCATCCTCAGTGAGCTGGTGTTTCATCCTCAGAGTGAGCTGCTGTTTCATCCTCAGAGTGAGCTGGTGTTTCATCCTCAGAGTGAGCTGGTGTTTCATCCTCAGAGTGAGCTGCTGTTTCATCCTCAGTGAGCTGGTGTTTCATCCTCAGAGTGAGCTGGTGTTTCATCCTCAGTGAGCTGCTGTTTCATCCTCAGTGAGCTGGTGTTTCATCCTCAGAGTGAGCTGGTGTTTCATCCTCAGAGTGAGCTGGTGTTTCATCCTCAGAGTGAGCTGGTGTTTCATCCTCAGAGTGAGCTGGTGTTTCATCCTCAGAGTGAGCTGGTGTTTCATCCTCAGAGTGAGCTGGTGTTTCATCCTCAGAGTGAGCTGGTGTTTCATCCTCAGAGTGAGCTGGTGTTTCATCCTCAGAGTGAGCTGGTGTTTCATCCTCAGAGTGAGCTGGTGTTTCATCCTCAGAGTGAGCTGGTGTTTCATCCTCAGAGTGAGCTGGTGTTTCATCCTCAGAGTGAGCTGGTGTTTCATCCTCAGTGAGCTGGTGTTTCATCCTCAGAGTGAGCTGCTGTTTCATCCTCAGAGTGAGCTGGTGTTTCATCCTCAGAGTGAGCTGGTGTTTCATCCTCAGAGTGAGCTGCTGTTTCATCCTCAGAGTGAGCTGGTGTTTCATCCTCAGAGTGAGCTGGTGTTTCATCCTCAGAGTGAGCTGCTGTTTTATCCTCAGAGTGAGCTGGTGTTTCATCCTCAGAGTGAGCTGGTGTTTCATCCTCAGAGTGAGCTGGTGTTTCATCCTCAGAGTGAGCTGGTGTTTCATCCTCAGAGTGAGCTGGTGTTTCATCCTCAGAGTGAGTGAGCTGGTGTTTCATCCTCAGAGTGAGTGAGCTGGTGTTTCATCCTCAGAGTGAGCTGGTGTTTCATCCTCAGAGTGAGCTGGTGTTTCATCCTCAGAGTGAGCTGGTGTTTCATCCTCAGAGTGAGCTGGTGTTTCATCCTCAGAGTGAGCTGGTGTTTCATCCTCAGAGTGAGCTGGTGTTTCATCCTCAGAGTGAGCTGGTGTTTCATCCTCAGAGTGAGCTGGTGTTTCATCCTCAGAGTGAGCTGGTGTTTCATCCTCAGAGTGAGCTGGTGTTTCATCCTCAGAGTGAGCTGGTGTTTCATCCTCAGAGTGAGCTGGTGTTTCATCCTCAGTGAGCTGGTGTTTCATCCTCAGAGTGAGCTGCTGTTTCATCCTCAGAGTGAGCTGGTGTTTCATCCTCAGAGTGAGCTGGTGTTTCATCCTCAGAGTGAGCTGCTGTTTCATCCTCAGAGTGAGCTGGTGTTTCATCCTCAGAGTGAGCTGGTGTTTCATCCTCAGAGTGAGCTGCTGTTTTATCCTCAGAGTGAGCTGGTGTTTCATCCTCAGAGTGAGCTGGTGTTTCATCCTCAGAGTGAGCTGGTGTTTCATCCTCAGAGTGAGCTGGTGTTTCATCCTCAGAGTGAGCTGGTGTTTCATCCTCAGAGTGAGCTGGTGTTTCATCCTCAGAGTGAGCTGGTGTTTCATCCTCAGAGTGAGCTGCTGTTTCATCCTCAGAGTGAGCTGGTGTTTCATCCTCAGAGTGAGCTGGTGTTTCATCCTCAGAGTGAGCTGGTGTTTCATCCTCAGAGTGAGCTGCTGTTTCATCCTCAGAGTGAGCTGGTGTTTCATCCTCAGAGTGAGCTGCTGTTTCATCCTCAGAGTGAGCTGCTGTTTTATCCTCAGAGTGAGCTGGTGTTTCATCCTCAGAGTGAGCTGGTGTTTCATCCTCAGAGTGAGCTGGTGTTTCATCCTCAGAGTGAGCTGGTGTTTCATCCTCAGAGTGAGCTGGTGTTTCATCCTCAGTGAGCAGCTGTTTCATCCTCAGAGTGAGCTGGTGTTTCATCCTCAGAGTGAGCTGCTGTTTCATCCTCAGAGTGAGCTGCTGTTTCATCCTCAGAGTGAGCTGGTGTTTTATCCTCAGAGTGAGCTGCTGTTTCATCCTCAGAGTGAGCTGGTGTTTCATCCTCAGAGTGAGCTGGTGTTTCATCCTCAGAGTGAGCTGGTGTTTCATCCTCAGAGTGAGCTGGTGTTTCATCCTCAGAGTGAGCTGGTGTTTCATCCTCAGAGTGAGCTGGTGTTTCATCCTCAGAGTGAGCTGGTGTTTCATCCTCAGAGTGAGCTGGTGTTTCATCCTCAGAGTGAGCTGGTGTTTCATCCTCAGAGTGAGCTGGTGTTTCATCCTCAGAGTGAGCTGCTGTTTCATCCTCAGAGTGAGCTGGTGTTTCATCCTCAGAGTGAGCTGGTGTTTCATCCTCAGAGTGAGCTGCTGTTTTATCCTCAGAGTGAGCTGGTGTTTCATCCTCAGAGTGAGCTGGTGTTTCATCCTCAGAGTGAGCTGGTGTTTCATCCTCAGAGTGAGCTGGTGTTTCATCCTCAGAGTGAGTGAGCTGGTGTTTCATCCTCAGAGTGAGTGAGCTGGTGTTTCATCCTCAGAGTGAGCCGGTGTTTTATCCTCAGAGTGAGCTGGTGTTTTATCCTCAGAGTGAGCTGGTGTTTTATCCTCAGAGTGAGCTGGTGTTTCATCCTCAGAGTGAGCTGGTGTTTCATCCTCAGAGTGAGCTGGTGTTTCATCCTCAGAGTGAGCTGGTGTTTTATCCTCAGAGTGAGCTGGTGTTTCATCCTCAGAGTGAGCTGGTGTTTTATCCTCAGAGTGAGCTGGTGTTTCATCCTCAGAGTGAGCTGGTGTTTCATCCTCAGAGTGAGCTGGTGTTTCATCCTCAGAGTGAGCTGGTGTTTCATCCTCAGAGTGAGTGAGCTGGTGTTTCATCCTCAGAGTGAGCTGCTGTTTCATCCTCAGAGTGAGCTGGTGTTTCATCCTCAGTGAGCTGGTGTTTCATCCTCAGAGTGAGCTGCTGTTTCATCCTCAGTGAGCTGGTGTTTCATCCTCAGAGTGAGCTGCTGTTTCATCCTCAGTGAGCAGCTGTTTCATCCTCAGAGTGAGCTGGTGTTTCATCCTCAGAGTGAGCTGGTGTTTCATCCTCAGTGAGCAGCTGTTTCATCCTCAGAGTGAGTGAGCTGGTGTTTTATCCTCAGAGTGAGCTGGTGTTTCATCCTCAGAGTGAGCTGGTGTTTCATCCTCAGAGTGAGTGAGCTGGTGTTTCATCCTCAGAGTGAGCTGGTGTTTCATCCTCAGAGTGAGCTGGTGTTTCATCCTCAGAGTGAGACGGTGTTTCATCCTCAGTGAGCTGGTGTTTCATCCTCAGAGTGAGCTGGTGTTTCATCCTCAGAGTGAGCTGGTGTTTCATCCTCAGAGTGAGCTGCTGTTTCATCCTCAGAGTGAGCTGGTGTTTCATCCTCAGAGTGAGCTGGTGTTTCATCCTCAGAGTGAGCTGCTGTTTCATCCTCAGTGAGCAGCTGTTTCATCCTCAGAGTGAGCTGGTGTTTCATCCTCAGAGTGAGCTGGTGTTTCATCCTCAGAGTGAGCTGGTGTTTCATCCTCAGAGTGAGCTGCTGTTTCATCCTCAGAGTGAGCTGGTGTTTCATCCTCAGAGTGAGCTGGTGTTTCATCCTCAGAGTGAGCTGCTGTTTCATCCTCAGTGAGCAGCTGTTTCATCCTCAGAGTGAGCTGCTGTTTCATCCTCAGAGTGAGCTGGTGTTTTATCCTCAGAGTGAGCTGGTGTTTCATCCTCAGAGTGAGCTGGTGTTTCATCCTCAGAGTGAGCTGGTGTTTCATCCTCAGAGTGAGCTGGTGTTTCATCCTCAGAGTGAGCTGGTGTTTCATCCTCAGAGTGAGCTGCTGTTTCATCCTCAGAGTGAGCTGCTGTTTCATCCTCAGAGTGAGCTGGTGTTTCATCCTCAGAGTGAGCTGCTGTTTCATCCTCAGTGAGCAGCTGTTTCATCCTCAGAGTGAGCTGGTGTTTCATCCTCAGAGTGAGCTGCTGTTTTATCCTCAGAGTGAGCTGCTGTTTCATCCTCAGAGTGAGCTGCATTCTTCTCCTCAGGCACCGGAGCTGATGACTGAATATCTAAACATTGATCAGGTACACGGACTGAGACTGGATCAGGAGTTTTAACAGTTGGCATCAGCAGATCTCGGCCTTGTTCTTAAACCAGAATGAGTTCTTCTTCCTGGAGTATTTCCGATGAATTTGTTCATTGTGTTTTTATGGGTCATGCCAACTGTACACACTTCTCTTTTTGTTTTTGGAGATTTCAGATAGAGCCCTGCTGGTACCAAGCTGCCTGCAGCCCTCTGAAACGCCTGACTTCTCTCACAGAATTTGTTTTCAGTGGAATGAAAACACAAAGAAACAGAAACAGTTTGCTGATGTCGATCCTTGAAAACGTACCGTCCGCAGAGGACCTGGTTACGCTGAATCAGATAAAAACTGCTCTGTGATGACAGGCCATCAGGCTCCTTTAAGAACTCGGAGTGAACTCGCATCATTTCCATAAACACGGCAACGCATTCTCGGCTAATCTCCTGGCACCTGACAGCTCTGCTTTACCCGTCCCTCCTCTCTTTGCACCGTTTATTCACTGGCTTTGCTTCTTGCTGGCTGGTGTTTTTCTCCTCTTCACGTATTCATTTTGCCTCCTTTTTTATCGCTGCTCTTCCTCTAATCGGCCTCACGCCGCCGCTGGAGTCACTTCCAGGCGCAGCCGCTCGTGCTTCTGATGGATCACCCTCAGAAAGCAGAGACCTTTGTGGGTCGCGGGTGGGATAGAGATAAGATGAGGTGATAGATCACCCGGCGATGCAGGCTGACAGCCGTTTGAAGGTGTGTAGGTTGCTCATTTTTATAAAAATTCCAACGGAGCAGGATTTATTTTCCTGTAAAAAGAAAGAAACTCGTGTGAGACTTCAGCTGTGATGCTTCCTGCCTGAAATAAAGATTTAAGCAGCTGTAGATTTTAGGTTTTACAACCGTAAAGTCGATCTTGGTTATGATGAAGAGTTTGGTGATTCTACATGAAATGTTTTTCACACGAGGCGGCGAGTTTAAATTAGACGTGTATTAATGTGTCATTTGTACTGAATCCAAACCGCCTCCTTATCACTGACGTAGTTGGACCAAACGTGAGTTCAGTCTCAGTCCAGTCGGGGGCGTCTGGTTGGTTACGTCTCTGCTTTCTGCTCATGATGTGGTTCTGTTGCCATGACCTTCAGCTGCTGGGATGAGAGTCGGCTCTTCCAGATCCGAGGCCGTGGTTCTGAACAGGAAAAGGTGGAGCGTTCCCTCCGGGTCGGGATGAGGAGTTTCAGTTCCTCTGGATCTTGTTCTCAGTGATGGTGAGTTGTTAGGTTCAGGTTAGGATGCCTCCTGGCTGCCTCCCTTTGGTACGTCCAACTGGAAGGAGGCCTTCGGGCAGGTCCAGAACTCACTGGAGGGATCATGACCCATCAGGCCTCCTGGGAACGCCTCGGGATCCCCAGGAGGAGCTGGGGCGGGTCGCTGGGGAGAGAGATGTCTGGGTTTACCTGCTGGACCTGCTGGTTCTGACCTCAGAGAAGAGGAAGATGATGGATGGACGTTTCCATTACTTTACTGAATGAACTGCTTTTATTATCTTAGAATGAAGCTCGGACATCTCCTACTACTTATTACGTAATCCAAGAACAGATATGACATCATCAAAGAAAACAAGAAGAAACGTTAGTTTGTTTTTTCCTGGATGGAAATCGCAGATCTTCTCTGTCTTCAGACTTTATTGATGCTAAAGTTGCTGGTTTTCTCCTCAACATGTCATTAGACCTCAGATATAACCACAGTTTGTTGTTGGAAGGCAGATGGCGACATTGGAAACAGTCTCTGCCTCTGACTCAACCATTAGATGCTGTGATACAAATATAAAGCACACGCATCTGTCACCCTGCAGATGTTTGCATCCCTCAGAAAAACAATAAAGTCCGAAATCTTTGATCCGCTAATGTTTGCTGTCGGTCTGCGTCTCTGAAAATAAAATAAAAAACAGGTAAAAACATGTGAAAACAGGTGAAAACAGGTAAAAACAAGTGAAAACAGGTAAAAACAGGTGAAATCCCGTGAAAACAGGTTAAAAACAGGTAAAAATAGGTGAAAACAGGTTAAAAAACAGGTGACAACACGTAAAATTGGGTGAAAACAGGTAAAAAAAAACAGGTGAAAACACGTAAAAACACGTAAAAACAGAAAACAGGTAAAAACAAGTGAAAACAGGTGAAAACATGTGAAAACAGGTAAAAACAGGTGAAAACAGGTTAAAAAAGGTAAAATTGGGTGAAAACAGGTTAAAAAAACAGGTGAAAACACGTAAAAATAGGTGAAAACACGTAAATATAGGTGAAAACAGGTGAAGACATGTAAAAACAGGTAAAAACAAGTGAAAACAGGTGAAAACAGGTGAAAACAGTTGAAAACAGGTTAAAAAAGGTAAAAAAACAGGTGAAAACAGTGAGCTGACACCCAGAATTTCTCCAACTGTGAGAGTTTTGATTAATTTTCCACTAATTTTTATTAGTTTCAGCTCCTGAAGCGAACAGATTATTCCCTGAAGCTGCTCTGTGAACTCTTTCGGCTTCACAGAAGCTTCCTGTTTGAACATTAATTGACAGATTAACTGAACCAGTCGTGCGCTCTGGCTCTGCTGCAGCGCACGTGAGTCAGGGTTTGGACAACAAAAGCACCATTAACCCGGCAGCTCGGTTCAGTGTGGCTGACCCCCCCACCAGCTCATTAATGTTTTAATTAGTGTTCCTTTCTTCATCTTTTACTGGTTATTTAAAGACATTAAAGGTTCCTCAGACTTTGAACTCGTCCTTACCTTCAGCTCACATCGTGTCCTTTCTCGCTCTTTGTTCCTCGCTCCCCTTCCTTTGCTTTGCTGCAGTCTTGGCAGCCTCCACATTACGACCGGCTGTTAAAGTTAATTAAAGAAGGGCATTCCTCTTTTCTGTGGCTGAGTCACTGCACGCCCACTTTGCCTCCTCATGCCCTGGGAGGCCGCTCAGCTTGTTGAGTCACCGGTTCAGAGATCGGACGGATCCAGCGGGAACACAGATGATCGCAGGATGCAAACTTTGAGCATTAAATGAGTTTTTTATTTGCTAACTTGTGTCTGAAGAGAGCTGAGAAGTCAGTGGCTTCACTTTCTCGCTGAAATCTCAGACTTTCCTTCCAGCAGATTATTTTTGCAGGTTATCTTACAAACGTATGCTCAGTTTGCAAGTCTTTCTAAAGGATTTTAATGGTGACATATTGTGTTAAACACCTTCTTCCTGCTCCTGGGAGCATATATCAGGGCGTCTGAAGTGTAAAACTCCTTCTTCCTGTTCCTGGGAGCAGATATCAGGGCGTCTGAAGTGTAAAACTCCTTCTTCCTGTTCCTGGGAGCATATATCAGGGCGTCTGAGGTGTAAAACTCCTTCCTGCTCCTGGGAGCATATATCAGGGCGTCTGAAGTGTAAAACTCCTTCTTCCTGTTCCTGGGAGCATATATCAGGGCGTCTGAAGTGTAAAACTCCTTCTTCCTGCTCCTGGGAGCATATATCAGGGCGTCTGGAGTGTAAAAACCCTTCTTCCTGCTCCTGGGAGCAGATATCAGGGCGTCTGAAGTGTAAAACTCTTTCTTCCTGCTCCTGGGAGCAGATATCAGGGTGTCTGAAGTGTAAAACTCCTTCTTCCTGCTCCTGGGAGCATATATCAGGGCGTCTGAAGTGTAAAACTCCTTCTTCCTGTTCCTGGGAGCATATATCAGGGCATCTGACGTGTAAAAACCCTTCTTCCTGCTCCTGGGAGCATATATCAGGGCGTCTGAAGTGTAAAACTCCTTCTTCCTGTTCCTGGGAGCATATATCAGGGCGTCTGAAGTGTAAAACTCCTTCTTCCTGTTCCTGGGAGCATATATCAGGGCGTCTGAAGTGTAAAAACCCTTCTTCCTGCTCCTGGGAGCATATATCAGGGCGTCTGAAGTGTAAAACTCCTTCTTCCTGCTCCTGGGAGCATATATCAGGGCGTCTGAAGTGTAAAACTCCTTCTTCCTGTTCCTGGGAGCATATATCAGGGCATCTGACGTGTAAAAACCCTTCTTCCTGCTCCTGGGAGCATATATCAGGGCGTCTGAAGTGTAAAACTCCTTCTTCCTGTTCCTGGGAGCATATATCAGGGTGTCTGAAGTGTAAAAACCCTTCTTCCTGCTCCTGGGAGCATATATCAGGGTGTCTGAAGTGTAAAACTCCTTCTTCCTGCTCCTGGGAGCATATATCAGGGCGTCTGAAGTGTAAAACTCCTTCTTCCTGTTCCTGGGAGCATATATCAGGGCGTCTGAAGTGTAAAACTCCTTCTTCCTGTTCCTGGGAGCATATATCAGGGCGTCTGAAGTGTAAAATCCCTTCTTCCTGCTCCTGGGAGCATATATCAGGGCGTCTGAAGTGTAAAACTCCTTCTTCCTGTTCCTGGGAGCATATATCAGGGCGTCTGAAGTGTAAAACTCCTTCCTGTTCCTGGGAGCATATATCAGGGCGTCTGAAGTGTAAAACTCCTTCTTCCTGTTCCTGGGAGCATATATCAGGGTGTCTGAAGTGTAAAACTCCTTCTTCCTGTTCCTGGGAGCATATATCAGGGCGTCTGAAGTGTAAAACTCCTTCTTCCTGCTCCTGGGAGCATATATCAGGGCATCTGAAGTGTAAAACTCCTTCTTCCTGCTCCTGGGAGCATATATCAGGGCGTCTGAAGTGTAAAAACCCTTCTTCCTGCTCCTGGGAGCATATATCAGGGCATCTGACGTGTAAAAACCCTTCTTCCTGCTCCTGGGAGCATATATCAGGGCGTCTGAAGTGTAAAAACCCTTCTTCCTGCTCCTGGGAGCATATATCAGGGCGTCTGAAGTGTAAAAACCCTTCTTCCTGTTCCTGGGAGCATATATCAGGGCGTCTGAAGTGTAAAACTCCTTCTTCCTGCTCCTGGGAGCATATATCAGGGCGTCTGAAGTGTAAAACTCCTTCTTCCTGTTCCTGGGAGCATATATCAGGGCGTCTGAAGTGTAAAACTCCTTCTTCCTGTTCCTGGGAGCATATATCAGGGCGTCTGAAGTGTAAAACTCCTTCTTCCTGTTCCTGGGAGCAGATATCAGGGCGTCTGAAGTGTAAAACTCCTTCTTCCTGTTCCTGGGAGCAGATATCAGGGCGTCTGAAGTGTAAAACTCCTTCTTCCTGTTCCTGGGAGCATATATCAGGGCGTCTGAGGTGTAAAACTCCTTCCTGCTCCTGGGAGCATATATCAGGGCGTCTGAAGTGTAAAACTCCTTCTTCCTGTTCCTGGGAGCATATATCAGGGCGTCTGAAGTGTAAAACTCCTTCTTCCTGCTCCTGGGAGCATATATCAGGGCGTCTGGAGTGTAAAAACCCTTCTTCCTGCTCCTGGGAGCAGATATCAGGGCGTCTGAAGTGTAAAACTCTTTCTTCCTGCTCCTGGGAGCAGATATCAGGGTGTCTGAAGTGTAAAACTCCTTCTTCCTGCTCCTGGGAGCATATATCAGGGCGTCTGAAGTGTAAAACTCCTTCTTCCTGTTCCTGGGAGCATATATCAGGGCATCTGACGTGTAAAAACCCTTCTTCCTGCTCCTGGGAGCATATATCAGGGCGTCTGAAGTGTAAAAACCCTTCTTCCTGTTCCTGGGAGCATATATCAGGGTGTCTGAAGTGTAAAACTCCTTCTTCCTGCTCCTGGGAGCATATATCAGGGCGTCTGAAGTGTAAAACTCCTTCTTCCTGTTCCTGGGAGCATATATCAGGGCGTCTGAAGTGTAAAACTCCTTCTTCCTGTTCCTGGGAGCATATATCAGGGCGTCTGAAGTGTAAAAACCCTTCTTCCTGCTCCTGGGAGCATATATCAGGGCGTCTGAAGTGTAAAACTCCTTCTTCCTGCTCCTGGGAGCATATATCAGGGCGTCTGAAGTGTAAAACTCCTTCTTCCTGTTCCTGGGAGCATATATCAGGGCATCTGACGTGTAAAAACCCTTCTTCCTGCTCCTGGGAGCATATATCAGGGCGTCTGAAGTGTAAAACTCCTTCTTCCTGTTCCTGGGAGCATATATCAGGGTGTCTGAAGTGTAAAAACCCTTCTTCCTGCTCCTGGGAGCATATATCAGGGTGTCTGAAGTGTAAAACTCCTTCTTCCTGCTCCTGGGAGCATATATCAGGGCGTCTGAAGTGTAAAACTCCTTCTTCCTGTTCCTGGGAGCATATATCAGGGCGTCTGAAGTGTAAAACTCCTTCTTCCTGTTCCTGGGAGCATATATCAGGGCGTCTGAAGTGTAAAAACCCTTCTTCCTGCTCCTGGGAGCATATATCAGGGCGTCTGAAGTGTAAAACTCCTTCCTGTTCCTGGGAGCATATATCAGGGCGTCTGAAGTGTAAAACTCCTTCTTCCTGTTCCTGGGAGCATATATCAGGGCGTCTGAAGTGTAAAACTCCTTCCTGTTCCTGGGAGCATATATCAGGGCGTCTGAAGTGTAAAACTCCTTCTTCCTGTTCCTGGGAGCATATATCAGGGTGTCTGAAGTGTAAAACTCCTTCTTCCTGTTCCTGGGAGCATATATCAGGGCGTCTGAAGTGTAAAACTCCTTCTTCCTGCTCCTGGGAGCATATATCAGGGCATCTGAAGTGTAAAACTCCTTCTTCCTGCTCCTGGGAGCATATATCAGGGCGTCTGAAGTGTAAAAACCCTTCTTCCTGCTCCTGGGAGCATATATCAGGGCGTCTGAAGTGTAAAAACCCTTCTTCCTGCTCCTGGGAGCATATATCAGGGCGTCTGAAGTGTAAAAACCCTTCTTCCTGTTCCTGGGAGCATATATCAGGGCATCTGACGTGTAAAAACCCTTCTTCCTGCTCCTGGGAGCATATATCAGGGCGTCTGAAGTGTAAAAACCCTTCTTCCTGCTCCTGGGAGCATATATCAGGGCGTCTGAAGTGTAAAAACCCTTCTTCCTGCTCCTGGGAGCATATATCAGGGCATCTGACGTGTAAAAACCCTTCTTCCTGCTCCTGGGAGCATATATCAGGGCGTCTGAAGTGTAAAAACCCTTCTTCCTGCTCCTGGGAGCATATATCAGGGCGTCTGAAGTGTAAAAACCCTTCTTCCTGTTCCTGGGAGCATATATCAGGGCGTCTGAAGTGTAAAACTCCTTCTTCCTGCTCCTGGGAGCATATATCAGGGCGTCTGAAGTGTAAAACTCCTTCTTCCTGTTCCTGGGAGCATATATCAGGGCGTCTGAAGTGTAAAAACCCTTCTTCCTGCTCCTGGGAGCATATATCAGGGCGTCTGAAGTGTAAAACTCCTTCTTCCTGCTCCTGGGAGCATATATCAGGGCGTCTGAAGTGTAAAAACCCTTCTTCCTGTTCCTGGGAGCATATATCAGGGCGTCTGAAGTGTAAAACTCCTTCTTCCTGCTCCTGGGAGCATATATCAGGGCGTCTGAAGTGTAAAACTCCTTCTTCCTGCTCCTGGGAGCATATATCAGGGCGTCTGAGGTCACCAGCAGGTATAAAACTCCCCAAAAACACAACCCTGGTATTTATTTAGTTCCCTTTGTTTGAAAGTTCCTCATTTAACGAGCCGTTCTGATTTTAATTTCTAAAGTACGTCACTCCTTAGTTGGCCCCGCCTCCTCTGCTAAGCCCCGCCCACTCACCTCCACCCTGCTGGACGGATGAAGCCAGCTTCTGGTGGAAATGTTCTGCTGTCAGCTGCACTGAGGAGCATGCATCTTCCATCCAGCAGCAGCCTCAGAGGATATAAGAGCCCAGTGGATAAACTATATCTGAGGCTAATGTTCCAGCAGAGTTAGCTAAAGACTGTGAATGAGACAGAGAGCCACTGTGCTTAAACCAATTCTTATTTCCTCCTTCAGTCGTGTTTTTTCCAACCTCACCTCCACCCACAGCAGGCTGCAGCTTCCACCTCCTCCTCCTTCTTCTTCTTCACTGTGTAATCAAACACAAAGCCGGTCCTAGCACCTGTGGCGGCGTGAAGGCGGGTCGAGCTCATCGTGGGTTTGTGTTCTTCAGCCAGAATAGATGCCAGAGAGGCAGTGTGTCTTTCAGACGATAGTCACGTCCCCTCAGAGGCATGTTATCCACACCATAGCCATGTCCTGGCTGATTATAGAGTGGAGATAGAGGTGAGGACACAGCTGTGTTTCTCCTGAACAGTAACCGGTGATAAACATACGGTAAAGTCGAACTTTTTATCAACTTAATTTAACTTTCTCCACCTGTTATTCAGCTGAAGCTGCAGAACTAACTGCAGAACTAACTAAACCCCATTCAGACCCGATTTATCTCTCTTTCAGTGTCATTTTGCAGCTTTTACCTTTTACAGCTGATGTTGCAGCATCAGTTTTTCCTTAAATCTTCTGTCTGAAGGTTCAAAATGTCATGGGTTGGTTTTTAATTATGTAAATAAATCCCCAGTTTCAGCCTTGGTGCCGACATTGTGAAGTTTCCTCACGTCGAGGCTTTTCTAATGAATACTTTGAAGAAAGTGTCTTCTGGTCGAAGGTATAATGTGTTGAAGGCAGTAGAACTTCCTTGTAACAGTGTTTTCTGATGACAAAGAGCCTAAACTGGCTGTAATATTCTGTATTATACAAAGCAAGTCCCAGTTTATGTCAGCGGGGGGCCTAGTTGTACCATTCAGTGTTGAATCTGCAGACATTACGTGGGCCAAGGACGGACCCCTGAGGTACTCCACAAAACAAAGATTCTTTACCAAAGAAGCCCAAAATATGAGTAAAACTGACAGAATCGAGCAAGCGAGGAACGTTTCCTGCTCTTTGAACGTTTCCTGCTGTTTTCTTTTTCTTTTTCTGCTCTTTTTGAACGTTTCCTGCTGTTTTCTTTTGCTTTTTCTGCTCTTTTTGAACATTTCCTACTATTTTCTTTTGCTTTTTCAGCTTTTTTTTAACGTTTCCTGCTCTTTTCTTTTGCTTTTTCTGCTCTTTTTGAACGTTTCCTGCTCTTTTCTTTTGCTTTTTCTGCTCTTTTTGAACGTTTCCTGCTAATTTCTTTTGCTTTTTCTGCTCTTTTTGAACGTTTCCTGCTCTTTTCTTTTGCTTTTTCTGCTCTTTTTGAACATTTCCTACTAATTTCTTTTGCTTTTTCTGCTTTTTTTTAACATTTCCTGCTTATTGAATGTTTCCTGCTCTTTCCTTTTGCTTTTTCTGCTCTTTTGAACATTTCCTGCTCTTTTCTTTTGCTTTTTCTGCTCTTTTGAACGTTTCCTGCTCATTTCTTTTGCTTTTTTTGCTATTTTTGAACGTTTCCCGTTCTTTTCTTTTGCTTTTTCTGCTCTTTTGAACATTTCCTGCTCTTTTCTTGTGCTTTTCCTACTCTCTTTGAACGTTTCCTGCTTATTTCTTTTGCTTTTTCTGCTCTTTTGAACGTTTCCTGCTCATTTCTTTTGCTTTTTCTGCTATTTTTGAACGTTTCCTGCTCTTTGAATCAGAAGTGTTGTGGGCTTCAAAGATTTAGAAAAAGTGAAAATATGGAATATTTTCTGTTGAGTCCATTCTGCTTTTTGTTCATACAGTTGAACTCGAACACTTTCCATCAATAGCAACATGATTAAAGGTCCCAGCCGAGCAGGGTATTTTAGTCAGTGAGTCGGTGTAAAATGATGAAAGCAGGAGGGTAAATTACACTAAATAAGGGTCGTCTTTCTGATGCAAATGCAGCCTTTCTCTTAGTAGATAATAACACCGTCTTCTTTGCTTTCATACTCTCTTCTGGAAAGGAAAGAATGGAAGAAGAAATGAAGGATTTTGTTATGTAGAGCAGAGACCTGTAACCAAACGTCTTGTCCCAGACCTGATAATGGAGGATAATTAAGGTGGAGCACTTTGATGTGAAGCGTCTCAGCTGGCAGTCGTCCGTCCTCACCTGCAGCAGCGAGTCGACAGAGCAGGTCGGGGAGTTTCAGCTGGAAGTCCCAGCAGGACTGCACTCACAGAACAGGATTGCTGTGTTTTCACCTGCTTCCTGTCCTCCTGCAGTGGAAAACATTCGGTCCGTTCTTTGTAAAACACACACGAGCGGTAATAAATGATGCATTAAACATGCTTCAGGCGGGATCTTTCTGTTTATCTTTGCAACACACAAACAAAGCGTGGAACAGTTATTTTAAAGGAGGACGGGTTTAATCAGGGGTGCAGTTTTTTATTTTCACACTTTTAGTTTTCACTTTTTAGCTAATGGTTTCAGAGTGAAACGACGATTCTGTCAGACTCGTATTTGAAGCTTTATTCAACATCTTGGGTAAAACAAACTGTATCCCAGCAGTTATTCGGGGTTGTGAATGAATCGCATGGTTTTCATTTAGCCGACGTTCCTCCTGAATAATTTGGATTTGGATCTTCTAAACGACTCCTTTCACCTGTTCTGGTGACTTACCGGCATCCTCATTAGAAATAGCATGAATGCATTGGCTCAATAAAGCTGTTAATGCACCACTGCTCCCCTCTGTTAAAGCATTCAGAACAAAAAGAGGAGACTCAGTGCCGTATCGATGCGTGCTGACGAACAGAACCACTTCACCAGTTTAGCTCTGTGGCTGCCTCCATTTAACTTCAACCCCCCCATTTAAAAAGAGCAGCGATGCTCATCAGTTCCACCTTAAATGTGCTGTGAGAAAAAGGAAGAAAAACATTCAGGGTTTCCTCCATTTTCACACGTAAAGCGGCAGAAGGAAATAAAATCTTTTGGTTTGGGACTGACTTTGGCGACCAAAGTTATCAGAGCAGATAACCTGCAGGGTCCCATCAGAGAAGGAATAAATCTACTCCAGTTTATTCTTTAGGCATCTATGAACCATCAGAGTTTACTTTAAATGTCATCATCTGCTGACCCGGTGTTTTAAAACCAGCTTGTGTTTGGCTGTGCTGTCTCCAGGTGGTGGACTGCTCCTGGGATGAGATGGTGAAGATCTACAAGCCGACCTGCCTCTCTGCTGGACCACCCAGCGCCTCACCGTAGCAGTCAGACAGAAGCTTGTACCGCCACGCCTCAGAGAAACAGTGCCATGCTATGCTGCTGTTAGCCGATTGGCTGTTTATGGTGTTCTTATCGTGCAGATCTGTGCAGGCAGTGGGGAAGTTTCCACTGCTGGCTCTGATCAGGTGAAAAATTAATTACAACAATGGAAGCATTGGCAGTAATGCAGTAATGAGCGATGGCGTTCTGTAATGAGCGATGGCGTCCTGTAATGAACGATGGCGTTCTGTGATGAGCGATGGCGAGCACATGCACCCGCCTCCAGCTGTGTTCAGGCCCAAAAATGGACTATTTGTGGGTTTCACCACACATATCAGGACAGTTTTATCATTGAACACGTGTGGATTCCACTTTAATTAAAGCCAGATGTTACTGTTCTTCAGTCCTTAGGCGTGATCCTTATTTTCAGATCATACTAACAGCAAAAATCAGCTGATTAACTTTAACTTGTAAATAAGAAGAATTTAGCTTGTTGATGATTTTGTGAAATTCTGTTAATAAAGCAGCAAATATCACTGTGAAAATCATTTTTATTCACGTCATCTCTGGAACATTCATGAAAACATGTGAAAACAGCTGCTGAGATTCAACCTTTTTCAGTTGTTCAATGCAACCGAAGCCGAGTTCAAAGTCAATAACTGACCACGAACACATTTTAGCCTTCACCGCTGCACAGTTTCTGTGTTTTCTGCATCTGGAGAGGAATCACCGACCCTCTGATTGGCAGAAACTGCTCTTCCTCCTGAGCTGCAGCCGCCCTGGAGCATCAAAATGTCTTCTGGAGATCTGCTGGAACAGGATCCTCCGTGTGACCGGCCACTGATGCATCTTGGGAACAGGATCCTCCATGTGACCGGCCACTGATGCATCTTGGGAACAGGATCCTCCTCCATGTGACCGGCCACTGATGCATCTTGGGAACAGGATCCTCCATGTGACCGGCCACTGATGCATCTTGGGAACAGGATCCTCCTCCGTGTGACCGGCCACTGATGCATCTTGGGAACAGGATCCTCCTCCATTTGACCGGCCACTGATGCATCTTGGGAACAGGATCCTCCTCCATGTGACCGGCCACTGATGCATCTTGGGAACAGGATCCTCCGTGTGACCAACCACTGATGCATCTTGGGAACAGGATCCTCCGTGTGACCGGCCACTGATGCATCTTGGGAACAGGATCCTCCGTGTGACCGGCCACTGATGCATCTTGGGAACAGGATCCTCCTCCATGTGACCGGCCACTGATGCATCTTGGGAACAGGATCCTCCGTGTGACCGGCCACTGATGCATCTTGGGAACAGGATCCTCCGTGTGACCGGCCACTGATGCATCTTGGGAACAGGATCCTCCTCCATGTGACCGGCCACTGATGCATCTTGGGAACAGGATCCTCCTCCATGTGACCGGCCACTGATGCATCTTGGGAACAGGATCCTCCGTGTGACCGGCCACTGAAGCATCTTGGGAACAGGATCCTCCGTGTGACCGGCCACTGATGCATCTTGGGAACAGGATCCTCCGTGTGACCGGCCACTGATGCATCTTGGGAACAGGATCCTCCTCCATGTGACCAACCACTGATGCATCTTGGGAACAGGATCCTCCGTGTGACCGGCCACTGATGCATCTTGGGAACAGGATCCTCCGTGTGACCGGCCACTGATGCATCTTGGGAACAGGATCCTCCGTGTGACCGGCCACTGATGCATCTTGGGAACAGGATCCTCCTCCGTGTGACCGGCCACTGATGCATCTTGGGAACAGGATCCTCCTCCATGTGACCAGCCACTGATGCATCTTGGGAACAGGATCCTCCGTGTGACCAACCACTGATGCATCTTGGGAACAGGATCCTCTGTGTGACCGGCCACTGATGCATCTTGGGAACAGGATCCTCCGTGTGACCGGCCACTGATGCATCTTGGGAACAGGATCCTCCTCCATGTGACCGGCCACTGATGCATCTTGGGAACAGGATCCTCCATGTGACCGGCCACTGGTTTTCATCCATCTTGGGAGTCATTTAAAAACTTTTTGCACCATATTATCCTCTTAGAGTGGAGATCTGCCGGAGTTGCTGTGTTTCCAGGCTGAAATGGACCAACTCATACTGCTTCAGCGTGGCGCTGACGGAGGCTTCAGGGGTCAGTTGGTGTTCTTTCTCTTCAGTTTGACTCTGAGCTCCTTCCACCACCCAAAGATGATCGTTTAGCATTTGAGACGAGCTCCAGCAGATTCTGGTTTGTGTCGGGTCCACAGAGCAGGGAGCCGGTCCATCCTCTCAGTGTTTGTCTTCTTTTCCCTGCAGACTGATGTCTTCATATCATCAGAACATTAGCTGTTCTGATTGCTCTCCGGAAGCCTTCCCCGGGGGTTGGTTGTTGGCTTGTTGTGGCTATCCTGCTCTCGTGCACGTATCTTTCTGACTTCAGCTGTCCTCACATGCACCGTGAGCTCCCACAGAGGAAGCAGCAGGATCTCTGGAAGGTTTTCTCTCACAGACTGGGCTCAATAAATCCATTCCTCTGCTGTGCAAACCTGCTGGAACACGGAGGGTGGCTGAGTTAAATGGCTTCTTTACATGCATTTATTGACTTTTTAGAGAAAAGTATGTGGATTATTAAGGTTTTTATACTTTCTGCCACTATAAAACCACCCAATGACTCCTTAAATGGAGGAAACCTTGAAAACCTGAAACTTTGCTCCGTTTTCCCTCTTTTCTAAACTCCCCATTAAAGCTAAACTCTTGTAATTATGGTCTTTCCTCTCGTGTTCGACTGTGTGACGATGCATCTCTCTCGTATTAATGTGGAAATCCATGTTAAAGTGGCCTGAGCTCTGTTTTCAGTTCCAGTTCAATGGCTGCATGCAGGCAGTGTTTCCCTCCTCCTCCCTGCAGACACAGAGGAGTCCTGGGCTAAATCCTCGGTCTGCTCTTACTCGAAAGCATCTTTTCTTCAGTCTCTGGGTGTTAATTGAAAGCTAAAGGTTTGCTCCCTCATTTTCTGATGAGATATTTCAATTAAACGTCGTCCAAGTCATTTCCACGCTCATTAGGAGCAGCGGCGCCTCGGTTTTTGATAAAGACGAAGGGTAAGGGAGGAATAAAACCAACGTTACCATCTGTCTGAGGATGGAATAAGTGGTTCTGTGGCTCACTGTGCAGATCCCTGAGCTTCCAGCACTTTTAGGAAGGGCCATAACTAACTTTCCCCCTGCAGCAGGCAGCTGAAGGGCTGAAGCAGCCGCCATATGTGACCCGTCAGGATGTCACAGCAGCTGTTCGACTTCAGACTGCTCTGCAAGTCCAGACCGACTCTTATCCTGATCTTTGGGTTTAATGTTGGCATGATGGATGAAAAGGGAACATTTTCCTGCTTATTTTGACCAGCTACTTTATTTGTGAGCATCACACATAATCTGTGCCCCACAGGTCAGGATTGAATGAAACCAGATGCTGTGATTCAGTCTTTATTTGTGAATATTTCTGCCAGCTGGACTGGATCAAACCGTTTATTTTCTTCTGAATGACCTAAAAATGTTTCCGTTACGGTGATGACCGGTTTTATAAAGTGACACAGATTTCTCTACAACTCATTTCACTGATATGAAACTGAAATGTTCTGTTCAAACCTTCTTAAATGTAAGAATCTGCAGCTTTATTCAGAAGTAAACTGAGATTGTTTATCCGGCTGCAGGCTTTGCTTCCAGATCACGTAGATGCATTAAAAAATGTGTAAAATGTGTTTAATCTGAATCATTTCTCTTCCTCTTCTTCTTTGGACTTGCTGAGCTGCTTGTTGTGCTTCTGCTTTCTGATATCTGTAAAAATCGCTTGATAATTTAATCCTGTATCCATCACATGCAGAGTTCTGGTTTATTTCATCTTTGAAAGGCTTGGCTACATGCAAGTGCTTTATCTCATCTTACCTTTGTCTATCACCAGTAAATCCCATTAAACCGTGAGAAGGAGGAGGTTCACTGGTGTGCAGATGTTCTCCTGGATCCTGCAGACTCCTGAAAGACAGAATTATCTGTTCATCACTTTCTGTAGAGACATGTGATGATAACATGGATCTGAGAGGAGAACAGTTCAGGTTTATATGATTTAAACGAGCTTTAAAGTGAACAAACAGAGTTTTTTCTCAGTTCTCAGCAGCTTTAAAGTGAATATCTGGTCTGAGCTCCTTTATTCTCCAACACAGCCTGAACCCTCTGAGACGAGCTTTCTGTCATTTCTTTAAGGAGTCTTCAGGAATAGTTCTCCAGGCTTCTTGAAGGACATCCCAAAGCTCTTCTTTGGATGTGGGCTGCCTTTTGTTCCGTTCTCTGTCAGATGATCCCACACTGCTTCAATAATGTTGAGGTCCGGGCTCTGGGGAGGATTCATCCCTCCATAAGACCTGTTGCCACTGATTTTCAGTCCACTTCTTGTGTCATTTGGCACAGCTCAGCCTTTTCTCCCTGTTTCCCTTCCTTAAGAACGGCTTCTTGACAGCCACCCTTCCATGGAGACCATTTCTGATGAGGCTTGGGCCAACAGTAGATGGATCAGCTGAAGGTCCAGATGCATCTCTCAGGTCCTGTCAGGTCACAGCTGGATTTTTTCCTCTTTCTTAAGGACATCACTTTCAGATCCTGTTCATCTGCTGGAGATAGTTTTTTAGGCCTGACACTTCTTCTTTTGTCCTCCACTTGTCCAGTTTCCTCAAATGTTTTAAGGACACACTGCACACCATGCTGAGATATGCCAAGTTTTCAGCTAATAGCTCTTTGGGAATCACCTTGTTGCTGCAGAAATCCTATTTTCTGTCTGTCAAACTGTGTTTTCTTTGCTGTTTTTCATAGATGCAGCTAAAGAAATGGGAACAAATGATGTGTCTTTGTGACAGGCTGCTGGTAACAAAGTGCCTAAAGATCCAGTTTAAAATGGCTTCTTTGCTAAGTTGTCTGTTCTGTGTCGACACAACACTGGTTCATCCCTTGAGTTAGGAGCCTTTTTTCTGCCTGAATGGGTCAAAGGTCAGAGTTAAGTGGCTGAACAGAGAAAAAACTCTGAAAATGCTCAGGAACAAGGACTGAAGATGAGGGAAAAAGCAGAAAATGTCCAAGGAAAAACCCTGAAAGAGCTTCAGAAAGCTGCAGAACTGTTGAACCTTTAAAGGTTCGAAGAAACTCAACATTTTGTCTGTTTTATTCTTTCATTATGTTTGCAACATCAGGCAGTAAACCTGTTAAACTGGATCAGATTAACAAACTTAACGGGTTTCTCTCATTTGGGTGTAAAAATTACTGATGCTGGGGGGAGAAAGACATTTAAATAAAGAGGAAAGAATTTCAGCAACAGCACGTGCTGCGGGTATAATCAGTGTCTGGTTCCCTCATTGACTTCATGGAGGTACAACAGAGACCCCCCCACACGCACCCTCCCTCCTCTCAGACCCTCCTCCTCACAGATGCTCAGCCAAAAGGCGCTGCGGCAAAATGTCATCAGAGTGGCTGCGCTCAGAGGACGAGCTCCCCCCTGCTGAAGCCTCCTGCCTCCCGGGACTCCCTCCGCTCCTCTCCGGCCGCTGCGGGAGCTTCTTTCTGCTAAAGTCACTTCTGGGGATCTACAGCTGGGGAACTACCGCGGAACAGAGCTCCTGCAGCAGAGGCTGTTTCCCTCCTCTGATGATGCTGTGAGCTTCTCTCTGCCTCCTCCGTCCAACAGCAGTGCGTAAAAACCAAACCCTCCCCCCTCAGGGAGCCTCCGCAGCCGCTCCGCGAGCGGCCTCTCCGGTACTTTCAGCACTTTCTGTCTCCTCTTTGGCTCCGTTGCTCACCTCCGCCATGGATGTGTTTAAGAGCCGCTTGTTGGGGATTTCAGTGGCCGTGGCGCACGGCGTTTTCTCCGGCTCGTTGAACATCTTACTGAAGTTCCTCATCAGTAATTATCACTTCAACTTCCTGACGCTCATTCAGTTCCTGACCAGCTTCACCGCGGCGCTCACTCTGGAGACCCTGAGGCGGCTGGGGAGGGTCCAGATCCCCGCGTTCAGCGTGCAGCTGTCCAAGGTAAGAAGCCACTCAAACAGAAACTTCATTTTTCTTTGTCCGCGTGCGTGTTGTTGCGGTCTAACTTGTGAGTTGGATAACTTCTGCACCGAATTCAAACTAAAATGACTGAAAGGTTAAGAAATAAGTTGCTGGACGTGTTTTCCTCGTGGTTTTCTCACCGTTTTTTAATGCGTAAACTGCCCTGAAGTGAAGTTCCTGTAAAACATCAGGTGCGTGCAGCTCAGCAACCAGCCACACTGATGCGGACCCGCACCCCTGCGGCTTCTGGACACCAGTCAGATCAGGTTTTCGTGTATTTTTCATGTTTTGGACATAAATGCAAACCTTTTTTTCGGTTAATGGAGAAATAATGAAAGTTTCTGGTCTTAAATGATGAGTTTGAGCCGCAGCTCAGCTGTTTGCAGATGTGACTTTTTGCTCTTTCCACACATCCAGCTGCATCCTGTTGACTGACTGACAGATCAGCGGACTGACAGGGTTCATTACCATCCCTGTCAGGGCAGTTTGTTCACATCTGTGCAGCTAAAGCATCAAATTAGCTGAAATGCATCCATTAAATCAGTCCTGCAGCGGTCGGCTCTGCTCTGCTGTATTCTGATTGGTGCATTCTCCCTGTGAGCGCGCATTAAAACGGTTTCCTTTCTGCCTTTTTACCCATTATTCACATTTAATTTAAGTTCAGCTTCAGATGTGGAGTTTAAAATCAGCTTATGTATGAATAAAACCGACCCGAATTCATATTTTCTTGATTTCTTTCTGTTTTTTGGCTCCTTCTCCATATCTGATTGGAGAGTTTTCCATCTGAGCGGGACAGGATGGCCGTATGCTTTCCTTCCCAACGAGTTTTGTCTCATTTTCTGCTCCTCTTCAGCAGACTTTGGGCCCATTAATCAGTCCGTGCTTATAGAGCAGAGATTTATTGGAATATGAGTAGCGGCACATCCCATTGTCCTCAAAGACTTGCACCCATGATGGGAAATTAGAACTTTTAACAGACACCTGATGTGACTCGTTGATTTGAAGCTGCTCCACTGAAGTCTGACAGTTAAATCTTAGCTCTGATACTCAGTTACAGGTTGATAAAGCTTGTTTCAGGTGTGTAAACTTCACAGGATTCTGGATTCCGCCGCTCCGTCCTCCTGTAACGCAGTGAATTAGTCTGAGAAAGAAACCTTGGAGATGTCTCAGTTCTGCAGCAGCGTCTCCTGGGCATCTAACGGCAGCTAATCCAAATTAATAAACTGAATTTAGACTAGATATATGTGTTATATATAGTTCTAACGCACTCTTTCAGCTCAGCTGACATGCACTCTGCCTCCTGTCCTCACCTCTCTGCTGGGAGACGATAAGAGAGGAACAGACTCAGAGGATGTACGAGCTGCTGTGATGCCCTGATATGATCAAACTCCAAGATAAACCATGCTGTGTGCGCGTGTGTGTGTGCGCAGGAGTTCGCCTCGGTGTGTGTCCTCTCCACGCTGCAGTCCACCCTGACCCTGTGGTCGCTGCGCGGCCTCAGCCTGCCCATGTACGTCGTGTTCAAGCGCTGCCTGCCGCTCTTCACGCTCAGCATCGGCGTGTGCGTGCTGAGGAATGGCGTGCCGTCCATCGGCGTGGTGATCGCTGTGGTCATCACCACCGGCGGAGCTGTACTGGCCGGTAAACGCACGCACACACACACACACACACACACAAGAGCGCGCGCTCTCTCCATCCAGTGCCCGAGAGTTTAGTGGTTACTCTGCAGCACAAAGTGACAGTTTGTCCTTTCTAAAAGACATGATTTTACAGCTCAAAGTGCAGCGGAACAGGAGGCTTTCCACATCAGAGACACCGACGGTTCATTTAAACAGTAGAGTTGGTTGTTAGAAGGAACCCAAACCGTCATTATGAACATTTAAAGCAACTAAAAACCAAAGCAGTGACAGTACATCCAAATGAAACACTGTCAAGGTCAGAGAAGACAAGAAAAGGTTTGAAGATGTGTTATTTAAAAGGTTCCGACATCCCTGCTGAAGGAGGAGGGAAAGTCCGCCATGATTCAACGTCATCAACACGTCAGCAAGCTTTTAGACGAGTTGTGGCTTCCTGTTTGAGGGGCAGAATATTTAAATTATCTGCAAAGCAATGAAAGGAAACCCTGTTTTTCCTGAGAACAGAACTATAGCATATAAATGGAAAAGGGCACTGGGCCGAGAATGGACCCCAGGGGGACGCCACATGTGAGTGGAGCTGATGATCAGATGCGTTAATGTCCGCACTTTGCTCCACTTTGATACCACGATCCATCCGGGTCTGAAAGTACTAAAAGAGCAGAATCTCCAGGTACCAGCAGGAGAAATTTTACAACCAGCAGGGGTTATAAATATGAGTAATTAGGAACTCCATGTTAGCATGACAGAGCACATGTACAACACAATAATATTGTTTAATAATGTTTTTTTTTATCGTTAGACGCCTTTAAAGTTCTGGTTCTGGTCTGGATCCGGCTTGTATTCTAAGAATTTTTACTATAACAGTGAACTGAAGGCATATTTTTTTAATATATGTGTTTTAAATGATATATTAGCATAATTTTAGGTGCAGTTTTTACACCCGTAATTCAACCCAGGAAAGTATTTTTATGAAGATAAATGTGATTAAATTAACATTTTAATGGCTTATTGCCTTAATTTTAGAGGCACTTTTGCAATGAATTTTTGGTGTTGTTATAAAACAAATTAAGTAAACTTTATTTTACTCAGCAAACATGTAGATTAGTTCATAAACAGTTATGCCCTGAAGTTGGCTTTAACTTTATCACACAAAAGTACAATAAATTAGCTTCAAATGCTGCTTTTCTACAATTTAATTCGGTTTATTTGTCATTTAGCCCTTTAAAAACCAGCCTCACATGTCCTGGTCTCTTGGAGCAGTTTGATATCAGGAGAAAATGTGTGAAATCAGTGCTTCTGTTAGAGATTTAATCGTTTTCCACTCCTGTCGTAGTTTCTCTTCTTCTGTTTAATCGTCTTTGTTTTTCATTTCCTGTAAAAATCCCAGTTAAAGCCGCTGATTCGTCCTTTTTAATCATCTTCCTCTGCAGTAAATGTTCACGATCCCGAAGTCATAAACCGAAGAAAAATCTGCACACAGCTCGTTTCCTGTGCTGATGCTGCACAGTAAAAACGTGCCGAATATTAATCCAACGGACAGATTGATCATTCCCGGTTTAATCTTGGTGATAATTGCTTCCTTTCCTGTGGATAATGGAAAATGTGCATCTTGTGAGGAGAAAAAGTCATTTTGTTAACATTTAACATCATAAAAAAGTCTTTTTCTGGAGATCAAATAAATAATTTTGTTGACTTGATTACAAAAGAGAGGGGGATGAAATATTGATTCTTTTTATATCGCAGTAATGCAGCCATAGTTGGTCGTTATGTCCAAGTGTTGAAGATGAAGAGGATCGTTTAATTAAACCTGCGCAGCTCAGCTGATGGTTTTAATTTAATCTGTCAGTTTTTATTATGATGGGGATACAGGATTCTCCCATTAGAAAACAGCAAAAACAGCCCATTTTTATTTAGAAATGATGCTGAGTTGGATTCAGCAGGTAGAGAAATAAAAACCGTCAGAGTTTATAGAGCAGTTTCAGTCAGAAGTAGGATGTGATGAATCAGACTGGGTTAGAATCACTGAGCTGGGAGTTAAAATCAGAGTCAACAGAGCTTCAGATACTACCAGCAGCAGCTTGAATGGCCTCATAATGATGGCAGCTTGGAGTGAAGAAAGGGCCTGAACAGGAGAATGGTTACAGAGAGTCCTGATGTGGATCATCATCAAACTAAAGGATGGGACTGAAACTGGACTAAGATCATCCATCCCTCCCTCCCTCCCTCCATTATCCCTCCATCTATCCATCTGAAGTTCATCCTGGGCCGACCTCGGGCCTGTCCCAGCTGGTCGTGCCCGGTACACCTCCAAAGGAAGGGGACCAGGAGGCATCCTGATCAGGTGCCCGGTGCCCCTCCAAAGGAAGGCGACCAGGAGGCATCCTGATCAGGTGCCCGGTGCCCCTCCAAAGGAAGGCGACCGGGAGGCATCCTGATCAGGTGCCCGGTACACCTCCAAAGGAAGGGGACCAGGAGGCATCCTGATCAGGTGCCCGGTACACCTCCAAAGGAAGGCGACCAGGAGGCATCCTGATCCGGTGCCCGGTGCCCCTCCAAAGGAAGGCGACCAGGAGGCATCCTGATCAGGTGCCCGGTACACCTCCAAAGGAAGGCGACCAGGAGGCATCCTGATCCGGTGCCCGGTGCCCCTCCAAAGGAAGGCGACCAGGAGGCATCCTGATCAGGTGCCCGGTACACCTCCAAAGGAAGGCCACCAGGAGGCATCCTGATCAGGTGCCCGGTACCCCTCCAAAGGAAGGCCACCAGGAGGCATCCTGATCAGGTGCCCGGTACCCCTCCAAAGGAAGGCCACCAGGAGGCATCCTGATCAGGTGCCCGGTACACCTCCAAAGGAAGGCGACCAGGAGGCATCCTGATCAGGTGTCCGGTACACCTCCAAAGGAAGGCGACCAGGAGGCATCCTGATCAGGTGCCCGGTGCCCCTCCAAAGGAAGGCGACCAGGAGGCATCCTGATCAAGTGTCCGGTACACCTCCAAAGGAAGGCGACCAGGAGGCATCCTGATCAAGTGTCCGGTACACCTCCAAAGGAAGGCCACCAGGAGGCATCCTGATCAGGTGCCCGGTGCACCTCCAAAGGAAGGCGACCAGGAGGCATCCTGATCAGGTGCCCGGTACACCTCCAAAGGAAGGCGACCAGGAGGCATCCTGATCATGTGTCCGGTACACCTCCAAAGGAAGGCCACCAGGAGGCATCCTGATCAGGTGCCCGGTGCACCTCCAAAGGAAGGCGACCAGGAGGCATCCTGATCAGGTGCCCGGTGCCCCTCCAAAGGAAGGCGACCAGGAGGCATCCTGATCAGGTTCCCGGTGCCCCTCCAAAGGAAGGCGACCAGGAGGCATCCTGATCAGGTGTCCGGTACACCTCCAAAGGAAGGCGACCAGGAGGCATCCTGATCAGGTGTCCGGTACACCTCCAAAGGAAGGCGACCAGGAGGCATCCTGATCAGGTGTCCGGTGCACCTCCAAAGGAAGGCGACCACGAGGCATCCTGATCAGGTGCCCGGTACCCCTCCAAAGGAAGGCGACCAGGAGGCATCCTGATCAGGTGCCCGGTGCCCCTCCAAAGGAAGGCGACCAGGAGGCATCCTGATCAGGTGCCCGAACCACCTCAACTGGCTCCCCCACTCTGAGTCTCTCCCGGATGGCTGAGCTCCTCACCCTCATGAAGCGTGAGACTCAGCCTCATTCTTTCAGTCAGGATCCAAAGTTCATGGTGAGTTCAGGTGAGGGCAGGGATGTAACCTGCCTGGAAAATCGAGAGCTTTGCTTTGTGGCTCAGCTCCGTCTTCACCACAACAGTCTGGTACAGCGACTGCATCACTGCTCCCTCCTGAATAAGACCCCAGAATATTCAAACTGGTAACTACCCCTACCTGGTAGTTAAAGTGGATCATTTCCAGTCATTCAGTTCTTAATCTTGGCTCTGCTCCATCATAAGTCCAAACAGTTACTTCAGAACGAGGCCGAGCTTTCTCTTTGGGGGGAGTCCTTCCCCTGAGAATGAACAGCTGTGCTGATGTGTGTAAGCAGCTGGTTTCTGTTGATCTTTCAGTCAAGTTGAGCTCCTGAATCCAGATTCTCCACCTTTCCTGACTCCTTTCCTCACCTCTGTCGGTTCCTCATCTTTACCTCCTTTAAACTCCTTCTTTCCCTCTGCTGAAACTGATGTAAAATAAGAAAATATCAGGCTTCAAAGACAGTCTCGCGGCATTAAATAGATCACAGCTGTGCTGTTTCACAGCAGAGTGAAGGTTTGGCTGTAAATGATTAACTGTTCTGTAACAGGAGGTTTAACCCAAACTCGACCTGATAGTGTGATGTGTGCGAACTGCATGATGATACCTGCTGAAACTCTGCTGAAACTCTGTGGAAACTCTGCTGAAACTCTGCTGAAACTCTGCTGAAACTCTTTGTGTGGTCATGCTCTCAGCTGGAGGACACGTCCACAGACAAGATTCCTGCTGCAACAACTCAGTCAATCTTTATTTGTGTCGCACTTTTCATCCAAAAGATGTGTCACAAAGTGCTTTAAGTGGGCAATAAAACCAGCAAATCTAAAATAAGAGCCTCACCAAACCCACGAGCACAGACATGCACCCTTCCAGGAGTGTGCAGTATACCTTTACCCTGCTGTTGGTATCTGGAAAGAATAGATAAAAGTAAATTAGGAGCGACTTTTGGTCACCAACTGAAGAAGTAAAACAACTTTTGACATGATTTTGAATCTCATGTTTCCCTCCAGGCGCTGGCGACCTCACTGGTGATCCCTTCGGTTATGTCACCGGCGTGCTGGCGGTGATCATCCACGCCTCCTACCTGGTTCTGATCCAGAAAACCAGTCTGGACAGCGAGTACGGACCTCTCACTGCGCAGTATGCCATCACCATCATGGCGTCACCGGTACGGGCCGATGTCCACCTTCAGCTTTGGTTCTCCTTCTTCTTCTTCTACGTTTTATCGTCTCACGTGTTCCTCTCTGTCGCAGGTGCTGCTGGTGTGCTCCGTCATGTCCATGGACGCCTTCAACATGTGGTCGTATGACGGCTGGAAGGAGCCCGCCATCACGGGCATCTTCACCATCTGCATCTTCATCGGCTGCGCCATGAACTTCACCACGCTGCACTGCACCTACATCAACTCCGCCGTCACCACCAGCTTCGTGGGTGTGGTCAAAAGCATCGCCACCATCACCGTGGGCATGCTGGCGTTCAAGGACGTGGCGCCGACGCGGCTGTTCATCGGCGGGGTGGTGGTGAACACCGTCGGCTCCGTCATCTACTGTGTGGTCAAATACTTTGAGACGAAGAAGAAGAGCTCATATGAGGATCTGGAGAAGGACGCCCTGCAGCCCGGTGAGCCCTACAGCGAGAAACCGCCTCTGGACGGCAGCGGCGCCGCCCCCGGACCTGATCCAGGACCTGATCCAGGACCTGATCCAGGACAACCGGAGACGGGAGACGGGAACGAGCAGCTGGCCCCCGAGCATCTAGCGAACGGAGAGGTGCGGATGGGCGACGGCGAACAGGGAGAAACGCTGAAATCTGGTGTCATGACGGAGAAGGAGGCGGTGGAGATGCAGAGGGAGCACCTCCACAGGGAGAACCCCCCCGCCGGCGGACAGTCGGTCAGTGACAACTTTGTGGGGGTGTGGAGGTCCATCAGACATCTGCAGTTCAAGAAGGAAGAGACCTTGATCGATAACATGGAGCTGGAGAATCCGTAAAGGCGGGACCTGAACCCGAACAGGCTCTGGAGAGGCAACCGAAAAAGAACTTCCAGGGTAAAGAAACCAGGAGCAGAAAAAGAGACAGAACCTCCACGTATGTCCGCCAGGAACCTCTTTTAGTCGCATCAGCGGCGCTTTCCAAGCGCTTGTTGGTCATGTTGATCCCTCAAAAAAGCTCAATTTCATCCCTCAGAACTGAAGAACAGCCATTTTCTCTGTAATGAGACAGAAAAGAGGTTCCCAGTGGAGAAAGTGGACGACGTGCTGTGGGAGAAGCTGGTGGCTCCGGCCACGTGGCTCAGGCCACGGCGCTGCATGAGGCGGTTTTTATCACGTTGGAGGCGGTTTTTCATGTTGGAATCCAGTCAGGGATGAGCTGCACACGAATGAAAGATTGAGTTCTGTTGATTAAAAGGCGGGGGGCTGTTTGCAGTGTGATTAATGTGGCTGTGTTTGTTCTGGCTTCCTGAAAATGAACTCTGCAGGTTACACTTTGCTGTCCGTTTACTTTTTATTTCCTGTTGTCCGTGTGCATGTTCGATTAAAGGAGTGAGGGCAGTAATAATGGGGGTCACGCTGGAATCCAGGGTCATTGAGGGGACCCTCAATCAATCAATCAATCTTTATTGGTAGGCACAGCTCCCAGGGATCAGTGGTGGAATGTAACCATTTCAACTTGTTCTTTTATCGTCTCGGTGCCAGAGAAGTCCAGTGTTTGGACTGTTGGTGCGATAAAACCAGCTCTGTGTTTCTCAGTAATTCAAAGATAAGGAGGCCAAAATATATTCATGAAAATGAGTTCCGCTTCAGGAGTGAAATGTGAGATTTTCTTTAACTGACTCACCTTTTTTTTTTTATGAGAAAAGTAAAGGGACAATAATCTGATAATCTGAATACATTTAATTGAAATTCCCATCAAATATCTGCCAGACTGCTGTTGGCTTCTTCTACAATAAACACAATGTTTGTTTCATCCAGAAACTCAAGTTTAAAACATCTTATTTCCCCTTCATCGTGTCCTCTTTAATTCGCTGTCTGATTTCCATTTCAGGCGCTACTCGGTTAGGTTTAGGAAACAATTTCCAAAAACCTCAGGTTTTTACAGCGTTTACTGAACCTGTAAAAAACTGATGAAACTGTTCATTTGCATCCAGGAGTTGTGATGCTATAAACTGTGTGAATCAATAACTGTGGTCCTGACAGAAGCATCCAAACATCAACCTAAGAGCAGATTGGCTAAAACTGAGCTTTGGAGGGTCTGACTGGTCTACAATGAGGCACAAAACTTAAACACAGCCCCTGTCCGTGAAATTGTATTGTCTGGTATTTATAAGCTAACTTTGAAATATCCTCAAAACATTATTTATTGTGAAAATGCTAGTTAGCTTGGTTGCTAACGGGGGAACAAGTGATTGTTCCCCTGGCCGGTGCCATGCCTTTGCAGCACAGCAACCGTTAGCCATCAGCAGCAACCGTTAGCCATCAGCGGCAACATCTGACGTGTTGCAGCACAGCAACCGTTAGCCATCAGCAGCTTCATCTGACGTGTTGCAGCGCAGCAACCGTTAGCCATCAGCGGCAATATCTGACGTGTTGCAGCTCAGCAACCGTTAGCCATCAGCGGCAACATCTGACGTGTTGCAGCGCAGCAACCGTTAGCCATCAGCAGCTTCATCTGACGTGTTGCAGCGCAGCAACCGTTAGCCATCAGCGGCAACATCTGACGTGTTGCAGCATAGCAACCGTTAGCCATCAGCAGCAACATCTGACGTGTTGCAGCGCAGCAACCGTTAGCCATCAGCAGCAACCGTTAGCCATCAGCAGCAACATCTGACGTGTTGCAGCGCAGCAACCGTTAGCCATCAGCAGCAACATCTGACGTGTTGCAGCGCAGCAACCGTTAGCCATCAGCAGCAACCGTTAGCTATCAGCAGCAACATCTGACGTGTTGCAGCGCAGCAACCGTTAGCCATCAGCAGCAACATCTGACGTGTTGCAGCACAGCAACCGTTAGCCATCAGCAGCAACATCTGACATGTTGCAGCGCAGCAACCGTTAGCCATCAGCAGCAACATCTGACGTGTTGCAGCACGGCAACCGTTAGCCATCAGCGGCAACATCTGACGTGTTGCAACCGTTAGCCATCAGCAGCAACCGTTAGCCATCAGCAGCAACATCTGACGTGTTGCAGCGCAGCAACAGTTAGCCATCAGCGGCAACATCTGACGTGTTGCAGCGCAGCAACCGTTAGCCATCAGCGGCAACATCTGACGTGTTGCAGCTCGGCAACCGTTAGCCATCAGCGGCAACATCTGACGTGTTGCAGCGCAGCAACCGTTAGCCATCAGCAGCAACCGCTAGCCATCAGCAGCAACATCTGACGTGTTGCAGCGCAGCAACCGTTAGCCATCAGCGGCAACATCTGACGTGTTGCAGCGCAGCAACCGTTAGCCATCAGCAGCAACCGTTAGCCATCAGCAGCAACCGTTAGCCATCAGCAGCAACCGTTAGCCATCAGCAGCAACATCTGACGTGTTGCAGCGCAGCAACCGTTAGCCATCAGCAGCTAGCCTTTTCCTGGCAGCCCTTGCTGTCGATTCCTCCCTCCTTATTCTGTAGTTTTAGATCCTATAATTGCACACAGCTGGAGAAAAAGGCTCGTTAAAGAAAGCCTTCTTCATACAGGTTAACTTTGGTCTGGAAACCAGTGTTGAAAAAACTCAATTACACCGAAAGCTGCTTGATGTGGAGCTTGTTTTTTGTGCATTAACTTCTTGCACATAATGGCGTCACACATCATCCACACATCAGCGGAGTTAATGAACAGAAGTCAGGATGTAAAACAGTGGCCTATAGTTGGTGGTTTCCTGGATCTTTAGTGTCAGTGCAGCAGAGTCTAAAACCTCAAATAACCCTCAAACATCTCTGATGAATACTTGTAATCTCAGTTTGCTTGATGTGCACAAATGTGAAATGGAAATAAAAGGTCATTTCTTTTGTTATTATCATTTTGTGTGGCATTACAAGCTGGAACTCTGGCTGCTGTTCACCAGGAAGCACCTAAAGGACCCTGAAACCAGCTCTGAGTTTCACCACAACACTGATGTCTGACTGATGAGGCGCTCTGACCACCTCCGGGCGACTCACCGACAGTTTCTAATAGAATCAGTCAAAATCAGCCTCTCAGAGGGATGTGTGTGGGCTGCAGAGCCGAGCAAATGTCTGAAAGAATTATTCACATCGAGTCTGCTCCACATGTGGGCTGAACCGTCATGGACAGACATTTAAAATTAGGGACCGAATCTGCTCCTCTGAAGTTTTCCTTCATCTTTAACACAGATAAACGATCCTGTCGGGTTTTAATCAAGCAACAAAGCAAGCGTCAGGAATCCTGAAAGCAATCCTGAAAGGAATCCTGAAAGGAATCCTGAAAGGAATCCTGAAAGGAATCCTCTGGGATGTGCACACTTTCTTTATTCGGCATCACCGTCGTGTCTGTGCTCAAAAGACAAAGACTGAGCCCAAAGATGATGAGTGTAGATCAGAATAAAGACCAGAAGCTGTCCTTTTAAGGATTTCTACCTCTAAAGCTCATGAACACACCATGTGTGGCTCTATGGGGAGTTTTGTGCTCTTATTCAGCCTTGGTGTCACCAGGAATTAGTTTTAATTTCACCATTTTACCACAATTTTCTGTTTGTGTGCTTCTTAAAAGAATGTGAACGAATCATTTCATCATCTGCTAACTGCAGGCTATCAGATGCCAAAGGAATAAAAAGAAATGTGATGATAGTTTCCCTAAATTCAAAGAGAAATGCTCCGATTTAACTTGTTTTGTGCATCAAAAATTCAAAAACACAAAATACAGAAGATCCTCACAACCAAGAGGCTTTGAGAAATGACTTAAATGATGAGAAAACAGGTTATTTTTCCAGATTCGACTCATGAATCCACTAAATGTTGCAGCTGAATTCGGCCCCACTGCAGGAATAAAACATTCAGCTTTAGTGGAGCGTGATAGAAATGTCCAAAAATGGAGGAAATGTTTTCCTACTTTCTCAGCAAAAAGCTATTCTCAGTTAAATTGAGCAAAAATTGCTTCTTTCTGCTTATTATCCTCCCATGTGAGGGCATGTGAGACAACATCTGGATCAGATGAAGTCAGGGATTAGACCTTTTATCAGTGGGAAAGAGCTACATTCATGACCTTTCTACACCTTATTTCTTTTAAAATATCAAGCTTTTAGGCGGTTTCTGTTTAGATTTTGGTGATCGGTTCAGGTTAGAAGGTAAACGGCTTCCTGTTTGGGGTCAGGAATCGATCAGTGTGGCGTTTAATGCAGGAGCCCCAAAACATCTGCAGAATACGCAGAAACGACCCAAACGACACCGACCAAAGTCGTGCTGTGAAAAGATTCGGGTCTGAAAAGTTGATTCAGTGCCAGCTGATACTGAAGATATGTTTCTCTGTTCCTGCATTCTGCCTAAAACTGTCAGCTTCCACAGGTAAAACAGTCTTTTAATGATAAGAATGGTGTGGTTGGGGTTAGGCAGGGTGAAAATCAGAGTGAAACGTCCCATTGAACTGTTACCGGGCGTGAAAAAGAAAAGAAATCCTCATTTATTTCATCTGTACGATATAAAGTCTTTAGTTTGGTCATGACTGAACATTCTGCTGTGAGCTGGGATGAGATAAAACTGCCTTTAAACTGACTCTTAAACTGAAAAGCGCTGTTCACAGTCATGTTCGTCACATCTGGATGTTTAGATCGACCTTTTAACAACCAGAGATCAATCAGTCGAATCACAGACAAGTAAAGAAGAAGAAAAATCAATAAAGATGAGTGGAAACGTGGCTGTTTGCAGTTAGTTTTCTTTCATTGTGCCGTTTAATAAATATAAAGTCAGAAAAGCTCAGATCAAGATAACTTAATGCTTCTGTTTATGTTCAGATAAAAAGGTCAAAATGCAATGATTTCATGCAGATTGGCTGTAAAACTCCTGCTTTCAGCCTCTCATTCGTATGAAAGACTTCATATTTCTGCAGGATCAACACTGAGCTATTTTAGGATTAATGTCCAAACAGCGAACGTTTATCTCCTCTCCCCCAAACACGGCCTCTTTCACAAATAAAAAGCTTCAGGCGCCTTGGACTGTGTGCAGAGAGAAAGCTGTCAGCCTCTGATATTGATCAGCATCGATTTTTTCCCCTCACACTGCCCAAACTTCATTTAACGGTGCAGGAGTTGTGATGTTCCCTCCAGCAGCAGGCAGCAGGGTGTGGGCCCCGTTTGGGAGTCCGTGATGAACACTTTCAGGAGGGATAAATGTGAGATCTTTTTATTTTCCTTCATGTCACTTTTCATTGAGCCTGTGGGCATCATCACGGTTAACTGCTGATGTGATGTTTAACTGTAATTCAGAGGTTTATAACGATCAGTGAAAGTTTATTTCCTCATATTTAACAAGCAGAGAATCACTGTGAAACCAGCTTATTCAGGCTGATTGTTGCTCAGATAGAGACACCAAAGCCAGGTTTATTATGAGACAGCAGACAGTAAATCTTTGCTCAAACTCCCCTTTAATCAAATAAAGAAGTTCACCAAGTCTGCACCACCCAGATTTCCTTTTAAGCCATTTTCTAATGAGTTTATCTGGAAACTCTTTCTTTTAATCTGTGCACAACAGATCAGTTCAACATGCATTTTGTCTAAATGTCAGTCAGTACCTTCAGAGAATCTGTAACATCGTACGTTTGTCTGTGCTTTTCTGTCTGTGAAAGTCGTCTGACCTCCACTGAATGTGTCGCTGCCATTGATGGATTACTGAGCAGGCCCCCGGGTGCCCTGGGGGCCCCTCACCTCTTCGGTCCCTGAGTCTGAGGGATTTTTTAAGGCTGCAGCGCTCTAAACAACAACAAAGAGACAGAAAACTGACCTAAAGGGGAAAAACTCAGACAGCAGAGACACAAACGGGTTAAAAAGAACAGAAACATGAATAATTAGAGACAAAATGACCCAAAATGACCCAATGGGACGACAAAGAAACACAAATAGATGCAGAGAGCGACCACAAAGTGAACAAAACACAACCTTAAAGGGGCTCAAAGCAACCAAAGAGGCCACAGATAAAATTACCTGTGGTCTCTTTGGATCTGATGGAAGACGGGCGGCCTTCTCATAATCCATCCACGGTCACTGTGAATCCATTTGTGTTTCCCAAAGAAAGCCTTCAGGACGAGTGGCAGGAAGTGGACAAACAGCTGATGAACCTTTGTGAAACGAGCAGATGTCATGCATGAGGAATGAGAAACATCTGTCATGTCTTTGCCGACCAGAATAAATCCAATATTCCAGTCTGCTGTTTTGTTCCTCTGATGAAAACTTCATTTCTGACTGATGGCATCTTTTTAAAAATCTGTAAAAAAAAGAAGGAAATTTACCTAAATGTGACATATTCTGTAGAAATCAATGCACATAAAAACCTTTAATCAGGATTCACACACGGCGTCAGCAGGTAAAACAGGTGAACTCTCCCAGGATTCCACCATCTGTTGTTAACTAGGACGGCTTGTTTGGAAGGGCTGCAGGAGAAAGCCTCTTCTCTCTAAAAAGAACATGGCAGCACAGCTTAGGTTTGCAAAGCTGCATCTGAACAAAGCTCCAGACTTCTGGAACAATGTCCTTTGGACAGACCAGAGCAAAGTGGAGACTTCTGGAAGAGTTAGCGTAAATGCTTGAGTTTAGCTGCAGCTGCTGCCTCTGAAGAGACTAAACAGAAAACTACCTTCTGCCTCTGTGGGAAAACCAGGCAGAGAACCATCAGGAGCCCCTGCAGGAAGAGGACAACGATTAAACGCACCGGACTACACAGCAGCTGTATGATAAGCATGTGAGTGAGTGACTGAGGCGTATAACGGGTGCAGAGGGCCTCAACCACAGGTTCCCGGTGAGCCCAACAAAAACAATACACTTCTGGAGTTCCTGGAATCCACGTCCCACCGTTTTCTCCGGAGGAAATAACCCGTCTGCTGGCATCCAAACCGCTCTCCTGGAAAACAGGACCTACACATTAATGACTTGAGCTGTTCACACAGTTCATAGATGCAGCCCATGAGTTTTCTGACCTGCTCCAGCTCCTCTCAGCTGGACGGGTTCCTTCATTTGATTGTTTTTCGCTGCATAGAACAAAGTCTCATTTGACCACCTTCTCTCTCAGCTGTTTGGTGAGTTTTGGTGCCAGATTCTTTCCATTTTCTGTTCTGTGAGGGATTTTCCCTTTAAAATCTGTCCGAACCCTGAGAAGGATCCAAACCAGAGATTTATAGACAGATAACTGGTCAGAGGCTTGTTGTTCACAGCTTACAGAAGCCTGTTATCCACGTTACCTGCTCATTATCTGTTATTTTCTGTTCGTCAGAGCTGAAGCTAAACCTCCCTGTTTGATATTGTACAATAAAGCATGTGGATGCTTCTCCTTTTCTAACTGACACACTGAGTTTGTTTCAGGTTCAGGGCTGGAGGAAGAGAAAGAGGAGGGATGGAAGAGCAAATTGTTCGGCCCACTCAGCACTTTGCTGCTGGAAAATCCATCTGAAAAGTCTCCTTTAAACGCTTCAGTGGGACTGCAGCGCTCACACACACACCTGCATGAAACGGTTCAGTTAGCAGGTTGTTTCACTGCCAATTACAGGGGAAAGAGCTTCCCGAAGAGGAGGAGGAGGATGAAGAGCTTCGATGAGAGAAAGACCAGAAAGAGGAGGGTGAAGACAGCAGGTGTCGGGGAATAAAACAGCAGAGGAGGCGACGTCTGACACCCTGCTTTTATCTTTTCAGTGAGACTGAATTAGACTTGGCTCACGTTCAGCCAGAGACTGAACATCTTATTTCTGAGGAGGCTTCCAGCTCCTTTAAGTGTTATTTTTAACATTCAAAACTCTCTGGGATCAGCCTCTGAGTGAATCCTTCCAGCATCTGTTCAGACGTTCATAATGAGCGCCATGCTGGCAGGAAGAAGTCACCGAAGCTCCAAGAAAGGTGCCGCGAAGTATTGATTTGGAGGGAGAGCGCTGGAAGTCAGCGGTTTTGTTCTGCAGAAGCACTTTTCACACCCACTGATTCCTCCCAGTTCAGACACAAAGCCGGGGTCCTGCAGCTGACTGGACTCCCACTGCAGTTTGTTCCAGACTCAGCCAAACAGTCAAGGTCCTTCGAGGGGAAAGGATGAATGGAGGACCTCATTTCCATATAAAGTAGGGACAAAAAGGAGCGACCGATGGCCTGGAGTCTCCCATCTTTAAGTCTGTGTGACGCGTTTCAGATAATAATCTATAAAAGATAAATGATGAAGCTCTTAAAGAGGACATGACGTGATTATTTCATTCTCAATCCTTGGTACCTCCAGATGAGCTTTGCATAACGTCATAACTGAACTTTCTCTGGGGAGAAGCTTCCTCCTGAGAACAGAGGCTCTGGATGAAGTGTCTCCTGATTGGTCGAGTTTCAGAGAGTCAGGAAACTACTCCAGTTGCCGACCAGGACATGAGATCCAGACGTCCGTGTTGGAGCCAGAATCAGATCCAGAGCATCAAAGTCTGGTCTTGGATCAGCCTAAAAGAACACGTCCCCCCTCTGTTCATTGAGCTCCTCTGGCTGCCCTTAGCATCAGATCCAAGTCCCTGATGTTAGCTACAAAGAGCTTAATGGAACGGCTCCATCTCCTTGAATGCTCTTGCAAAGGCTTCTGTCCCAACTGGGTCCCTCCGTTGGTCCCAGGATTGTCGTCTAGCAGCTCCTACACCACGCCTAAGACAATCCAAACTCTGTTCATGTGTCGTCCCACGATGGTGGAATGACCTACCGAGCGCTACCAGAACAGGGGCGTCCCTGTCTATCTTCAAGAAGCTCCTGAAAACCCAGCTCTTCAGAGAGCATCTCCTATCCCAGCACTTACCTTGTACTTCCCTACCCCCTCTATCTCTGCACTTTATCTTTCTGCTCTTCCTTCTATGCCTGCACCCTATCTCTACTCTGTCCCCTCTGACAGAGTCGGACTCCTGGGTTCCTTCTATGTAGCTTATTGTTAGCTTTTATAAAGCTGTTATATCTTCATTTGTAAGTCGCTTTGGATAAAAGCTTCTGATAAATACAGAACCAAACAAAGTGAGCAGAACCGTCACAGCAGGACGTCTCTGTCTGGTGAATCTGTTCAGTACCTGCTGCTGTGGGTCAGTTTATGAACACAAAGTACCGTTAACCCCTCAGCTGCCGTTTCACTCAGTGAAACCACGATGTTTGGACTAAAATCCATTTCTACGTCTGATTCCAACACATCTGAAACAGTCTCACTCAGCTTGAGGCTCAGACTCGTGTCCTTTTAGCGTTGGAACAGCCTCGTGGTGGATAACGTGCACGCTGCAGATCCCATGGACGTGCACTGACTGGAGAAACTGACCATGAAATGAAATCTTAAACTGTGTTGTGTGAGACTGTAAGTTTAAGTTGATAATATATGATGTTAACACTGCAGATATGCCGGGAAACACAGAAAAGCAGGTCATGTGACCAGGTTGCTGCGGTAATGACCGACTGTTTTTCTAACATCCAAGGCTGTGAGCCTCCATTTAAAAACATTTCTGTCAACAGAAAACCTTCATGTGTTTGATTTTTCCCCACAAAATGGTCACTCACACTGTATCTGCATCTAAAATCATACTTAAATAGCAGGTGTTTGCAGTAAAATCGCCCCCACTGTGCAGCAGAGAAGCATTAGAGCAGAAACTGTCTTCTCCAGCCCTTCAGTCTGTTTCTGCTAATGCAGACAAAGCTTTATAACCGGAGTCCTGAGGTGCAGCGACTGGACTGTGCCCAGAATACAGAAAGCTCCCACACAGATGAGCTGAGGGTGAAACTTCAGGACAACCGGCTCAGTAATAAATCAAATGAAGCGGCTGCAGTGGAAATGTAAAAGTTGGCAGCGGTTCACGATGGAGGCAGAGTCTCAGAAGCCTTTTTTAACGTCCACTCTGAAAGTTATAAATAGCCACTGAGTGAACCCAGTTAATCCTGTTATATTTACAGAAGTTAAAGTGTCTGGAGGAAAAACGTATGTTTCAGAAATGAAAAAGGCTCATCTTCCAATCAGAAACAGCTTCTGGAGCTTCTCCAAGCAGCAGGTTACCTGCTGACAGGTGAGGGTGTCAGGATTGGGTATAAAAGCAGCTTCCACCAAAGGTTCAGCCTCTCCAACAAGGATGGGTCGTGGCTCACCGCTTTGGGCCAAACTCCATCAGAGAATCATCAATAAGTTCAGGAAATATTCCTCAGAGTCAGACTGGAAAGAACTTTGGTCTTTCAGCATCTACAGAGCAGGATATTGGGAACAGATTCAGGGAGTCTGGGGAAGTCTCAGTGTGGAAAGTTGCTGTGAAACTCACCCACGGCTGCTCAGATGTGTGTTTTATTACTTTGGTTTCAAACTTTAATTTGTTTTAAACGCCAACAACGAGGTAAAAACCCTCAGAAACACAGTTAAAACAGTTAAAACAGTAAAAAACAATCAAAAATCAGCCCCAGAGTCAGACACAGCAGCAAGAAAAGTGTCACAGGAAGTGCAGAAGAAGAGAAGGAAGACAACAGGAAGTGAAGAAGAAGAGAAGGAAGACAACAGGAAGTGAAGAAGAAGAGAAGGAAGACAACAGGAAGTGAAGAAGAAGAGAAGGAAGACAACAGGAAGTGAAGAAGAAGAGAAGGAAGACAAGAACAAACATCAGATGCTGGAGAGATCAGAGGAAAAGACAGAAGCAGAGAGAAAGAATTCTTTCTTCTAACATAAGCTGGAACCTTATCGTCTGTTAGCTCCAGTTTTATCTCATTTCACTCAGAAATCTAGTTTTCAGCCTTTCAAAATGTTCTTTCCAATCTCACACTGACACATATCGAATGAGAGAAGACAGGTGAGGGTGTCAGGATTGGGTATAAAAGCAGCTTCCACCAAAGGTTCAGCCTCTCCAACAAGGATGGGTCGTGGCTCACCGCTTTGGGCCAAACTCCATCAGAGAATCATCAATAAGTTCAGGAAATATTCCTCAGAGTCAGACTGGAAAGAACTTTGGTCTTTCAGCATCTACAGAGCAGGATATTGGGAACAGATTCAGGGAGTCTGGGGAAGTCTCAGTGTGGAAAGGCCAAGGACAGAAAGCCCTGCTGGATGAGCTCGGAGCCCTCAGGCAGCACTGCAGGAGAAACCGTCAGGCCACCATGATCCATACAGCCACATGGGCTCAGGAGGAGCTGGGAAAAGCATTTCCACTCAACACAGTCCACGGCTGCATCCAGAAATGTGAGCTGAAGCTGCATCACACCAGGAGGAAGCCATATATCAGCTCTGAGCAGAACCACGGCCCAGTTCTCTGGACTCCAGCTCATCTCAGAGGGACAGAAAGACAGTGGACCCGTGTTCTGTGGGCAGATGAGTCCACGTTTCAGCTGCTTCTGGGAAAAACTGCTGAGAAAGAGCATCCAGCTGTTCTCAGAGGAAGGTTTAAAGCCAGCGTCTGTGATGGTCTGGGGCTGCAGCAGAGTCCAGGGCATGGAGGGCTTCATCTGGGTGAAGGTACCACTGATGCATGCTGGATGTTGGAGTTCTGGAGAGACAGATGCTGCCATCAAGGTGCCGTCTTTTCCCGGGAGGTCCGTGGTTATTTCAGCAGGACGATGCCAGACCTCATTCTGCAGGACTTCCAGCAGCTTCAGACACACAGAGTGTGTGAGCTCGGCTGCTGCCTGCAGTCCACATCTGTCTCCTGCTGCAGATGTTGGAGCATCATGAAGAGGAGAACCAGACAACCAGGGACTGCTGAGCAGCTGGAATCTGGGATTCAGCAGGAATGGACTCAGATTCAATCAGTGTCCTCAGTTCAGAGCGTTAAAAAGAGTCATTAAAGGAAGCTGAAGGATGGAAACATGAGTCTGGAGCAGCTTTTACTGAGTGTTGCTGCTTCAGGTTCTACGTTTGGTTCATTTATCTGGACTTATTTCTGTTAAATAAAGTTTCAAACTAAACAGAAGTTACAGATTTTAGTTTTTGTTGAAACTTTCTCAGACTTAAGAAGTTTATTTTCTCAACTTTTAAGATTTTGAGTTAATTCTGAGCTGAAGAAGATCAAACTGCTGCCAGTTTATAACACATAAAACCATAAAGAATCGTCCTTCAGCTCCATCGGATCAAAAATCCAAATAAAAAACAGAAAAATAAGAAAAATCTCGTTTCAGAAACGCTGAACCAATCAGCTTTCACTGAGTGTTGATGCTGCAGATCCTACGTTTGGTTCTGAATACAGTGAAGCTGGTCGGAGGAGACTCTGAACTATCAGACACTTTGCAGGAATGGACTCAGATTCCTGTGAAAAACTCAGTTCAAACCTTTAAAAAGAGTCATTAAAGGAAGCTGCCTGCCTGCAGTCCACATCTGTCTCCTGCTGCAGATGTTGGAGCATCATGAAGAGGAGAACCAGACAACCAGGGACTGCTGAGCAGCTGGAATCTGGGATTCAGCAGGAATGGACTCAGATTCCTGTGAAAAACTCAGTTCAAAGCATTAAAAAGAGTCATTAAAGGAAGCTGAAGGAACACGATGGAAACTGAGTGTTGCTGGTATCTGTCTCCTGCTGAAAGTAAGAAAAATAAATCTCTCATTAACACTGAGGAGCATACAGAGGTCTGTGTTCAGCTAAACCAGGACAGCATGCAGAGCTGTATGTGAGATTAGTTCAAACTCAGATATTTCAACAGATTAATTCCTTCCTTCTTTTCATGTCAATAAACAATCAAGTCCTTTATAATTAAAATACACTATGAGTACATTAGCAAGGTTTTAAACTTATTTTGTCCTCTCTGAAGATTCCAGTTTGCTTTGCTGAATATTAAAGTTTTCAGTGGCGGTGAAAGGAAGACGCACAGACTGGCCCTTTAGCTCCTGGAGATCAGATATCAGACACACCTGTGTGGAGGAGGGAAGATCAAGACAACCTGGAAGGGAGCAGAGTGAGCTGCAACAGGAGGGAATCCAGGATCCTTCCGGTTCGGTTTCAGGTTGGTGAACGCCTCCCGTCTCGCCTCGCCGTCCTCAAACCAAATCAAACCCGTTTACCGAAAGATTCTCCATCCTCTGGAGCCTTTTTATCGCTCACTGACTTTGGGAAGCTGTGGTTTCCTCAGAGCTCTGAAGCTGAAGCTGGGTTCTGCAGTTTCTTTGTGCCGCTCGGCGGCAGTTTGCTTCAGCTGATGTTCGTCTGATTTATGGTCTGTCAGAGACTTTGATTCATGAAGGAGGGCTAATGGCTGTTTGCATTCTCAGGGAGGGTTTCAGGGTGGTTATGGACGCAGTTATTCCTGCTGACACAGGGTGCAGAATATGTTCTGGTGCCGAACATCCGGCATGAAGCCATGTTTCAGATCGAGTCTCAACAGAAAGAAAGAAAGAAAAACCTGACTTAGTTAGAATTATAATTCTTTTCTCCTTTTTACTCATTTCGGGCTTGCACAGAGAGTTCAGGCTCTCGGTTTGAGGAGGTAAAGATGAGCCACTTATTTGTGTTTGCAGGAGTAAAAAGCGTCTCTGTGGGGGAGATCAGGCTGTTCCGTCCTGACCGTCACAGGCAGAAATTACAGCCAATCCAGCATCTCCCAGAAAGAAATCTGATCTCATCTCAGTGTGTTTGTCCACAGCTGTGTTCATCACATCCTGCAGATATCCTCCAGACTCGCATCGTCAGCTGTGAGGCGAGCTGTGAGCAGCTCCATGCAGACATTACACACTTCATCAGTGATGACAGCAGCAGAGCAAAGATCTGAACCCAATTACATGGAAGATCTCCCCCAAAGACACAAAGTGACCACAGAGCAGGAGCTGAGCCGCTTTTTCTGTCTTTCTGTGGCCATTTTCTGTCTTTTAGCCGTCATTTAGCTGGGTGAACAGTATGTTCTCCTGACAGAAACCTCATTTTAACAATCTCAGCATCCAACACGCTCAGATATGAGCTGATGGGGTCTGCATCAGATTGGATTCTCAGCATGTTGCTTTTCCTTTGCACATGTGAACATATATTCTACATTTTTAATATTTCATATTGAATAAAACGGCCGTGACGCAGCCTCGAACCGTGAATTAAAGCGAAACCTTCTGGGGATCCAACACCTGAAGCCTGTCGCGGTGACAGCTGTGAGAACACTCTGGATCTGGGGCCGGTTTTTAAAAGAATCATTGCTTCTATTTTTATTTCTATGAACAAGCGGCGCAGTCAGAGAGATGGATGCCCTGAAGATAAAAAGTGTGGTTTATCTTTGAGCTGCGAGACTCGGTCACGCACAAGCTCATGACTCAATACGTTGGAGATGGTGACCGCTGCAGAGTCACAGTTTTCCTGGTGAAAGGTTCATGATGGTGAATGAACCCCCAGGAAACGGAGAAATGCAAGCGGTGAAACCCAGTCCTGCAGCACACGTTTCCCCCTCGGTGTGAGAAATGTTGGACGCTGTGGGATCAGGTGGTGGGAGGCGAAATGTCAGCGCAGTTGGTCTTTGTGTGTGAGCCCTCGGGATGTTTTCCGCAGCGGCAGCTGATCAATCTCACGGAGCTTGTGACCACACTTACTCAGCATTCATGTTTGAATCGTTTGTGGAATTTGGAAGAAGTTGCAGCTCAGTGGAGGAGGTCCTGTCCAAGTCTGTGGTTTTAGTTTAGAATAATTCCTCGTGATACTTCGGTGACGGCATACGAGCACAACCTTTGACACCAGTGACAAAAACGGTTCAGTGTTTTTTTTTTTTTTTTTTGCTGGAGTCGGACCTTTGAAGGAAGGAATCGTTTTCTTTTATGATGACATAATTCAAGGATGAGTTGTTCGACAATGAAGCGAATAAGAAAGGAAGTCGGAGGACCTCCACCTCTTCTGCAGAAGAGCGGGACATCCGGTGCTGGAGGCGCCTGCCGCAGCAGCTCCGGACCTGTTGCCTTTCTTTACGGCTTCCGTAGATTTTCCAAAGTGATTTTATGTGAAAACGAAGCTTGTTTGAGGTGTTTTTTCTCTGCTGGTTTGAACGCTTTGCTGCAGGAATGATTTCTGCTGGTACTTTGTTCACATTTACTATGATGCGTTACCATGGCAACAGGAAAGTTGTTTGCACGCTGGAGCAGTTGAGCCCAAGTAGTGCCTGGAATAAGAGCCCAAAATACGGGTGAGTTGAAGAGGAGACGTCGAGGATGCAGAGCAGGAACCAAAGGAGGAGGAAGTTTAAAGCATTTCTTCCTTTATTTATGTATTGCAGACACCTGAGGGAGGCGGAGCATCCCAACACTGGAGCATCTGCACTCATTCCACATCATTCATTCCTAAAATTTACAGGTGGGACAAAAAATGATTCATCATGTTGTCGGACACAAGCAAACACAAGCCTGTGATTCCTAATGAGCCACAGCATCAGTACAATAACACACCGTCCATCTTCCTGTCTCACATCTGGGTTTTGTTGAGCTCTCCTGGTGGAAACATCTGTGCAAACAGGGTTTCACCCACAGAAAACATCCAAAAAGGCTTCTAGTTGACTTTGTAATGAACAATAAACATGGCGACTGAAAAGCAGATGATCGATCCCTCATGATGAGTAACCATGGCAACAGGGAAGTTGTTAACCTGTTGGAGGAGCTAACTGAGCTGAATAACGCCTGGAATAAAAGCCCCAAATCAAAGTGAGTTGAAGAGGAGACGTCTTGGATGCAGAAGAGAGAAGTTTAAAGCATTTCTTCCTTTAATCATCAGGGGAAATGTGAGATCTCCGGTGGATAAAACGGACGAGCTTGGAGCCCTGATGAGGACACAGCAGGAATATCAGGCAGAGACCTGGCTGCAGGAACAACTCTAACAGCTCTCTGCTCAGCTTTAAGACTATCCGGGCAGACAGAGACTGCAGACAGAGCGCTAACAGTAAAGGAGGAGGATCACAGAGCTGGTTAACAACAGATGGTGGAGTCCTGGACCTGGCTGCAGGAACAGCTCTAACAGCTCTCTGCTCAGCTTTAAGACTATCCGGGCAGACAGAGACTGCAGACAGAGCGCTAACAGTAAAGGAGGAGGATCACAGAGCTGGTTAACAACAGATGGTGGAGTCCTGGACCTGGCTGCAGGAACAACTCTAACAGCTCTCTGCTCAGCTTTAAGGCTATCCGGGCAGACAGAGACTGCAGACAGAGACTGCAGACAGAGCGCTAACAGTAAAGGAGGAGGATCACAGAGCTGGTTAACAACAGATGGTGGAATCCTGGACCTGGCTGCAGGAACAACTCTAACAGCTCTCTGCTCAGCTTTAAGACTATCTGGGCAGACAGAGACTGCAGACAGAGCGCTAACAGTAAAGGAGGAGGATCACAGAGCTGGTTAACAACAGATGGTGGAATCCTGGACCTGGCTGCAGGAACAACTCTAACAGCTCTCTGCTCAGCTTTAAGACTATCCGGGCAGACAGAGACTGCAGACAGAGCGCTAACAGTAAAGGAGGAGGATCACAGAGCTGGTTAACAACAGATGGTGGAATCCTGGACCTGGCTGCAGGAACAACTCTAACAGCTCTCTGCTCAGCTTTAAGACTATCCGGGCAGACAGAGACTGCAGACAGAGCGCTAACAGTAAAGGAGGAGGATCACAGAGCTGGTTAACAACAGATGGTGGAATCCTGGACCTGGCTGCAGGAACAACTCTAACAGCTCTCTGCTCAGCTTTAAGACTATCCGGGCAGACAGAGACTGCAGACAGAGCGCTAACAGTAAAGGAGGAGGACCACAGAGCTGGTTAGCAACAGATGGTGGAATCCTGGACCTGGCTGCAGGAACAACTCTAACAGCTCTCTGCTCAGCTTTAAGACTATCCGGGCAGACAGAGACTGCAGACAGAGCGCTAACAGTAAAGGAGGAGGATCACAGAGCTGGTTAACAACAGATGGTGGAATCCTGGACCTGGCTGCAGGAACAACTCTAACAGCTCTCTGCTCAGCTTTAAGACTATCCGGGCAGACAGAGACTGCAGACAGAGCGCTAACAGTAAAGGAGGAGGATCACAGAGCTGGTTAACAGCAGATGGTGGAATCCTGGACCTGGCTGCAGGAACAACTCTAACAGCTCTCTGCTCAGCTTTAAGACTATCCGGGCAGACAGAGACTGCAGACAGAGACTGCAGACAGAGCGCTAACAGTAAAGGAGGAGGATCACAGAGCTGGTTAACAACGGAATCCTGGGAGAGTTCACCTGTTTTACCTGCTGACGCTGTGTGTGACATCATCAGCTGAGCTGTTGCTAAGCTACAGAAACAGCAGCCCAACCCACTGATGGAGACCTCTGAAGGTTCCTGCCTTCCTCTCTGCTGCACTTCAGCTGGTTTATATTTTATGTGATTTGATCCATTTATAAAGATAGAAATGTGATTTCCCTTCAGTGATTCATAAAGTCTGAATGAATTGAGCAAAAAGATTTGTTGTGGTTTTGTTTAACATCAGTACAGATGTTCTGCATCTCTCACTGAGTCCATTTGTACTCGTTTTGACGTCCTTCTGAGGCTCGGTTTGCATCGGTTTGTCCTCCCTTCCTTGTTGTTGTTCAGGTGAAGCTCGGCCGCCTCTCTGGGCCTCGGGCCTTGGCTCATTCTGTAATTCATCCACAGAGGAGCGCATCAACCTGGACTCTGTTTAAGTTTCCCGTGTCTCGCACTTTTGAGCCGATGATTTTCAGCTGACTGTCAGTCTGACCCGGTCACTCAGTCCCAGAACCGGAGCTCAATGATTCCCTCTCATGTGTCTGAAAATGGTGAAACCGCCCGAGTGGACGCCTCTGGTCATAAAACGGGAGACTTGTTTGCGAAAGACTTCATCAGCAGGGATTAGCCGCAGGTCAGCAGGTGGAACCCGAACCGCCTCCTTCTCTTTCTGTCACTTTCACAGATTTGTGAGTCGTGACACCGGCTCAGTTGAAGCGCCCACACATGAAAGTCTCCCCCAGCGTGGAGGCAGGCGTCGCGTGTTCGCTGCAGATAGCAGGCGTGTGTGCGGCTTTCCATTTTCCACCTGCAGCCTCTCATTCAGCATCAACACACTGACGGTGTCAGGGGCTGAAAAGCTTAAAAGCATCCGAGGAGCTGAGTGTTGGCGGTTTAAATGAACTGCAGAATTTATCATGAAACTCCTGCAGTTTACAGCTTCTCACTAATATTAAACCATTTTCAGCAGCGGATTAATCCACATTTGGATCTTTTGCGAACTGATTATCTGTAGCAACTGTGCATCTTTTAGATTTGGGTTGAATTGGGAGTCCTACAGTTACATATCTGCAGGAATAATGTTGAATATCACCAATTATAAGGCACCCATGTGTGGTAAATCCGAATCTGAATCGGTTATCTGACTCCAGCAGATAAATTTTCCTCATGAAAACACAACAAAGATGCTTAAAGACTTTGTCCAGAGCAACTGAAAGTTCATCTTTACAGCTGCCAAATTCAGCAGCTGTAAAACTCAACCCTGGTATTTATTTAGTTCCTCTTTGTTTGAAAGTTCCTCATTTAACGAGCCGTCACTCCTTAAGTTGGCCCCGCCTCCTCTGCTAAGCCCCGCCCACTCACATCCACCCTGCTGGACGGATGAAGCCAGCTTCTGGTGGAAATGTTCTGCTGTCAGCTGCACTGAGGAGCATGCATCTTCCATCCAGCAGCAGCCTCAGAGGATATAAGAGCCCAGTGGATAAACTATATCTGAGGCTAATGCTCCAGGAAACTGGCAGAAGGAAAATAACTGAGGCCTCATGAGTAGGAATCCAGCCTGAAGAACTGATGCTTCCTCCACCAGCTGGATGAACCTCTCCATGATGAACTTTGAGGGAAAGATCATTGAATCACTAACCTCTAATAGAATTAGTTAATCCAGGCTCATTAATTCAGCTCTTATCTTCTGCCCAAAGATTAAAACCTTCACTTCTGCCTCGAATCAAAGCCTCCTCCACCATATCTCCTCCTCCCCTCTGTTCGCTCCTTATCTTCCCCTTTTCTTTCTTTAATTGTTTGCTTGAGGAATTGAGGGTTAATGAAGCTTTTTCTGATGCTGCTGAGCTCTGATGTACTTCATGAAGTCGTATCTGAGCTCTGCTCTCATTCAGAGTGGAGAAATAAATGATATTCTTCAGTTTATTCAGGTGGAAGCTCCGTGGAACGGTCCTGTGGGTCTTTGTTTTATTTATTAGGTAAAAAATGCTATTTTCAACCACAGAAAACAATCCATTAATTTGATTTTCTTCTTCCAAGCTTTGGATCCAAATCAAAATGATGCATTAATAGAAAGCTTTTAAAAAAATTGAATTAAAAACAGCCGAAGCAGAATGGCTCCACCGTCCAATCAGGGGCAGCCAGATGTCAGCTGTAAAAACTCCTTTTTATCGAACTTTGTGTCTAATTTTAGCAGGAAACCCTTTTTATTCCATCTTCACCTGCACTCACCAGGTCTTCTCCTCCCGACCTGGATCCAGCTGTGTCTCCTGTACACTCAGTAGTTTTTCGTACATTTTGAGCAGGTGTTTCAGGTGTTTTTCTCCTCTTTAACTGAAATAATTCAGCACGTGAGGCCGTCTTGTTGCCTCTCAGACAGCATCACATCTTCTGTTCTTAATACCAACTACTGGACACGTATTAAACTTGTTCACTTCCTGGATAAAGTGCTCACAGATGACTTCTAATGCATGTAAATAAATATCCAATAATATCAGAACTCGTTTTGAACCGGTTCAAAACTTAAACTAATCTTTCTGCGTTCAAAATGAAGAACTTTGTCTCCATCTAGTGGCTGAAAGGTTGAACTGCACCTGAGTGCATTTCCAGACCTTTAACGGTGCAGGATGCTTTTTGCAGAGATACTTTTTAAAGTGTTGACACTGAACCGTAGTTGTTCCTGAGACTCTTTTCGGGGTATTTGTGGGTCTTTGTTATACTCTTGGTTTCTGGGGACTTACCTTCAGACCTCACTTTGAATAATGAGGATGCAAAGTATTTGATTCTGAGGTCATAAACGGCTTTAAAGCTGCACAGCTTTCAGACTTTTCATGCGTTTGTCTGTTTCTGTTTGTTTTCACAGAGAAATACGGGAATAAAGTCCATATTAGGAGACTGGAGGGTTTGATCAATGAAATGTGATGTTGAACATGCAGGAACTAATGGTACAACAGCAGATTTACTACTTCAGTTTGTCTTTATTTACCGGCATGGATACCAGCCAGTGGTTAACTTTCACATTGCTTTACCCAAGGCAGACTTTCGACGGCTCTTTTCATGTTAAATGTTGGCGTGAGGCTTCACTTTCCCTCCATCGGGCCAAACTGGACCTTTGTTCTGGCATCTAAACCGTAAAAACCTCACCTGGTGATCAGGGAACACCTCGGCTGCTCAGCTGGGACAAACTACAGACTTCAGCCTTTACAAAAACACTTCATAAAGGTACAGCAACACTTCAGTTACACTCATGCATGCGCTGTTCCTCACGATAACACCACACAGGCACACGTGCACAGGTTTAGCTCGCGCTCTTGCCGCTCCGCTTCTTCTTCTTCTTTGGTGCCTGCTTCTTGGATGAATTGGCAGCAGAGGAGGCAGAAGGTGGAGCTGGTTCTGCTGCTTCTGCTGGTGCCTGTGCTGGTTCTGCTGGTGCCTGTGCTGGTTCTGCTGGTGCCTGTGCTGAATCTGCTGGTGCCTGTGCTGGTTCTGCTGGTTCTGCTGGTGCCTGTGCTGGTTCTGCTGGTTCGGTTGCCTGCTGTTGCTCGATCTTCTCTTCTTGGACTGTCAGCAGAGGTTTGAGCTTGTCAGTCTCCTCCTGGATCTTGACCTTTGACGCCTCCGGTTCTGGATCAGTTCTCCCGGGCTCTCGTGTTGGTGCTGCAGGCTTCTGGATCTCTCTGTCTGCTCCGACTTGTTCCACCTCTCTCACCTGAATCTCTTCCTCTTCTGGCTCTGTTTTGGAGCTCTTCTGCTCATCTGTAGGAGCATCAGATGTTGGCACCGCTGGATTTTGCACCTCCTCAGATTTAGGTGGTAAGTCAGATTCTGCTGCCTCTGGTTTTACTTCCACCTGCACAGGTACTGAAACCGGATCCTCTTTGTGCTGAACTTTGGTTTTGAACTGGACAAACGCAGCAGAAACCAAATCTTCTTCAAGGTCGAGCTCTTCCTTCTCCTCTTGTTTGTCGTCTGGTGCGTTCAGCAGCGAGTCGGCAAACTGCTGCAGCTTGGCCTGCTGCTGCCTCAGACGGGCCATGTCCTCCGTCAGCACCGGGTCCTCCTTCTGGAGCTGCTGCACCTCCTCAGGAGTCAGAACGGCCGATTTGCAAGCATCCTCGGGTTTGTCATCAAGGCTGGAGAGCTGAGATGGAAGGTTGGCGTTGGAGTGGCGAACGTCCTTGATCTTGGCATAGAGGACGTTCCTTTCCTCTTGCAGGGCGTGGCACAGCGTCTCCAGCTTGTGGATCTTCAGGACGAAGACTTCGTACTCTTTGGCTTTCTCAGTTCTCTGAAAGAAGATGAGGCCGAGGAGACGGTCAGTATCTAAGAGGATGATGCGACTTTAAAACTCTAACTATGCTGATGATACTCAGCTGTACTTATCTATGAAATCAGATGAAACCAATCAGGCTATTAGCCTGTCTTAAAGGCATAAAGACCTGGATGACTCAGAACTTTCTGCTTCTAAACTCAAGTCGTTATCTTTGGACCTGAGAGCTTCAGGGAGAAACTGTCTTGTTTTATAGTAACTATAGATCAGGGATGTCAAACTCCGGTCCTCGAGGGCCGCTGTCCTGCAGGTTTTAGATGTTTCCCTGCTCCAACACACCTGATTCAGATCGATGCATCATAAGCAGGTTTGTGCAGAACTTAACAATCTTTCGAAGAGATCCATTTAATCTGAATCAGGTGTGTTGAAGCATCTAAAACCTGCAGGACAGCGGCCCTCCAGGACCAGAGTTTGACATCCCTGCTCTAGATGGTATTTCTTTGGCTTCTGGTCCTACAGGGAGGAACCTTTGAGTTATTTCTGACCAGGATCTGTCCTTTGACTCACATATTAAACAGGTTTCTGCCTTCTTTCACCTTCATAATATCATTAAAATCAGGAACATCCTGTCTCAGAGAAACTGCTCCATGCATCTGTTCCTTCAAGGCTTCAAAAAGTTGCTCAAAGGGAATTTTTTGATTCCTCCTTTTTGTAAATGACCTTCAGAAGTCTTTGCTGTAGAAATAAAGTGAAGAAAAGCTCAACAAACTGAGCTGACCTCTGACCCCGAGAAGCAGGAAGAAGGTGAAGCACATCTAATCATCACTTCCTCCTATTGGTCACTAATCTGAAGAAGGGGAATACTGAGTGAAATATGTATGTGAGAGTTTGCCTTTTCACATTTTGGCTGATTTTCACCCTGCCACAGATAAAATCCCTTGAACCCTGGATAGTGTTGTGGTATGATTGCCACCTTCCATGTGGGAGACCCCTGCATGAAAGGTATTACCTCCAGTAGGGGTCCCTAGGCAAGACCCCCTTACCCTACCTGTGAGTCGCTTTGGATAAAAGCATCTGCTAAATGAACATAACACACACCTCTTCCATCATGTCATTGAGAGCCTTGTTGCAGTTCTCAAACCTCGACTTCCACAGGTTTGCCTCTTTCTCCATCTTCTTCATCTTGTCCGACATCTGAAAAAGTTTAAAATACTCCAGTGACTCCTGATGATGCTTCGGAGAACATCAGATTTACACATTTCCCAGTAAATGACCACGCTGACTTTGGCATTAACATGTGTCTCCACCTACAGTTTCCATCTCCTTTTTGAAGCGCACATAGATCTCATTGCTCTTGCCCAGCGTTGCCTGAAACTCATCAAACTTCTCGGCGTAGAGAGCGAGCTGTGGACGAAGAAGACTGCGTCAGACGCCAGGACATCGTTCCTGACAGAAGTAAACCTCCCACATGCTTCAGAAAGACGCCCACATGCTGAAACATTTCTTATTTATATCACTTATTCATCCTTTCCCCAGAGTTTAATCACTGCAGTTCACGTTAATCATCCTGAGACAAAGAGAAACGGGTCCCTGAAGCTGAAGTTTTCATTCAACCGTAAAGTGAAGCTCCCCTTATAAAAAGGGTCAAATCTGCCTGGAAGGAGAGTCAAATCTGCCTGGAAGGAGAGTCAAATCTGCCTGGAAGGAGAGTCAAATCTGCCTGGAAGGAGAGTCAAATCTGCCTGGAAGGAGAGTCAAATCTGCCTGGAAGGAGAGTCAAATCTGCCTGGAAGGAGAGTCAAATCTGCCTGGAAGGAGAGTCAAATCTGCCTGGAAGGAGAGTCAAATCTGCCTGGAAGGAGAGTCAAATCTGCCTGGAAGGAGAGTCAAATCTGCCTGGAAGGAGAGTCAAATCTGCCTGGAAGTAGGGTCAAATCTGCCTGGAAGTAGGGTCAAATCTGCCTGGAAGTAGGGTCAAATCTGCCTGGAAGTAGGGTCAAATCTGCCTGGAAGTAGGGTCAAATCTGCCTGGAAGTAGGGTCAAATCTGCCTGGAAGTAGGGTCAAATCTGCCTGGAAGTAGGGTCAAATCTGCCTGGAAGTAGGGTCAAATCTGCCTGGAAGTAGGGTCAAATTTAACTGGAAGTAGGGTCAAATCTGCCAGGAAGTAGAGTCAAATCTTATAGGAAGTAGGGTCAAATTTGACTGGAAGTAGGGTCAAATTTGGCTGGAAGTAGAGTCAAATTTAACTGGAAGTAGGGTCAAATCTGCCAGGAAGTAGGGTCAAATCTGCCAGGAAGTAGAGTCAAATCTTCCAGGAAGTAGGGTCAAATCTTCCAGGAAGTAGGGTCAAATCTGCCAGGAAGTAGGATCAAATCTGCCTGGAAGTAGGATCAAATCTTATAGGAAGTAGGGTCAAATCTGCCAGGAAGTAGAGTCAAATCTGCCAGGAAGTAGGGTCAAATTTGACTGGAAGTAGGGTCAAATTTGGCTGGAAGTAGGGTCAAATTTAACTGGAAGTAGGGTCAAATTTAACTGGAAGTAGGGTCAAATTTAACTGGAAGTAGGGTCAAATCTGCCAGGAAGTAGAGTCAAATCTGCCAGGAAGTAGAGTCAAATCTGCCAGGAAGTAGGGTCAAATTTGACTGGAAGTAGGGTCAAATTTGGCTGGAAGTAGGGTCAAATTTAACTGGAAGTAGGGTCAAATTTAACTGGAAGTAGGGTCAAATCTGCCAGGAAGTAGGATCAAATCTGCCTGGAAGTAGGATCAAATCTGCCAGAATGCAGGGTCAAATCTGCCTGGAAGTAGGGTCAAATCTGCCAGAATGCAGGGTCAAATCTGCCAGGAAGTAGGGTCAAATCTGCCAGGAAGTAGGGTCAAATCTGCCAGGAAGTAGAGTCAAATCTGCCTGAAAGTAGGTTCAAATCTGCCTGGAAGTAGGGTCAAATCTGACTGGAAGTAGGGTAAAAATCTGCCTGTAGGGTCATGGAGTCAATGGCAGTAAAAATGGCAGAAAGTTTTGAAGACAAGTTTGTAGAGAAAGTCTGCAAATTTCCTGCATCTTTATGATGTGTCTGAGACAAACGTGCTGTGAGATCAGCATCATTTTGGAAACGCATGGTGGGAAATGGCGAGTGTTATCTGGCGCCCTCTGGTGGAATCATCTGATATTACACCGGAAGCATGTGAACAATTACCTCCAAAGGAAGCAAGTTGCTGACATGAGCCTGAGATTAAAAAGCAAATATAGTTCTGGCCTTTTTAAAGCCCAACTGATTTAGTCTTTGAAGATTAATTGGGAAACATCTGTATTATCTGAAGGAAACACATCAACCACATCAGTTAGAAGTCGGTTAAAGAAGAAGCTGCTGGGACTCCAGCTGGTTGGCTGTTTGACTGACAGTATCTCAGATTACCTGCTCTTTGGCGAGCTTTAGCAGCTCAGCAAACCTGGATCTGACCCTCACCTGTGACAAACCCTCCTGCTGCTGTCGGACCCCCTGATAACACCTGTGACTGAGGTGATTCTGCATGTCGGAGCACATCTAACTTGTGAAAATGTGTATTCGGACTCTGCTTCGGTGGCTCGGTGCGTGCTACCTGTCCCAGAGGAATATTCACCTGTGCCTGCATGACAGTCCCCTGCTCTGTGAGTGTCTTAGCCTGCAGTTTCCACTCAGCAGCCTGAACCAGTAACTGGTTAGAAGAGAACAGACAGAGACGCATTACAGACGAGTCTTTACCTTCTTCTTCATGGTCAGCTCCTGCTCCTTCATAGCGAAGCATTTCTTTGTTTTGTCAATAGCCTCCCTAAGCAACTACAGAGACAACACACAGTCAATGTGCACAGCCTTCACTGTGAGAATAACAACTGCATGAAGCTTTTTGCACTGGACATAAAAACACAAAGGGAGAGGATTACTCTGGTGAAATATGAGGGAAATAAAATGATGAATACATCATAGAATGTGACCCATGAATCCATTTAATTAACTCTATCCTGCAGTCCCACCTGGGTGATAATGGATATTAAACCAAGGTTCTCTTTTATAATTAATAATCATTGAGACTGTAAGGATGTGCTGATTTCTACACCCATCTTTATCCTCAATGGACACACTAATAAATGAGGGTTTTCCTCCCAAAACAAAGGGTCCGGTCCAATGGTTGGTCTCCCTCAGGAGCTGGAAGTGTGTGAAAGTCGACTCAAAGCCCCGATCCTTCACATGATCTGTCGAGGACACGTTTTCTACCTGCCGTTTGCTTTCATGGCGTTTAATTCTTCCTGTAATGAACCTTTTGTCACGGTTCTTACATGAGAAGTTATTAAACTTCAACCACAGGCTTGGGAAAGACGTACCGCTGCCTGACATTACGTTTTAAAAGCCTTTTTTCCCACATAATGACTTGAAAGTGTGAGTTCTGAGCCAGCTGTGACGGTCCAGTAAAAGCAGGCGTTTACTCACATATTCCTTCTCCCGCTTGTGCTTCTCCTCGGCGTCGTTCAGCAGGGCGTTGGCCTGCTGCAGTTTGGCTTCGGTCAGCTTGAGCTGCAGGTCGTGGTGCCTGTTGATCTTCTCCAAACTCTGCAGGAAGACGAGGACACAAACTGTTACGAGGCTGAATGTTTTCCACCAGGCTCTGGAGGTCGGTCGGTTCCTGATTGGTTCTGTTGTTCAGAGACTGACACAAATATTCATTTTCATAAAGTTTGCTGCTTCGGTGTCTTCAGATCCTTTAGTTACTCGTGTCTGAGCTGAAATGAAAGGCTTTTGTTCACATTTACTCCTTCTTTTCTCAGACCTGTCACTCAGTCTCTGGGCCAGATCCGGACTGATGGCAGCACAGTTTGTTAAGGTCTGGGCAGCTCCCTGGTCTTGGACCCGGAGCCACTTAGTCGTTCCCCATCCTGCTGGAAAAGGTTCTTCTAACTGTTCTTGGATGCTTGGAAGAAGTTTGTCGTGAGGATGTTTTGGTTCCCTTCTTTATTCAGGACTGTGTTCACTCCTTTGGATGAGAAGCGACCCCAAACATGGATGCTTTCCTGTCAGCAGGACTGGTGCAAAGCTCACCTTTACCTCACCTTTACCTCACCTTTACCTCACCTGACCGCGTCAGCAGTCCAGTCCCTGAACTTTCTGCAGAATATCACCCTGTCCTTGATGTTTCCATCCAAACTCTGTTCATGTGTCGTCCCACGATGGTGGAATGACCTACCGAGCGCTACCAGAACAGGGGCGTCCCTGTCTATCTTCAAGAAGCTCCTGAAAACCCAGCTCTTCAGAGAGCATCTCCTATCCCAGCACTTACCTTGTACTTCCCTACCCCCTCTATCTCTGCACTTTATCTTTCTGCACTTCCTTCTATGCCTGCACCCTATCTCTACTCTGTCCCCTCTGACAGAGTCGGACTCCTGGGTTCCTTCTATGGAGCTTATTGTTAGCTTTTTATAGAGCTGTTATATCTTCATTTGTAAGTCGCTTTGGATAAAAGCGTCTGATAAATACAGAAACAGAAACATGTTTCTTCCTGGAAAGAAGTGAAGCTTCTTGGCTGCTTTCTTGACACCAGGCCATCCCCCAGAAGTCCTCTCCTCGCCCTTCCTGAGCCAGCTCTGCCCTGGTGGCGCCCCGCTGCTGGATCACCTTCAGGGTTTGGGTTGGACGGCGCCGGAGGCCTGAAGACTTCTTCACCACAATCAGACCTTGATTTAGCTGCAGTCTTTCTTGCAGCAGCATCCTCGGCTGTGGAGCCTTTTAAAGCAAACTGCAGGTGTTTCCATGCAGGTAACCGTGGTCACCAGAGGAAGAGCGAAGGTTCCAGGCTCCGCCTCCTTTTAAAGCATCGAACTGGCGTCCCTGAAGTGGTGTCAGCAGCTCCTTTCCAGCCCGAAGCAGCAGCTCTGTGAAAATGAATACTGGTGTCCAACCTTTGGCCTTCCTCCTCCTCCTCTTACCTCCTCCCTGCGCTCACACTGGTTCATGAGACTCTCCAGTTTGTCGGTCAGGTTGGTGTTTTCGTTGCGCAGCTTGTTGTTTCGTGCGCTGTGCTGCTCGATCTGAGCCTGGATCTCCGTCAGCATCTCTTGGAACTGGCTGGTGATCTCCTTCCTCTTCTCCTCATCCTCCCTGCAGCGCTGCAGCGTCTCCTCCTGCGGGAGAGAACAGCCGGATTGATTCAGCCGAGAACATTTCTGTCTCACGTCTTTAATTCAATTCAATTCAATTCAACTTTATTTATAAAGCGCCAGATTACAACAATTGTCATCAAGGCACTTAAGTAATAAAGTCCAATTCAAGCCAATTGGAATTCAATTCATTGTAATCATAATCCAATTCATTCATATGGAGCCAATTCAAAAATAATATCCGAGCTAAGGAAACCAACAGATTGGACCGAAATGTAGTTTTAGTTCTGAACCGTAAATATTACAGCTGCATAAGAATTTATGGTCCTCCTGAGGACCGAAGCTGTCCTTTAACCAAAACGGCTCTAAAAACACCTTCTTCTTGGCTTTAAAACCCCGCAGACATCGGTCTGTACTTATAATTTACAGTAAAGTGAGTTCAGGAAGTAGTCAGACCCTCAAAGCTTTAAGTTTAAGAAACTATTTCACTTTTATTCCAAAATCCTGGACTTTTGGCCCCAGTGTTGCATTCATAAACTAAGTGAATAACTCTTGGCTGGGCAGAAAAGTCTCTGCTGCAGAATGAGCTGCTCCTCAGGTCTGAATCCTAACTTTGCTGTTTGTCCTGATGAGTTACTGAAGGCAGATTAATGTAAAAACACACATTCACACCATGTGAGTCTTGGTGACGTTCTGCAGACACTGCCAGCCTCAGAGTGTCTGATTTCAGATGTATTTTTAGCTGCCATCAGCCGCCATCATTCACAGCTGTGTCCGGGGGAAATAAACTGCGGTGCATACGAACCCTGACTGTGTTGTAGTGAGCATGCAGCTCCCTGCACAGCGTCTCCAGTTTGCTGCGAGCTGCGGCGCTGCTGCGCCGCTCGGCCTGCAGGGCGGACAGCTTCTGCTGCACGGCGTTCAGCCGCTGCTCGTCACTGCGCCGCAGCGATGCCTGCAAACGCACACGGCTGCATGAAGACGACTGTCTGCGTTAACAGCTGATCTGTGACACCACGGAGGCAGGCTTTCTCACCAGTTCAGCGTACTTCCTGACCAGATCCTCCAGCTTCTCCTCAGGAGAAGACAGGTTGTTCAGACTCTGCTTGATGAGAGAAACGTCTGCAGAGAGGAAGCAGTTCATGGAAGTCAGCTCATTTTTTAAAGAAAGAAAACTTCTTATTGTATCAGTCAAAGCAGATGAAACATCCTTAATACCATATTTAATAAAAATATAGAAGGATTTAAGATTATTTTTCCCTCCAGAACTGTTAAATCAGATTTGGATTTAAAAGAAAAGCAGAACCTGGTGTTTATCCTATCGCCTTAAATGCAGGAGGATCCTTTTTATTCTCTTTAAATTCTTTAAAAATCATTTAAAATCAGTTTTGTTTATGATCTATTTTGCAGTATATGGTACCAGATTCTGTAGAAACCTGCTGATTTTGAAAGATGTGTAGAAAAATAAAGCTGAATATGTGTAAATGAAAGTAAAAATGAACCAAAAAGATGGTTAAAAACCACAGAAGCTGGAACACTGATTCATTAATTTAATTTTAGTTTCAAACTGCCTCACCTGTGTCCACGGCAGCTGTGAGGTCGCCTTTGGCCTCCTTCACCTGCTCCACCTCTGCCTCCGCCGCACTCTGCTGCATCCAAACCAACACGGAACATTTGTCACATTTACATCCCCACAGCAGCTGGAAACTAGGCCGAGTAAAGCTGGAGCTTCCCTGTTAAATCTCTAAAGAAGTCACCTGTTTGTCCAGCAGGTCGACTGTGGAGCCGTGCACGCTGATGATGTCATCCAGCCGCCGCCGGAACTCCACCATGGGGTCGAACGTGTCCGAGGAGGAGGAGGGGCGGGCTGCAGCCTCCAGGGAGGACCCCTGCTCAGGTTGGGGGGGCACCAGCACCTCGGCTGCTTTCATGGACGTCTCCATCCTCAGTTTTACTGATGGCCAGAGAGCAGGTGGGTGCAGTTTGACTTCATTCAGTCACACAGACACAATTTAACTCAACATTGGAGCAAACGCTATACAAATGAAGATATAACAGCTTTATAAAAAGCTAACAATAAGCTACATAGAAGGAACCCAGGAGTCCGACTCTGTCAGAGGGGACAGAGTAGAGATAGGGTGCAGGCATAGAAGGAAGAGCAGAAAGATAAAGTGCAGAGATAGAGGGGGGAGGGAAGTACAAGGTAAGTGCTGGGATAGGAGATGCTCTCTGAAGAGCTGGGTTTTCAGGAGCTTCTTGAAGATAGACAGGGACGCCCCTGTTCTGGTAGCGCTCGGTAGGTCATTCCACCATCGTGGGACGACACATGAACAGAGTTTGGATTGTCTTAGGCGTGGTGTAGGAGCTGCTAGACGACAATCCTGGGACCAACGGAGGGACCCAGTTGGGACAGAAGCCTTTGCAAGAGCATTCAAGTAGATGGAGCCGTTCCATTAAGCTCTTTGTAGCTAACATCAGGGACTTGGATCTGATGCTAAGGGCAGCCAGAGGAGCTCAATGAACAGAGGGGGGGACGTGTTCTTTTAGGCTGATCCAAGACCAGACGCACCGCCGCGTTCTGGACCATCTGCAGAGGTTTCACAGGCTGGAGACCAGTTAGGAAACAAGTTAGGAAACAAGTTAGGAAACAAGTTAGGAAACCAGTTAGGAAACCAGTTAGGAGAGCAGTTAGGAAACCAGTTAGGAGACCACTTAGGAAACCAGTTAGGAGACCAGTTAGGAAACCAGTTAGGAGAGCAGTTAGGAGACCAGTTAGGAAACCAGTTAGGAGACCAGTTAGGAGACCAGTTAGGAAACCAGTTAGGAGAGCAGTTAGGGAACCAGTAGGAGACCAGTTAGGAGACCAGTTAGGAAACCAGTTAGGAGACCAGTTAGGAAACCAGTTAGGAGAGCAGTTAGGAGAGCAGTTAGGAGACCAGTTAGGAAACCAGTTAGGAAACCAGTTAGGAGACCAGTTAGGAGACCAGTTAGGAGACCAGTTAGGAAACCAGTTAGGAAACCAGTTAGGAAACCAGTTAGGAGACCAGTTAGGAGAGCAGTTAGGAGAGCGTTGCAGGAGTGAAGGTGGGAGATGAACCATGGCCTGCAGCAGGAGCTGGGGGGCATGTTGGGTCAGGTATGGTCTGATCTTTCTTATGTTTAGTAATGCAAAGCGGCTGAACGAGTAACCGAGGTAACGTGATCTTTGAAGGTTAGTTGGTCATCAATCATGACACCAAAGTTTCTATCAACCTTTGATGGAGCCAGAGATTCAGTTTGGATGCAGATGCTGTGGTGTTTGGTTAAATGGTAAATGGACTTGTACTTGTATAGCGCTTTTCTAGTCTAACTGACCACTCAAAGTTGGTTTGGCTGGGAAGAAAAGCAGTTCAGTTCTTTGGAGGTTAAGTTGGAGGTGATGGGCTTTCATCCATGTTGACGATGAGGATTCTGGGATTTACAGCAAACTGAAGCCGACTTCTTACAGAGCATCTCATCCTTTACTGGCCTTTACCAATAACCACGCTGATCCGTCAGCTGTCTGCATGTGTAACTAATCTTTAAATCCAGCTCAGTAACCTGATCAGGCTGCATGTTGGCTGTGTTATTGATGTGATCTGCTGCTCTGACACCAGGTAAAGTCGGTTAAAGTTCAGTTTATACGAGCTACCGGCCATGATGACTCCTGACAGAAAGACAAAGGAGAGAAAACTAATGCCGACAGAATTAACCCTGCAGTGGAAGTCAGATGTAGCCTCAGATTGCTCTATACAACGAGTGAATCAACTTTAATGAATCAACTTTAATGAATCAACTTTAATGAATCAACTTTAATGAATCAACTTTAATGAATCAACTTTAATGAATCAACTTTAATGAATCAACTTTAATGAATCAACTTTTATGAATCAACTTTTATGAATCAACTTTAATGAATCAACTTTAATGAATCAACTTTAATGAATCAACTTTAATGAATCAACTTTAATGAATCAACTTTTATGAATCAACTTTTATGAATCAACTTTTATGAATCAACTTTTATGAATCAACTTTTATGAATCAACTTTTATGAATCAACTTTAATGAATCAACTTTTATGAATCAACTTTTATGAATCAACTTTTATGAATCAACTTTTATGAATCAACTTTTATGAATCAACTTTAATGAATCAACTTTAATGAATAAAGTTTTATGAATCAACTTTTATGAATCAACTTTTATGAATCAACTTTAATGAATCAACTTTAATGAATCAACTTTTATGAATCAACTTTAATGAATCAACTTTAATGAATAAAGTTTTATGAATCAACTTTAATGAATCAACTTTAATGAATCAACTTTTATGAATCAACTTTTATGAATCAACTTTTATGAATCAACTTTTATGAATCAACTTTTATGAATCAACTTTAATTAATCAACTTTAATGAATCAACTTTAATGAATAAAGTTTTATGAATCAACTTTAATGAATCAACTTTAATGAATAAAGTTTTATGAATAAAGTTTAATGAATAAACTTTAATGAATCAACTTTAATGAATAAAGTTTTATGAATCAAGTTTTATGAATCAAGTTTTATGAATCAAGTTTTATGAATAAACTTTAATGAATCAACTTTAATGAATCAACTTTAATGAATCAACTTTAATGAATCAACTTTAATGAATCAACTTTTATGAATCAACTTTTATGAATCAACTTTTATGAATCAACTTTTATGAATCAACTTTTATGAATCAACTTTTATGAATCAACTTTTATGAATCAACTTTTATGAATCAACTTTAATGAATCAACTTTAATGAATAAAGTTTTATGAATAAAGTTTTATGAATAAACTTTAATGAATCAACTTTAATGAATCAACTTTTATGAATCAACTTTAATGAATCAACTTTAATGAATCAACTTTTATGAATAAAGTTTGTCCTTTAGCAGCAGCTAACGCTAACAGCTTAGCTAATGAAGACACCAACTTCTTAGGAGTTACTGCTGTTCCTTTCTGAAAGATGAACATTATTGTTCCCACATTTCGTCACATTTCGTGACTGAGCTTAAACCATCAGGTCAAATTATTTCAGAATCCACATCTATGGTGACGATGGAAGGTTTCATCTTTCATTTTGACCAAATGTTTTCCACAGCTGCACAAATATCCTTTAGTTTGATAATTTTATTATCTTTTATTACTTTGTTTTGTGGCTCACACAGAAAATGACTGGTTCTGGTTCTGGTTGGTCCACCTAAACTCAGTTCTGCCTGGTTCTGGTTGGTCCACCACTCTCTTCCTCCAGCAGCTGTTTATCTGCACAGTTGTGTCACAACATGACTGTTGCGCAGTTATTGTATCTGTCAAGTTAAAATTAGCCGTCTGAGCCCGTCAACACACACACACACACACACACACACACACACACACACACACACACCTGTTGTAGTATCTATTCGGGGAGCGTCCAAATATGGACAGACCGCCTGTTACACTCACTAACACACACTTAAAAACACGCTAACACATGCTAACACACGCTAACACTCACTAACACACACTTAAACACACATTAACACACATACACACACACTAACACATCCTAACACACGCTAACACTCACTAACACAAACAAACACACGCTAACACACACGCTAACACAAGCTAACACACACACTAAAACACACATAAACACACGCTAACACATGCAAAGACACACACTAACACACGCTAACACACACACTAACACACGCTAACACACACACTAACACACACTAACACATGCTAACACACACGCTAACACAAGCTAACACACACACTAAAACAAACAAACACACGCAAACACACACACTAACATACGCTAACACATGCTAACACACACTAAAATACACGCTAACACAAGCTAACACACAAACTAAAACACACGCTAACACACACACATAAACACACGCTAACACACGCTAACACACATGCTAACACACACACTAACACACACTAACATACGCTAACACACTAAAACACACGCTAACACACACACTAACTCACATGCTAACACATGCTAACACACACTGTGTCACTTTCTATTGTTAATCACCTTCATATCATTCAGTACCCCCCCCCCCATCCCACATAGTGATTAGGCTCCACCCCCTGCATTGCACAACCAATCACAGCCCTCCTGAATTTCAAGAAGTTGACCAACTGACACAATAATAAAAACACAGTTATTGGTTTGCTTAATGCATCCACCAGATGGTCATCATGACTCAGAGTGGACGAAATAATGAAAACACGGCGTGAAAATAACCACGATGAAGTCATCCCACAGACATCCACTTAAAGTTGAACTAAAATAGAAATAAAATGTCATCTTTGCAGGTTTTTTATGTTTTGAATCAGTTCAGATCATATCCACCTGTGAGAGACGTTTCTACACTTAAACATCAAGAAAAAGAGCAAAATAAGTTTCTCAGTTTCTCAGGCAGATGGAGACAACAGCTCAGGAAACAAAGTTATCAGCCTGAATGGTGTAAAGCAGCAGCAGAGACATTTAGCCTAAAGGAAATGTACAAAAAGCTGTGACTGGCCTGGATGTGTCGCTCATTTCTCCTCCCACTAAAGACCGTGAAAGTTAAAGCAACTTGTCATGCAGTGCAGCCGTTATAGAAGCTCTTTAAGGCTTTTTCTGGGTGTTTTACATTAAAATCCTGTTAAACATTGATCCACCTTCACATGTTAATGTGTCCAAACAACCAACTGTTAGCATCTCTGAAATAACCAACTTTAAAAGAGTCAAAACAGGAGATTTCTGCTGTGGTTCAGAGTGGAAAAAGTCTTACCAGGATCAGTGGAGCGAAGGAGAGGAGGTGAAGAGCAAACGAGCAGAGGAAGGAGAGGAGGAGGAGGGTCCTGCTGACAGCTGACCCCCAAAATAACCCGAGAGGATCAGCTCAGGGCCACATATCGTGTCGTGCACGTGATGAAACGGGCTGCCGGAGGCTCCCTGGGAATTTAAAGAAGTCCATTTATTGTCAATGCGTCACTGACATTTAATCTGAGGCCAAACAGAAGCCTGCCATGATCTATTGTTCCACCATTACAGACATCGTTGTGTCAGAAATATCCATCTCAGGCCACTTTTAACAACTTCAACACGAACATTTATTAAAATGCCTCATTACAGCAAAACTGGCAGCAAGGATGGAGTGTTTGTAGGAGTCAGAAAAACAGAAAAGACAGTGGAGAGGGTCAGAAGTCCAGAGTTTATTCAGAAATAAAGGAATAAACCTGGAAAAAAGAAGGATTTTACAGTCGCAAATCACTTCCTGATTAAGCCCCGCCTTTCTTCAAAAATTAAACCTCTGTTCTGCCCGGCAACAGGTGTCACACGTGTCCTTGGGCCGGACCAAACCGGTTCCAACCTGTTCCGGGCAGTTCTAAGCTGTGCTCGAACTCGCTTGAATAACTTTTACTTCTTTTCATGTCAAGTGTGAGTTGGTTAAATGCTTTGCTTCATATGTTTATGTATTTAGCAGACGCTTTTATCCAAAGCGACTTGCAAATGAGGATAGCATAGCAACAGTAAGACGGGTAACTTACTTCAGCTTGCTGTGGTATATTCAGTATCTTCTTATTTCAAACTGATATAGACGATATAATGAGACGTGTATGATATCAAATGTGGATTATTTTGTCACTCAGACTTCACTGTACAGGCTTTTATTCACTTGGTTTCTTGTTGAGCCTGAAACTCTCCTGTGATCGGCAACAATTGGATCACACCCATAATCCTCATTGTCTTCCCAGAAAATGGGAACCCAGGCATCCCTCTCACCAGCGACTCTCTCCAGCTCCTCCTGGGGAGTCCTGGGACACTCTGGGTCTGCCCTGAGGCCTCCTCATAGCCTCCAACCGGCGCCTGAGCTACGGCGATTAGCAGTCGAGCTAACCTGTGAGCAGCAGTGTTGTTGCTATAGAAACAGACATTAAATGACACGTGTCGGTGTAAAAGTCAGGTGACTTCCAGCTGAAAGCAGCCGTGGTCGTTGCAAAGCTGCTGGGAAACTGGAGGAGGCTCCACAGCTGCCCACTGCTCGTTTCATGCATGTGGAATAACCGAGCCTCGTTAGGCTGAACTGCAGGAAATATTCAGCCAGCAGCACGGGAGGAAGTTGCTCTCACTGTGAATGTAAATCTTCTGCTTTCATTAAATTACCATGGAGCTTCACTCATTAATAAACCCGTCTGTAGGTCCAAAGTCGGACCAAAGTCAAAGCATCTGTGATGCTGTAGGGTTCAGCACAGCTGATAGCAGCAGGCTGTGGCATCAGAACCCAGTTCTGATGCTTCTGATCATTTAGATTCATGATCTTTCATGTTTTTACACCATTTAGATTCATGATCTTTCATGTTTTTACGCAGGACAGAGGCCACAAACAGCAGAGCAAACAGTAAATCCCCTGTAAATCTGTAAAGATGCAGAGCAAAGAGCTTAATTCTGGGATGAGCAGGCAGGTGTGTTTCCTTGACCTTCTTCATGTTACACCACTTTGTTTCCCTCTATTCTTGGGATTGAAATCCATCATTTTTTCACCAAACACCAAATATCAGCACGGTTTCATAAAACCTTTGAGTCTGCAGACAGTTTCAGTCGTGAAAGTTTACAATTGCACAACTTTTCCAGCTTCTTGTTGCCTTTTTCACAAAATATTTCTCTTTAAACATGTGACAGATCGTCTTTCAACTATTCTTTAAGACAGTTTAGATGATCGGCTTTAATTTCTCCTTCAACCAAGAATGTTGGTTCAGTTTGTCGGGTTGATTCCTCAAAAAGATGTGCAGCAGAGGCCAAATGAAACAGAAAAACAGCAGTAAAGGACTCATGATGTTCGCCCTGTGAGCTGCAGTTCTGCGGTTGACCAGCTGGTGGCAGCAAAGAGCCTTCAGGAGGCTGCAGCGTCTCATTCGGTCCTCAGTGGACCCAGAAACACCCGATTGTTGCACAGCAGGGTGTTTACACATGAACCTTCGCACTCGCATCACTTACTAAAACATTAGAACCTTCAAGGTGGTTTTAAGGTGTCAAAACTGTCAAAGAAACACGAGAAACTAAACATGAAAACATCAGAAGCATCCTTCATGGTGTGAAAGGATCGATATCGCGGCTGATATGCTAAACAAATTGAGTGCGTTATCGTGTTGTAGAAAAGAGAAGAGGCTCATCCTCTCCATCAGACTCCAGAGGAACTAAAGTGTGAGCAGCAACAAGTGCAGCTCAGTGTGTGAAGACTCCTGTTCTGCCGATGAGTGATCAGGAGCTATGAGCTGAACACAGATGGACTGTGAGCGTCTGATCATCCAGTGAAGCGCATCATTAGTGTCCTTCCTCTGGTTCTACCTGTAGGAGCTCGTTTCCTGTCGTGTTCTTTAACAAGAGACCAGATGAGAAGATTCAGCGGCTGGATTTTCCTCCTGTGAAACCACTGGTGACTAGTTTCCACACTGACAGTCTGCTCATGTTTACAATCTATTTAATTCTATTTCTATGTTGCAGCAGTGGGAGGCGGACCGAGGAGGTCCCTTCCTCCCGTGAAGCTCTCTTTCTGCGTGCAACAGATCCATTTATACCCGTGAAGTCGCTGTTCTCTGCAAAACACTCCCTCCAGTTCTCTATTCCCTCTAAAATGTGCTGCATGCACTGAAATATTTAAGCTGTTGCAAAGGATTTCAGAGCGAGAAATAAAAAAACGTGATAAACAAAGTAAAAATCTGGCTAACGAACCACCAACTTCGTTAGGAAAACTGTTCACATCTGCCTCAACCACAGCTGAATTGAGCTTCTTCTGAAGTAAAAGGTGTCCGAGGTTCATTAATGTTACACGGAGACGAGCTGCAGCATGAAGTTGGCCAGTAGGGGGCGTGAAAGCTAACTTTTGATGTTTTGTATCGTCAGTTTAGGTTTAGGGGCGTCGCAGACCGTATGCTAACCTCTCCTTTTCACCCCACCTGAGGGATCAGGTGTGCCCCCTTGTGGAATCCTGCTGGAACTACGCAGGCAAACAGTTAAGCTGAGAATGCAGATGTGAGGTGAAGCAGCAGCTGGATCTTCAGCCTGGTCCCGAACTGCAATGGATGGTGAAAACTGAACGAATAAAGACCTGATTTTAAACGTTTTTCTGCCTTTCAGAATAAGTGACTCAAGCTGCACCCTGCTTATCCTCCTGTGCACGTGAACGTGTACGTCGGCAGGTGTCGGTTGTCTTTGTGACGTGTTCAGGTGCAGCTTTGTGAGGTGTTCAGGTGCAGCTTTGTGATGTGTTCAGGTGCAGCTTTGTGAGGTGTTCAGGTGCAGCTTTGTGACGTGTTCAGGTGCAGCTTTGTGATGTGTTCAGGTGCAGCTTTGTGACGTGTTCAGGTGCAGCTTTGTGACGTGTTCAGGTGCAGCTTTGTGACGTGTTCAGGCGCAGCTTTGTGATGTGTTCAAGTGCAGCTTTGTGAGGTGTTCAGGTGCAGCTTTGTGAGGTGTTCAGGTGCAGCTTTGTGAGGTGTTCAGGTGCAGCTTTGTGAGGTGTTCAGGTGCAGCTTTGTGACGTGTTCAGGTGCAGCTCTGTGACGCGTTCAGGTGCAGCTTTGTGACGCGTTCAGGTGCAGCTCTGTGACGCGTTCAGGTGCAGCTTTGTGACGTGTTCAGGTGCAGCTTTGTGAGGTGTTCAGGTGCAGCTTTGTGAGGTGTTCAGGTGCAGCTTTGTGAGGTGTTCAGGCGCAGCTTTGTGATGTGTTCAAGTGCAGCTTTGTGAGGTGTTCAGGTGCAGCTCTGTGACGCGTTCAGGTGCAGCTTTGTGACGCGTTCAGGTGCAGCTTTGTGAGGTGTTCAGGTGCAGCTCTGTGACGCGTTCAGGTGCAGCTTTGTGACGTGTTCAGGTGCAGCTTTGTGAGGTGTTCAGGTGCAGCTTTGTGAGGTGTTCAGGTGCAGCTTTGTGAGGTGTTCAGGTTCAGCTTTGTGAAGTGTTCAGGTGCAGCTTTGTGACGTGTTCAGGTGCAGCTTTGTGACGTGTTCAGGTGCAGCTTTGTGACGTGTTCAGGCGCAGCTTTGTGATGTGTTCAAGTGCAGCTTTGTGAGGTGTTCAAGTGCAGCTTTGTGAGGTGTTCAGGTGCAGCTTTGTGATGTGTTCAGGTGCAGCTTTGTGACGTGTTCAGGTGCAGCTTTGTGACGTGTTCAGGTGCAGCTTTGTGACGTGTTCAGGTGCAGCTTTGTGACGTGTTCAGGTGCAGCTTTGTGACGTGTTCAGGCGCAGCTTTGTGATGTGTTCAAGTGCAGCTTTGTGAGGTGTTCAAGTGCAGCTTTGTGAGGTGTTCAGGTGCAGCTTTGTGAGGTGTTCAGGTGCAGCTTTGTGAGGTGTTCAGGTTCAGCTTTGTGAAGTGTTCAGGTGCGGCTTTGTGACGTGTTCAGGTGCGGCTTTGTGACGTGTTCAGGTGCAGCTTTGTGACGTGTTCAGGTGCAGCTTTGTGACGTGTTCAGGTGCAGCTTTGTGACGTGTTCAGGTGCGGCTTTGTGACGTGTTCGGGTGCTGCTTTGTGACGCGTTCAGGTGCAGCTTTGTGACGCGTTCAGGTGCAGCTTTGTGAGGTGTTCAGGTGCAGCTTTGTGACGTGTTCAGGTGCAGCTTTGTGACGTGTTCGGGTGCGGCTTTGTGACGCGTTCGGGTGCTGCTTTTGTGACGCGTTCGGGTGCGGCTTTTGTGACGTGTTCGGGTGCTGCTTTGTGACGCGTTCAGGTGCAGCTTTGTGACGCGTTCAGGTGCAGCTTTGTGAGGTGTTCAGGTGCAGCTTTGTGACGTGTTCAGGTGCAGCTTTGTGACGTGTTCGGGTGCGGCTTTGTGACGCGTTCGGGTGCTGCTTTTGTGACGCGTTCGGGTGCGGCTTTTGTGACGCGTTCGGGTGCAGCTTTGTGACGTGTTCAGGTGCAGCTCTGTGAGGTGTTCAGGTGCAGCTTTGTGACGTGTTCAGGTGCAGCTTTGTGACGTGTTCAGGTGCAGCTCTGTGAGGTGTTCAGGTGCAGCTCTGTGAGGTGTTCAGGTGCAGCTTTGTGACGCGTTCAGGTGCAGCTTTGTGACGCGTTCAGGTGCAGCTTTGTGACGCGTTCAGGTGCAGCTTTGTGACGCGTTCAGGTGCAGCTTTGTGACGTGTTCAGGTGCAGCTCTGTGAGGTGTTCAGGTGCAGCTCTGTGAGGTGTTCAGGTGCAGCTTTGTGACGCGTTCAGGTGCAGCTTTGTGACGCGTTCAGGTGCGGCTTTGTGATGTGTTCGGGTGCGGCTTTGTGATGTGTTCGGGTGCGGCTTTGTGACGTGTTCGGGTGCAGCTTTGTGACGCGTTCAGGTGCAGCTTTGTGATGTGTTCAGGTGCAGCTTTGTGATGTGTTCAGGTGCGGCTTTGTGACGCGTTCAGGTGCAGCTTTGTCCCCCAACGCTGATGAAAGAAAACACAGGTGTACTTGGTGTTGGTTTGGTGTGTTCGAGCCCTCAGAGAGAGGAAGGATTTGAGGATTTTCACTGGATTGTGATGATTTTAATCTTCAGATCCTCACCTCTGTGGGAGCTCTGCGGTTGCTGTTGGAGGAGTTTCACCTGAACCTCTGCAGCGGTTAACCTTTCTGTGTTTGCACGGCGCAGACTTTATGCATTCAGATCACAGCTGAAGACTGTTCTCCTCAACCTTCACTCCGGTAGATTATGACCGATCACCTTGGACAGCCATTGTGTTTCAAAGCTGATTTATTGGCTTTTTATGTGTTCTTGGCACTTCTGCTGTCTGTAAATGAATTTAATCTCGTCCTAAGAAAGAAAATCAGTGCGTTTTTGTGCTGTTTGTTTAAGGTTAAACAGCAGGTTTCATGTCTGTCAGATTGATTTCTGACACACATCAGATGTTTAAAGGCATTGTGTTTTCATAGCTTAGTGCTTTTAACAGTCCTTTAACTCCACCAAAAAACCATTACAACGTCCCTTTTTCATCAGCTGAAAAGCCTTTTGTTTCAGTTTTAATACAAAAACACAGAAAGTTGTCAGAAATAATGTGGATTAGGTCTGATTATGAGCTCACAAACCTCTGTGAGAAGCTGTTTACTGATTAATGAGCTCATTAACTTCGCTTCCGTTCTGCCTGGTTTGGGAGAAGTTGACAGAAATGTAGCTGAAAGAAGCCTTTTCTTTTCTCCTTCTTATCTCTTTCTGCTCCCGTGTTTCTCTCATTCTTCACATTCAGTTTCCTCCTTATTCTGCTCGGCTGTCCCGTTTTTAATCATCTCTCCTCGTCTTTCTGGTTCTTTTCCTCGAAACTTCCTTCTTTGTCGATCTCGCTCCTTCTCACAGGGACCATTAAGAGGATCTGTTATCAGACTGCAGCACACGTGCGTGGCTCTGGCGGACGTGCACGGACTCAGAATGGGACGGGCTGCACCAGCTCAGCAGAGCAGGTGTTTTCTTATGAAAGCTGGACGCTTTATGCTGCAGCAGGATCCCCATCGCAGGTGCCTCACAGATTCAGAGAAGACGAAACCATGTTTCGGTAAAATCTCAGCAGAGAAAAAGCTCGTTGGTATCAGCTGATGAAAGCTAACTCTGCACCGCCTCCTGCTACCTGTCCAACCTTGATGCAGCCTGTCCGAGGTCTCAGTTCACCAAACAATCGCCTCTAATTTGTGCAGAAAACAAGTGGCTGCAGCCTCCAGCGGTCACAGGCTGAAGCTGAGTTTCTCTCCACTCAAAGGACACTCGTGTGCCAAGTGGAGCAGGCATGAAATAAATCCCATCTTTCAGGGTCTCAGGGTCATCGCCTCTTTACGTCTCTCTAAGATCTCATTAAGCAGGCCTCATCGTGCTGCAGGTTTCTGACATTTTTCTTACCTGTCAAACGAGGAAACGGGGGAACATTAGAGTTTAGAGAAATCCCTGAAAGCAAATCAGTGAAAGAGGCTTCAATAGGAAGAAACAACATGATTTAAAGAGACTTTGGCATCAAACGATCAATAAAAGGGTCCAAGATATCTAAAAATGATAAAAATCAGACACTCACAAGCAGGCTGCTGCACAACTGGGACTAAATGGAAGCTTTGTGATGTGTTCAGGCGCAGCTTTGTGACGCGTTCAGGTGCTGCTTTGTGACGCGTTCAGGTGCTGCTTTGTGAGGTGTTCAGGTGCAGCTTTGTGATGAGTTCAGGTGCAGCTTTGTGAGGTGTTCAGGTGCAGCTCTGTGAGGTGTTCAGGTGCAGCTTTGTGATGTGTTCAGGTGCAGCTCTGTGACGCGTTCAGGTGCAGCTTTGTGATGTGTTCAGGTGCAGCTTTGTGATGTGTTCAGGTGCAGCTCTGTGACGCGTTCAGGTGCAGCTTTGTGACGTGTTCAGGTGCAGCTTTGTGATGTGTTCAGGTGCAGCTTTGTGTTCAGGTATAGCTTTGTGATGTGTTCAGGTGCAGCTTTGTGATGTGTTCAGGTGCAGCTTTGAGACGTGTTCAGGTGCAGCTTTGAGACGTGTTCAGGTGCAGCTTTGTGACGTGTTCAGGTGCAGCTTTGTGACGCGTTCAGGTGCTGCTTTGTGAGGTGTTCAGGTGCAGCTTTGTGATGTGTTCAGGTGCAGCTTTGTGACGCGTTCAGGTGCAGCTTTGTGACGCGTTCAGGTGCAGCTTTGTGACGCGTTCAGGTGCTGCTTTGTGAGGTGTTCAGGTGCAGCTTTGTGACGTGTTCAGGTGCAGCTTTGTGACGTGTTCAGGTGCAGCTTTGTGACGCGTTCAGGTGCAGCTTTGTGACGTGTTCAGGTGCAGCTTTGTGATGTGTTCAGGTGCAGCTTTGTGACGTGTTCACATTAGAGTTTAGAGAAATCCCTGAAAGCAAATCAGTGAGAACCAGGCTCAGCAGGAAGAAACAACATGATTTAAAGAGACTTTGGCATCAAACGATCAATAAAAGGGTCCAAGATATTTAAAAATGATAAAAATCAGTCACTCACAAGCAGGCTGCTGCACAACTGGGACTAAATGGAACACGAGACTCTCCCAAAATCATTTTATTTCCTGAGACTTCATTTCTTCAAACAGTTTTTAACCATCTGGCTTAAACTCCACCACCTGGGCCTCCTCAGTCATCTCACAGCATCATTACAGGCCACATGGAGTCTCTGCAGACTGTTTTTTTAGTATTTGCTGCACAGAGCCCTAAACAAAGAAGCCTTCAGCCCATCTGTACTATGAGTCTGTGTCTGACTTTCATTTCTTCATAGAATATTCTGCTTCGACCGCCTCAAAGAGGCTGAAATGTGAGGGAAAAGCTGCCAATAGGAGCATTTTATCTTAGCTGCCTCTTCCTGAGAGGAACCCTCGAACTCTAACAACCAGAGAATATGTAAAATTACACATTTTCAGATTTTATTCGATGAAAAACGCAGCTCTGACGAATGCATCATGTGACCAAAGTCGTCAGTCGCACAGTAAGATGGAGCTCAGACAGTAGATGCTGGATGACCTTTGACCAGGTGAGCGTTCACCTGCTGCCCTTAATGCTCTGGATCCACTTCTGTCCTCTTTCCTCCTGATAAAATCTAAATGTTTTGATCGTTGCAAACCAAAAGTACCGATAATTTTACTTATTTTTCTCCGACTTGGATGCAGAAATCTTTGCTTTGTGCAGGGAATCATGACTCTGATGTAAGGAATCAGGCCATTCGGCACTTTATGGCACATTAATGGTGCCTTAATTGTGATTATTAAGTGAATAAATGTCACATCTTTCATGTTAAACCAGCATCTGATTGGATTCAAACCTGCTGACCCTCAACCTCGATGCAGAAGTATAAAAGAAAGACGATTAGAGACTAAAGTAAATGATTAAATGACCTATAAAAGAGGGAATAAATGCTGAGATGGAGCAGAGACGGAGGTGAAAATGAGTCATGAGCTCATGTTGTCTGAAGAGGAGTGAGCAGAAGCCATCTCATCAGCAGTAACTCCATCAGAGCCGTTTGATGCTCTGATCAGGAGGGCACTTTCAGAAGCAATCAGAGAAAACACCTCCTTAACTGCTCTAACCTCTAAAAGCCGTCTGCAGACCTCTGAGTGCGGCACACGATCAGAATAAAGTCCGACGTCTGCTCTGACCGGGAAGAGTCGGGGCCGTGCACGTCAGACTGTGCACGGCAGACTGTGCACGGCAGACTGTGCACGGCAGACTGTGCACGTCAGACTGTGCACGCCAAGGATTCAGCTGCTGTGACCACCAGCAGAAACTGGCCTTCAGCTCAGCTGCTTTCATGTTAAATCCAGGGTTAAGAAGCAGAATTAAGTCTGAATTAATGTCACTTTATCTCATAATGAGCATTAAAATCGTTCTCCACGGCGTGTAAAAAGTTTTTCCGTCTGCGATGTGTCATGTGACCTTTGTGTAGTGCATGTGCCGTGCACACCGTGACATTATCATCATGGATAAACATCCTGAGTCTCAGCACTTTTCCTCCACCTGAAAAACAGAAAAAACAGAGTAAATACACAGCAGAACTGTATTTTAAGTATTTTTAGGCTCAGTTTACGTGTTCATAGGTGAAAAATGCTGCTTTTTCTGAGGAGTTTAACAGAACTAAGAGGAATATCTCCTCGACCTGTTGCCTCAGAGAAGACTAAGAGAATCAGTGGATGGATGTTTTCCAGCTTTTATTCCTTCCTGTTTGCTGCACATTCAGTGATCTACAGGCGGTAAGTTCTACAATGTTTAAGTTCTACAACATAATTCACCTTTTACTGCCACTAAAGTTCACTAAAGTTCACTGAAGGTCACTGAAGGTCATTGAAGTTCACTGAAGTTCACTGAAGTTCACTGAAGTTCACTGAAGTTCACTGAAGGTCACTGAAGTTCATTGTCCATGAACTGTAGGGTGAAGAAGGGACTGCTGGATATCTGCAGATCGTGTAGAAGAGCCTCAAATAATTAGTTAATAATCACATGTTTGAGCTCCTCTATTAATGGAATAAAAGAAGATGAGTAGAAGGTTGGGCCAAGAAAACAGGAGAAAAAGACTCTGAGTCGGTGTCTTTTGATTTCTGAAACTGAGCCTAAACCAACACTTTTCCATCTCTCTGCTCCATAAAGATGGAGCCAGGAGTGTTTTTCACAGCCAGCGATCTGTAACTGATCTTTTCTAAGGTGTTTAAAATGGATCCACAGCTCAGATCGATGCAGAAAGTGTCTGAATCTCTGCTGTCCTCAGAGAGGAAGTCATCACACCATAACCAACAGGTCCCCGACTGTGTTGGCACACCGAAACCTCCACAGTCCGGCCAAAAGTGGAGCTCTCTCCCTCTTAATTATCTAAGTCTCCACAGAAAAACACTCAGATCCGACAGAAACTGACAGCTTGAGCATCAATATGCTGCCTCAGAGGAGCTGAAGTCCACAGTTTGATCTGCTTCATCTTCACCAAACTCAGAATTCTTACATCCATCTTATTTTTTTTATCATTTCAGACCAGAAGGAAAAAAAATCGTTATTTTATCATCTCACCCGACAAATCTGCCGCAGCTAAATGTAAAAAACGGGGATATTTTGATTAATTCTTAAAGGTTTAAATGAATTAAAAGCGTTTGGAAGCCAGTGGCTGTTTCCCTTGAACGTGCACGCTCATAAAACCCCTGCAGCACCCTGAAACTGGACCATCCCACCCACATATATCAAACTCCGGTCCTGGAGGGCCGCTGTCCTGCAGGTTTTAGATGTTTCCCTGCTTCAACACACCTGATTCAGATTAAATGGATCTCTTAGAAAGATTGTTAAGTTCTGCACAAACCTGCTGATGATGCATCGATCTGAATCAGGTGAAGCAGGGAAACATCTAAAACCTGCAGGACAGCGGCCCTCCAGGACCGGAGTTTGACATCCCTGATCACACCAAAGTCCTGGGAGAGATGCAGGAGGGCCGGTTAACTCCTTCTTTTCATTTATTCTTTGACTCCATCTCAAACCGTTCAGCGTCTCTGACAGATGTTTGCTGGCCTCTGGACAGCTGTGCTGCCGTCACCCCCACAGCGATGGATCTCAGATGATTGGTTACCTCAGCCAGCTATTGATTAGCTCTCCAAAGGGGACGCAGCTCCTGTGTTAGCTTGAGCTCGTCAGGCTGCAGAAGCAGATAATGAGTCAGCTGATGAGCTCAGATTGGAGCTCAGAGATGCAGAAAATCGCACCAATCTGCGGAGCTTCATGACCTCAGATCTTTGTTTCTCTTTATGTTTCACTTCATCAACCCGAGAAGACCAAAGAGAAACTCTGAAGTTCCTCATCAACAATGTTTTGCTGTGTTTGCAGCTCAAGCTGCTTCAGTTCTTACTCAGAGTTACAGACATGTTCGCATCAGTCGGAGGATTCTGATTGATTTTCCTGAACAATTCAATTTAACTTTATTTATAAAGCGCCAGATTACAACAATTGTCATCTCAAGGCACTTAAATAATAAAGTCCAATTCAAGCCAATTGGAATTCAATTCATTGTGATCATAATCCAATTAATTCATATGGAGCCAATTCAAAAAATAATATCCGAGCTAAGGAAACCAACAGATTGGACCGAAACTTGTCTTCAGTCCAATCTCCCGTCCTGAGCCTGAGGGACTGTGGAAAGGAACGACTCCCTTTAACAGGAAGAAACCTCTGGCAGAACCAGAACCAGGAAGAAACCTCTGGCAGAACCAGAACCAGGAAGAAACCTCTGGCAGAACCAGGAAGAAACCTCTGTCAGAACCAGAACCAGGAAGAAACCTCTGGCAGAACCAGAACCAGGAAGAAACCTCTGGCAGAACCAGAACCAGGAAGAAACCTCTGGCAGAACCAGAACCGGGAAGAAACCTCTGGCAGAACCAGGAAGAAACCTCTGGCAGAACCAGGAAGAAACCTCTGGAAGAACCAGAACCAGGAAGAAACCTCTGGCAGAACCAGAACCAGGAAGAAACCTCTGGCAGAACCAGAACCAGGAAGAAACCTCTGGCAGAACCAGGAAGAAACCTCTGTCAGAACCAGAACCAGGAAGAAACCTCTGGCAGAACCAGAACCAGGAAGAAACCTCTGGCAGAACCAGAACCAGGAAGAAACCTCTGGCAGAACCAGAACCGGGAAGAAACCTCTGGCAGAACCAGGAAGAAACCTCTGGCAGAACCAGGAAGAAACCTCTGGAAGAACCAGAACCAGGAAGAAACCTCTGGCAGAACCAGAACCAGGAAGAAACCTCTGGCAGAACCAGAACCAGGAAGGGTGTCCATCCGCCTGGACCAGCTGGGGTTTGAGAAGACAGAAAAGAGGGAAAAGAGGGGGGAAAAACACCATAACACCATTCAAAGGATACCTGCTGGAACAGGGAAACACAAGTTAATAACCACAATAATGTCACATGGCTTCATGCTCCATCTGAACACGAAGACTTCTGGACACCAGACTGTACCGTGGGGAGAGGAAAAGGTTAAAATGAGATAAAGAAGCTCTGCTCTTTCCTCTCCTGTTTGGTTCAGAGAGAAGTTCATTCACAGAGAATAGAAACCGACCTGTGCTGTTTTCAGCCGCCTTAAACAGAGAAAACACGAGAAAAGGATCATGGGAAACACTCAGACTGTTATCTGAAAGTCTCGGGCTCATAACTGAGCCTGTTTTCATGCCCCCTGCTCATCATTCTGTGTGGCCATGAAAGGAGGCCGTGGGTTTCAGATAAAGCTCAGTTTGCAGCCCAGAGATGGACCCTGAACCCGAACCGAGACCCGGTGATGTGCGCTGATGGTACTGTTGGATCGGACCGTGTTCCCTGTGATTTCTGTTTGCATGCAAAGCTTCAGCTGGGATCATGTGCAGGACATCAAGCTCATTGATCCGGGACCAGATCTGCATTTAAAGCATTGAGTGTCCATCTGGAGCCGATCCAGCATCTCATCGGCCTGAATCCATCATCATCTTCTGCTGTTGGCAAAGGAATCTGAACCTCTTGGAATGCTGAAAACTTTCCAATCCATCTTTTTGGCAGCTGAGACAGTTTACTGAACAACATCTGAGCTCTGCCAGAACAGGAAGGATGACTCTCCGCCTTCTTGGCATCAGAAAAGCAACTCGAACAGAACTTAGCGCTAAACACTGCAGATATAGATGAGTAATCTGTAGGTGGGCATCAAAGCTTCACGATAACGTCACTTTTCATCGCTTTGGAGCTTCGTTGGTTAAATAAAAGACTTTTCAGTGGAGGAAACCAACCCAAAGCAGCTTCAGACAGCAGCTCAGCGGCTTATTGCAGCTCCAGCATCACTGGTCCATGAGTGCGGGGATCATTGACCGAAGCATTGTGAGGATGAAGGAGGGGAAGGAGGGGAAGGAGGGGCTGAACACCGAGTGCAGGCTGGAAAAATGTTGAAAAAGTCACTGACAAAATGTGAATTTAAAGCTGCTGAGAACAACTGGTCCAGAGAACAGCTTTAACCAACTTTTATTTGAGTTTTTTAACTGGAAACTCACTTCAGCTTCAAGCTAAATCTCCTTTTAATCTCATTTTAATCTCATTTTAATGTATTTTAATCTAATTTGACCTGCTTTAACCCCTCACATGTCTCCTTGATTTTATTGAACCAACAGAATACCTGCAAACAGCTGACAGAAACCAAACTCCAGCTGCTTCAGAACACAGGCTGAGGAAGGGAGGTCATCCTCACAATGCTTCGGTCAATGATCCCCAAACTGTCAGGGGTTAAAGCAGGTCAAATTAGATTAAAATACATTAAAATTAGATTAAAAGGAGATTAAAATGAGATTTAGCTTGAAGCCGAAGTGAATTTCCAGTTAAAAAACTCGAAGAAAAGTTGGTTAAAGCTGTCCTCTGGACCAGTTGTTCTCAGCAGCTTTAAACATTTTGTCAGTGACTTTTTCAACATTTTTCCAGCCTGCATCTCTCTCCAACTCCAAACTCTTCTTCCTGGAACTTTCTCCGTCCAACTGTGAGTGCATTCAGCTGCTGGAGGATTAGAGCAGCAGGCCAGGGTGACTGCAAGGTTTGCTGCATGAATAAAAGATGGCTTCACTGACGAAACAGAGGAGGTTATTTAAATAGGAACACGGAGATGAATGGCTGCAGGGACGTGGTGGAAACCCGGAGAGGTCACACAGTGCATCAAGCACACGTTCTCAAAGTATGATGGTGTGCTGTAATGTTTTAGTCATAGACTAAAGGTCCTGACAGACTTTTTGTCCATAAAAATCAAGCTCAACCCTCTGAAATAACAGCATGAATGTGTGCTGGAGCCCTCATTGACTCCGTCTGCTTTCCTGCTTCATATATAATACAGACATAAACTGGAAGAAATTAAAGCAGTTCAAGCTTTCTGAAATATTCATGTTTTGGGATCACAGCTTGATCGTATGTTTCCAAGTCATGTGACTCCCCTGCAGCTGCTGTTTGAGGGTCTTTTTTATGTTGTTAATACTTCAAAGTGATGTCTAACTTCTGCGGTTGGAGGATCAGAGCAAATGTGCTGCAGGACCCTGCAAGCCTGTGTCAGAGATGATGGGATGGAGAAAAAGAGCAAAGGTTCGGTGCACTTCTGACGTTATTTATACCTGAAGAGGCACAAAGTTTGTTTGCAACCTGGGAGGTTTCTGGTTTCATCAGGTAAAGGTTTCACGTTCTCACACAGTTTCAAAAGTCAGATAAACTGTGGAGTAAACGTCTGAATGAGACGCAGCAGGAAGTCCTCCAGCTTCCTGTCACTCCCTGATCAGTCCCCACACTTTGAGATGGAGGTAAAGTTAATTACCAGGTTTATTTATTCATTCCAGTCCTGCAGAGTCGAGCTGCGAAGATGAAGGATGGAGAGGAGCTTTGTGAGTGAAGCAGGAAGAGGTTGAGAAGAAGGCTGCAGAGGACCGAAAGAGCGAAGAGATTTAAAAAGGCTGCAGAGGTTCGGTTGCTTCCACTCCATTTTGTGCTTCTTTTAATCCAAACCCTGCAGGCTGCCAACCTGCCGGCCCAAATAAAAGCATCTGAACAGCTGCGAGAGCTGCACATCAAAGCCACATCTACAGAAAACGTTGTCTTTGGACTCCTTCTGCAAGAAGATTAAAGGGGAAATTTATGTAAAACATAAACAGTGACGGTCCCATCCAGCACTGAGGGTTTATCTTCATCCTGCCAGGATGCAGCGCTTCTCTGAGAAGCCACGACACGAGTTATATTTCAGATCAAACGCCCCGAACCGGCCACAGCGCTCCAAAGATCAGGCTGTCAGGCTCCAGGTGAATGAAATGCACCGATCAGCAGAGGAAGAGTCGGATCAAACGCCCCGAACCGGCCACAACGCTCCAAAGATCAGGCTCCAGGTGAATGAAATGCACCGATCAGCAGAGGAAGAGTCAGATCAAACGTCCCGAACCAGCCACAGCGCTCCAAAGATCAGGCTCCAGGTGAATGAAATGCACCGATCAGCAGAGGAAGAGTCGGATCAAACGCCCTGAACCGGCCAAACGCTCCAAAGATCAGGCTCCAGGTGAATGAAATGCACCAATCAGCAGAGGAAGAGTCGGATCAAACGTCCCGAACCGGCCACAGCGCTCCAAAGATCAGGCTCCAGGTGAATGAAATGCACCGATCAGCAGAGGAAGAGTCGGATCAAACGCCCCGAACCGGCCACAGCGCTCCAAAGATCAGGCTCCAGGTGAATGAAATGCACCGATCAGCAGAGGAAGAGTCGGATCAAACGTCCCGAACCGGCCACAGCGCTCCAAAGATCAGGCTCCAGGTGAATGAAATGCACCGATCAGCAGAGGAAGAGTCGGATCAAATGTCCTGAACCGGCCACAGCGCTCCAAAGATCAGGCTCCAGGTGAATGAAATGCACCGATCAGCAGAGGAAGAGTCGGATCAAACGTCCCGAACCGGCCACAGCGCTCCAAAGATCAGGCTCCAGGTGAATGAAATGCACCGATCAGCAGAGGAAGAGTCGGATCAAACGCCCCGAACCGGCCACAGCGCTCCAAAGATCAGGCTCCAGGTGAATGAAATGCACCGATCAGCAGAGGAAGAGTCGGATCAAACGCCCCGAACCGGCCACAGCGCTCCAAAGATCAGGCTCCAGGTGAATGAAATGCACCGATCAGCAGAGGAAGAGTCGGATCAAACGTCCCGAACCGGCCACAGCGCTCCAAAGATCAGGCTCCAGGTGAATGAAATGCACCGATCAGCAGAGGAAGAGTCGGATCAAACGCCCCGAACCGGCCACAGCGCTCCAAAGATCAGGCTCCAGGTGAATGAAATGCACCGATCAGCAGAGGAAGAGTCGGATCAAACGTCCCGAACCGGCCACAGCGCTCCAAAGATCAGGCTCCAGGTGAATGAAATCCACCAATCAGCAGAGGAAGAGTCGGATCAAACGCCCCGAACCGGCCACAGCGCTCCAAAGATCAGGCTCCAGGTGAATGAAATGCACCGATCAGCAGAGGAAGAGTCGTTCCTGTGGGACCGAGGCGCTGAGAGTCCCTCACTTTCAGAGGAATCTGTCACAGCTCTCCAGCATAAAAGGTGAGGAGGAAGCACTGACAGCAGGCACCTCAGACGCTGCTCGGCTGCAGCTGGGTGAGTTTATGGAGCCTGATGCCCCCCCCACACCCTCAGCTGCTCACCTTAACAGCTGTCCACAGCTCTAACCTCCTCACCCTGGATGGAGCTCAGAGGCCTTGGAGAAAATAACTGATCTGGATGAATTTTCTGTCCCAAAAGCAAATGTTTTCATTAAAAAAGAACTTCACATGATGCATCAGGTGTGTGACATCACCAACATAATGACTGAAGGCTGAAGAAAGGTGAACAAGACGTAAAAAACTGCTGCAGAATCATTTAAATACTCATTTCCCCCGTAAAATGCACTGGTTTATGTTATAATGTGGAATTACGCCTTTGTTTGAGTCACATTCTCACATTTAGTCTGTTGAACTGTGGAAGCGTTTGCACAGAGCAGGCCTAACGGGACGGATAACTGGCCTGAAGGCGTCGGGGAAGCCGCCGCCCCCCCAGGGTTTTAATGTCATGTGACACGATGATGTTCTCCAGGATCCTAAAGTCAAACGCAGCTCCAGAGGCAGGAGTTTCACTCATAAAGCAGCTGATCACCGCTCTGTATGTGTCCACGATTTCACCTCCAAGTGCAACACTCGTGTCCACATGCACAAAAGAGATAAAGAGTCATGTCGCAGCGCATGAATCAAGGAAACTGCAACAGGCCCGTTTGGCAGCATAAAAAGATGGTGATGAGACACAGGATGGTTTCCAATCCTGAGGTCTCCAGCTCTGCTCATCGTCCCTGTGATGCCGGCACAGATGGATCCTTCAGATGGACGCCTCTGGTCTGAAACCTTAAGGTCTCATCAGCAGCTGAAGGACTCTCCATCAGCTGTTTGACACAGCAGCTGGAGGCACTTTCTGCCTGAGCTGGGATGCTAACGGCAAAGCTCACACTTTCCTGCCCTGCTCCTCTAGATTAGCTTTGCACACTTCATGACTTGAACTAGTTCAGAACGAGGCAGAGCTTCCTTTTGGGGGAAGCCTCCTCCTGAGAGGATGTGTCTTCTGATTGGTCGAACTCCTGGAGGTTTGGCGTGGAAGGAGCTTAGGGGCTTTGACCGCAAATGCTCCATCACCTCTGAACCTAAACTGTGACTCTGGAACGAGTAAAAGCCAGAGGACCTGAGACAGCATGCAGGCTTATATTTTACTGAAAGGTCAGGTGAATAAGAACATAAGAGGCCACGAAGGGATTTAAATGTCAAAAGTAAAAAAAAAACAACTCTAAAGATACTGGGAGCCAATGTGCTGTCTTTTCTGGGTTCTTGTCTCAACCATTTAGAGGATTTTTAGTTGAGACTGTTGCTGTGGTCAAAGCCTGAGGAATGGTCTCTGCTTCTTTAGAAGATAGAACAGGAAAAAGGCTCCTAACTCAAGGGATGAACCAGTGTTGTGTCGACACAGAACAGACAACTTAGCAAAGAAGCCATTTTAAACTGGATCTTTAGGCTGTTTGTCACAAAGACACATCATTTGTTCCCATTTCTTTAGCTGCATCTATGAAAAACAGCAAAGAAAACACAGTTTGACAGACAGAAAATAGGATTTCTGCAGCAACAAGGTGATTCCCAAAGAGCTATTAGCTGAAAACTTGGCATATCTCAGCATGGTGTGCAGTGTGTCCTTAAAACATTTGAGGAAACTGGACAAGTGGAGGACAAAAGAAGAAGTGTCAGGCCTAAAAAACTATCTCCAGCAGATGAACAGGATCTGAAAGTGATGTCCTTAAGAAAGAGGAAAAAATCCAGCTGTGACCTGACAGGACCTGAGAGATGCATCTGGACCTTCAGCTGATCCATCTACTGTTGGCCCAAGCCTCATCAGAAATGGGAAACAGGGAGAAAAGGCTGAGCTGTGCCAAATGACACAAGAAGTGGACTGAAAATCAGTGGCAACAGGTCTTATGGAGGGATGAATCCTCCCCAGAGCCCGGACCTCAACATTATTGAAGCAGTGTGGGATCATCTGACAGAGAACGGAACAAAAGGCAGCCCACATCCAAAGAAGAGCTTTGGGATGTCCTTCAAGAAGCCTGGAGAACTATTCCTGAAGACTCCTTAAAGAAATGACAGAAAGCTGGTCTCAGAGGGTTCAGGCTGTGTTGGAGAATAAAGGAGCTCAGACCAGAGATTCACTTTAAAGCTGCTGAGAACTGATAAAAAACTCTGTTTCTGCCTCAGATTCTGGGTTTATGTTCATGTTTTATCATGTTTCAGTGAATCTCTGCAGCTGCTTCCTGTTTTTATGTAAAATATATAAAGAAATTATGGCTTTTGCACAGTACAATAGTAAGAAATGAGCTTTGATGAGAATGATTGCATGTTTTTATCCGGCGTAAAGGTTTGAAATAACAATCAACCCTTTGTTTGACATCCCAGGATTTTTTCTATTTTGAGTCATTATGTTGCAAATCTACAAATCCGTGCCCGATAATAACAGCCGTGACTGACAGCTGAAACCACAGGACAAAGAGCCACTTAACTGAATATGAAGTTGTTATGATCTGTGCTGTTTTTCTCCTCTGTTTCTTCTCTCTTCGGTCCGGCCTTCAGCTCCACTCCCTTCACCGGTGCTTTTTCCCTCCTCCTGCTTTCATTCATTCTTCGCCACATCCTCACCGTGTTTATATTCAGGTCAGTCGAATCGTTTACTCAGAGTTTGGATTTAGTTTTCCATGTTTTAGTTTGATGTATTTGCGGCTTTGTGGGTCAGAGTTTCTCTTCATTTTGCCTCCTGGCTCGCCTGGGTCCTCCTTCCTCCTTCCCACCGAAGTGGACTGGCTTTCAGAGAACTTTCCTCATCTACATATGACATTAGTACCAAAGCCGCCCTCTTCTTGCCGAGTCAAGGTCGTTTCCACCCGTGGCTGAAAAGTGCTTCTGTAAAGCTGCAGATTGGGATTTTGTGTCGTCTAACAACTCAGAGGAGGTGTGATGTGGCTTTTTGTGACACAGATCAGTTTTATAATCAGAGAGATCGTCAAAGCGATGGATCAACAGCTGATAAAAGGCTTCCCACCCGCAGAAAACGATGTATTCTCTAATTTAGGATAAATCACAAAACCCAGAAGCCAAATTTCTGTCTGTCAGAGCGTTTAAATCAGATGTAATTTGCACAACAGCGTTCAAAACCAAAGGAAGCCACAGGATGCTGAGAGAGCAGCACAGAACAACTGTAAAGACAAAAGGCCAAAAGGCCAAAAGGCCAAAAGGGAGCAGGAAGCAGGAAGCAGGAAGCAGGAAGAAGGAAGCAGGGAGCAGGCAGAAAGGAGCAGGAAGCAGGAAGCAGGGAGCAGGAAGCAGGGAGCAGGAAGAAAGGAGCAGGAAGCAGGAAGCAGGGAGCAGGAAGCAGGAAGCAGGAAGAAATTAGCAGGAAGCAGGGAGCAGGAAGCAGGGTGCAGGAAGAAGGAAACAGGGAGCAGGCAGAAAGGAGCAGGAAGCAGCGAGCAGGAAGCAGGGAGCAGGAAGCAGCGAGCAGGGAGCAGGCAGAAAGGAGCAGGAATCAGGGAGCAGGAAGCAGGGAGCAGGAAGCAGGAAGAAATTAGCAGGGAGCAGGAAGCAGGGTGCAGGAAGAAGGAAGCAGGGAGCAGGCAGAAAGGAGCAGGAAGCAGGAAGCAGGGAGCAGGAAGCAGGGAGCAGGAAGAAAGGAGCAGGAAGCAGGAAGCAGGGAGCAGGAAGCAGGAAGCAGGAAGCAGGAAGCAGGAAGCAGGAAGAAATTAGCAGGAAGCAGGGAGCAGGCAGAAAGGAGCAGGAAGCAGGAAGCAGGGAGCAGGAAGCAGGGAGCAGGAAGAAAGGAGCAGGAATCAGGGAGCAGGAATCAGGGAGCAGGAAGCAGGGAGCAGGAAGCAGGAAGAAATTAGCAGGGAGCAGGAAGCAGGGTGCAGGAAGAAGGAAGCAGGGAGCAGGCAGAAAGGAGCAGGAAGCAGGAAGCAGGGAGCAGGAAGCAGGGAGCAGGAAGAAAGGAGCAGGAAGCAGGAAGCAGGGAGCAGGAAGCAGGAAGCAGGAAGCAGGAAGCAGGAAGCAGGAAGAAATTAGCAGGAAGCAGGGAGCAGGAAGCAGGGTGCAGGAAGAAGGAAACAGGGAGCAGGCAGAAAGGAGCAGGAAGCAGGGAGCAGGAAGCAGGAAGCAGGAAGAAATTAGCAGGAAGCAGGGAGCAGGAAGCAGGGTGCAGGAAGAAGGAAACAGGGAGCAGGCAGAAAGGAGCAGGAAGCAGCGAGCAGGAAGCAGGGAGCAGGAAGCAGCGAGCAGGGAGCAGGCAGAAAGGAGCAGGAAGCAGGAAGCAGGGAGCAGGAAGCAAACCAGCAGCAGCGCTGAACCAGAGACCTCCAAACAGGCCCAGGATCCCTGGCAAGACTGAAACAGCAGGTCAGAAACTACCTTAACATTTAACAGTTAAGAAAGATACCTACAGGGAGCGATCCAGATGAATGCAACAGGAGGAAACCACACAAAGAGCTGATCTGAGCGCGATTAAATGTTCACAGTGAGCAGCAGGAAGTAACGGGCTGCAAACTCAGCTCCGGAGGAGACCTTCCCTGTCCTTTAAAACGCTGCCAGCTGAGACCAACCGACCCAAAGCCTCAGCATCTTCAGGAACCTGTCTGAACGTTTGAAGCCTGACTCCATCCAGAGCACTGAGGCCTGTCAGTCGATGGCTTTTGGACGTCCCTAAATCCATATCGGAGCTACTCTGACACTGGATTTTAGGCCTGGTTTGGAGGCAGATCTGGGCTTTTATCACACAAGCACCGGCTTTTATTTCATCTTCCCCGTTCATATTAATTCCCAGTGTTAAATGCATAAGACTAACAGTTTGCACAAAGGGTTTTCAGTTGATTATCCCTGCAAGGTTAAACTTTAACAGCAGCCTGAGCTCACGACATGAGGCATGAGGCATGTTAATGTGTGCTGCAGCTGACTGTTTCTCAGGGAGTCCACCATCCCTGTAAAAGTGGTTTTAGACTGGAGGAGGGCAAACAGAAGCTGCTCTTCCTGAGCTTTGGAGTATTCAGGTCGGGTGGATTTACAAGCATTTGTACTCATTTTAGAAATGCAATTAATTCTTGGGGGGGAAACGGCTTAATTCATTACATTTCTTTACTTATGTAACCTCTAGAGTGCCTTCATATTCATTTGAGGCATCGGTTCATCTGTAATTTTCCCTGTGCGTACATCACGGGGCATAATTTCAGTGCTCTGCCGTGTTTGGCTTCGTTTCCACATGCCCTCTTGTGTCTGTTGGTCTGAGATAAAAGGCATGTTGCACGCAGGAGGCTGCCAGCCTGCGGAGACAGCCCCTCACAGCATTAGAGTAAGTTAATCTATGGTAATGATGGATCAAACCGGGCTCCGGGCTCATTATTTGTACAAGGTGAAGAGGAGAGGAGCGGCCTGGGGATGATGACGGAGGTTCAGGGTCTGCAGGCAGCAACTCGAGTCACGGGGAGTTGTGCTTCTTGCCCTGTTTTCAGCGAGTTTGTACCCTTGTGGGATTATTTAGCCTGTTTGACAGCACTTACAGAGAGTTTGGCCCTTAAAGTGTGTTAAAACTGGATTCTCGCTGATTTATTTTCAGTTTATTCGCTGAGACAGAATCTTATAAATGTTGCAGGTGAGGAACGTATATTTCAGCAGTTAGAAGCTCTTTCCTCATCTCTCAGTATCAGGATGGAAAGTGTTCAGATCAAGTCACGGTGCAGGAGCAGGATTTATTTTAGACACCAATCCTAATTTGTTGCACTCCGAGAAGCCAAAACATGTGCTAAACAGCCCTCAAGTGCACTTCCAGAAGCCAAAACGTGTGCTAAACTGCCCTCCTGGGTGCCAAAACGTGTGCTAAACCGCCCTCAAGTGCACTCCGAGAAGCCAAAACGTGTGCTAAACTGCCCTCAAGTGCACTCCGAGAAGCCAAAACCTGTGCTAAACTGCCCTCCCGGGTGCCAAAACGTGTGCTAAACCGCCCTCAAGTGCACTTCCAGAAGCCAAAACGTGTGCTAAACTGCCCTCAAGTGCACTCCCAGAAGCCAAAACGTGTGCTAAACTGCCCTCAAGTGCACTCCGAGAAGCCAAAACCTGTGCTAAACTGCCCTCCCGGGTGCCAAACGTATGCTAAACCGCCCTCAAGTGCACTCCCAGAAGCCAAAACGTGTGCTAAACTGCCCTCCCAGAAGCCAAAACGTGTTAAACTGCCATCCCGGGTGCCAAAACGTGTGCTAAACTGCCCTCAAGTGCACTCCCAGAAGACAAAACGTGTGCTAAACTGCCCTTAAGTGCCCTCCCAGAAGCCAAAATGTGTGCTAAACTGCCCTCCTGGGTGCCAAAACGTGTGCTAAACCGCCCTCAAGTGCACTCCGAGAAGCCAAAACGTGTGCTAAACTGCCCTCAAGTGCACTCCGAGAAGCCAAAACCTGTGCTAAACTGCCCTCCCGGGTGCCAAAACGTGTGCTAAACCGCCCTCAAGTGCACTTCCAGAAGCCAAAACGTGTGCTAAACTGCCCTCAAGTGCACTCCCAGAAGCCAAAACGTGTGCTAAACTGCCCTCAAGTGCACTCCGAGAAGCCAAAACCTGTGCTAAACTGCCCTCCCGGGTGCCAAAACGTGTGCTAAACCGCCCTCAAGTGCACTCCCAGAAGCCAAAACGTGTGCTAAACTGCCCTCCCAGAAGCCAAAACGTGTTAAACTGCCATCCCGGGTGCCAAAACGTGTGCTAAACTGCCCTCAAGTGCACTCCCAGAAGACAAAACGTGTGCTAAACTGCCCTTAAGTGCCCTCCCAGAAGCCAAAATGTGTGCTAAACTGCCCTCCAGTGCACTCCCAGAAGCCAAAATGTGTGCTAAACTGCCCTCAAGTGCACTCCCAGAAGCCAAAATGTGTGCTAAACTGCCCTCAAGTGCACTCCGAGAAGCCAAAACGTGTGCTAAACTGCCCTCAAGTGCACTCCGAGAAGCCAAAACCTGTGCTAAACTGCCCTCCCGGGTGCCAAAACGTGTGCTAAACCGCCCTCAAGTGCACTCCCAGAAGCCAAAACCTGTGCTAAACTGCCCTCCCGGGTGCCAAAACGTGTGCTAAACCGCCCTCAAGTGCACTCCGAGAAGCCAAAACCTGTGCTAAACTGCCCTCCCGGGTGCCAAAACGTGTGCTAAACCGCCCTCAAGTGCACTTCCAGAAGCCAAAACGTGTGCTAAACTGCCCTCAAGTGCACTCCGAGAAGCCAAAACCTGTGCTAAACTGCCCTCCCGGGTGCCAAAAACGTGTGCTAAACCGCCCTCAAGTGCACTCCCAGAAGCCAAAACCTGTGCTAAACTGCCCTCCCGGGTGCCAAAACGTGTGCTAAACTGCCCTCAAGTGCACTCCCAGAAGACAAAACGTGTGCTAAACTGCCCTTAAGTGCCCTCCCAGAAGCCAAAATGTGTGCTAAACTGCCCTCCAGTGCACTCCCAGAAGCCAAAACGTGTGCTAAACTGCCCTCAAGTGCACTCCCAGAAGCCAAAATGTGTGCTAAACTGCCCTCAAGTGCACTCCCAGAAGCCAAAATGTGTGCTAAACTGCCCTCAAGTGCACTCCCAGAAGCCAAAATGTGTGCTAAACTGCCCTCAAGTGCACTCCGAGAAGCCAAAACGTGTGCTAAACTGCCCTCAAGTGCACTCCGAGAAGCCAAAATGTGTGCTAAACTGCCCTCAAGTGCACTCCGAGAAGCCAAAACGTGTGCTAAACTGCCCTCAAGTGCACTCCCGAGTGCCAAAACGTGTGCTAAACTGCCCTCAAGTGCACTCCGAGAAGCCAAAATGTGTGCTAAACTGCCCTCAAGTGCACTCCCAGAAGCCAAAATGTGTGCTAAACTGCCCTCAAGCGCACTCCCAGAAGCCAAAATGTGTGCTAAACTGCCCTCAAGTGCACTCCCAGAAGCCAAAACGTGTGCTAAACTGCCCTCAAGTGCACTCCCAGAAGCCAAAATGTGTGCTAAACTGCCCTCAAGTGCACTCCCAGAAGCCAAAATGTGTGCTAAACTGCCCTCAAGTGCACTCCCAGAAGCCAAAATGTGTGCTAAACTGCCCTCAAGTGCACTCCGAGAAGCCAAAACGTGTGCTAAACTGCCCTAAACTGCCCTCCCAGAAGCCAAAACGTGTGCTAAACTGCCCTCAAGTGCACTCCGAGAAGCCAAAACGTGTGCTAAACTGCCCTCAAGTGCACTCCGAGAAGCCAAAACGTGTGCTAAACTGCCCTCAAGTGCACTCCCAGAAGCCAAAATGTGTGCTAAACTGCCCTCAAGTGCACTCCGAGAAGCCAAAACGTGTGCTAAACTGCCCTCAAGTGCCCTCCCAGAAGCCAAAACGTGTGCTAAACTGCCCTCAAGTGCACTCCCGAGTGCCAAAACGGGTGCTAAACTGCCCTCAAGTGCACTCCGAGAGAATAAATGTTGCAGGTGAGGAACGTATATTTCAGCAGTTAGAAGCTCTTTCCTCATCTCTCAGTATCAGGATGGAAAGAGTTCAGATCAAGTCACGGTGCAGGAGCAGGATTTATTTTAGACACCAATCCTAATTTGTTTAAAGAAAGCAAAGGAAAAGGCGTCTGTGGTCAGAGATAGAAAAATAATTCATTTCAAAGCCAGACTTTACTGCACAGAACACATGAAATACAAATGATCTGCTTGATTTAGTTATTTTATCCACACAAATTTGAATGATTTGAGGTATAATGAATGAGAATCCTGCGGTTCTGTTCCACATCCTTTCAGATCGCTGTTTCTGTCCATATCTGAACCCAACATACGACAGGCTGGCCTCAGTCCTGCAGCTGACGGCCGAATGGAAAACACCTCAGTTTGTCATTTTAAAGAGCAACCTCAGCCCCTTCCTGCAGCGATCACACATCAGATAGTTGACTGTTGCTGAGTCCCATGATTATAAACCTTCCTTTTGCTATTACAGCTGTGATAGTGTCTGTGGACACGCTGGAAAAGGGGGTGAACATATTATTCAAGGGTCGCTGCTTCTCCAGTAACCCACAGACACCTTTGGTTACCGTGAGAGCTCTCATGGTGAAGCTGCTCCACATCAGCCAGCATCTATTACACAAACCCACTGTCCATCACAGAGATGGCGTTCTTGACCCCTTGATTGTGTCTTCATCTTCTGAGCGACAAAGATATATATATATATATATAAATACATGTGAAAACAGAGGCTGCACACTCGCTACAAAGGAGCCGGGAAGAGAGCAATCATGGCTGTTTACAGCTCTTCAGATGGATGTCTGCAGCAATGCTTTTAGCGTGTTTGAGTGAATGAGATTTAGAGGGTATATAATCTTTTCCTTGATTGCTTTGCAGGCGCTGTGCAGAAAACCTCAGCAGGATTCATCCTCCTGGCAGGCTGAAAGGTGGAAGTCGATCTGATAAATCAGAATTTTCACTGCAGTCATTGGAAAAAATGGACCTTCTGAACATTGTTCATATTGCTCTGATGTTATAGAAGTTAAAACATGCTCCCCAGAGGAGGAGAATAAAACAGGAAGTCAGGAAAGTTTATTTATGTGGCACTTTTCACAGGTTAAAGGCCACAAAGTGCTTTATGAATGAAAAAATACAAATAAAGCAAAGGGAGATGGGAGCAAACATAGAATACAGCATGAAACAAAACACTAAAGCTCAAAACCCCAGAAGCCAAAACGTATGCTAAACTGCCCTCAACTGCCCTCCCAGAAGCCAAAACGTGTGCTAAACCGCCCTCAAGTGCCCTCCCAGAAGCCAAAATGTGTGCTAAACTGCCCTCCCAGAAGCAAAAACTCGTGCTAAACTGCCCTCCCAGAAGCTAAACCGCCCTCAACTGCCCTCCCAGAAGCCAAAACGTGTGCTAAACTGCCCTCCCAGAAGCCAAAATGCTTGCTAAACTGCCCTCCCAGAAGCCAAAACATGTGCTAAACTGCCCTCAAGTGCCCTCCCAGAAGCCAAAACATGTGCTAAACTGCCCTCCCAGAAGCAAAAACTCGTGCTAAACTGCCCTCTACAGTGGTGAGGACGTGCTATATTTGCCCTTTTTTTTCTTTCCGCCCCTGCCCTTCAAAAAGGCCACTGCTCTTAGGTCGGCATTCTCATCAATAAAAAGCTGTGAGACAACGCTGAAGAGATGAGCCAGAGATGTGCAATCAAACAGTGGTCGTCCCCTACTCTCTTTAACCTCGTTTTAGTGGAAAGATGTTTAATTCTTCCTGCTTCCTTCCAAGCAGCCGGACTCCCTGTAACCCTTAAAGTGTCCTGATCAACAGTTCTGCAGCTTTCTGAAACCTTTAAAGTGTCCTGATCAACAGTTCTGCAGCTTTCTGAAACCTTTAAAGTGTCCTGATCAACAGTTCTGCAGCTTTCTGAAACCTTTAAAGTGTCCTGATCAACAGTTCTGCAGCTTTCTGTAACCTTTAAAGTGTCCCGATCAATAGTTCTGCAGCTTTCTGTAACCTTTAAAGTGTCCCGATCAACAGTTCTGCAGCTTTCTGTAACCTTTAAAGTGTCCTGATCAACAGTTCTGCAGCTTTCTGAAACCTTTAAAGTGTCCTGATCAACAGTTCTGCAGCTTTCTGAAACCTTTAAAGTGTCCTGATCAATAGTTCTGCAGCTTTCTGAAACCTTTAAAGTGTCCTGATCAACAGTTCTGCAGCTTTCTGAAACCTTTAAAGTGTCCTGATCAATAGTTCTGCAGCTTTCTGAAACCTTTAAAGTGTCCTGATCAATAGTTCTGCAGCTTTCTGAAACCTTTAAAGTGTCCTGATCAACAGTTCTGCAGCTTTCTGAAACCTTTAAAGTGTCCTGATCAATAGTTCTGCAGCTTTCTGAAACCTTTAAAGTGTCCTGATCAATAGTTCTGCAGCTTTCTGAAACCTTTAAAGTGTCCTGATCAACAGTTCTGCAGCTTTCTGTAACCTTTATAGTGTCCTGATCAACAGTTCTGCAGCTTTCTGAAACCTTTAAAGTGTCCTGATCAATAGTTCTGCAGCTTTCTGAAACCTTTAAAGTGTCCTGATCAACAGTTCTGCAGCTTTCTGTAACCTTTAAAGTGTCCTGATCAACAGTTCTGCAGCTTTCTGAAACCTTTAAAGTGTCCTGATCAATAGTTCTGCAGCTTTCTGAAACCTTTAAAGTGTCCTGATCAATAGTTCTGCAGCTTTCTGAAACCTTTAAAGTGTCCTGATCAACAGTTCTGCAGCTTTCTGAAACCTTTAAAGTGTCCTGATCAATAGTTCTGCAGCTTTCTGAAACCTTTAAAGTGTCCTGATCAATAGTTCTGCAGCTTTCTGAAACCTTTAAAGTGTCCTGATCAACAGTTCTGCAGCTTTCTGAAACCTTTAAAGTGTCCTGATCAATAGTTCTGCAGCTTTCTGAAACCTTTAAAGTGTCCTGATCAACAGTTCTGCAGCTTTCTGAAACCTTTAAAGTGTCCTGATCAACAGTTCTGCAGCTTTCTGTAACCTTTAAAGTGTCCTGATCAACAGTTCTGCAGCTTTCTGAAACCTTTAAAGTGTCCTGATCAATAGTTCTGCAGCTTTCTGAAACCTTTAAAGTGTCCTGATCAACAGTTCTGCAGCTTTCTGAAACCTTTAAAGTGTCCTGATCAACAGTTCTGCAGCTTTCTGTAACCTTTAAAGTGTCCTGATCAACAGTTCTGCAGCTTTCTGAAACCTTTAAAGTGTCCTGATCAACAGTTCTGCAGCTTTCTGAAACCTTTAAAGTGTCCTGATCAACAGTTCTGCAGCTTTCTGAAACCTTTAAAGTGTCCTGATCAACAGTTCTGCAGCTTTCTGAAACCTTTAAAGTGTCCTGATCAACAGTTCTGCAGCTTTCTGAAACCTTTAAAGTGTCCTGATCAACAGTTCTGCAGCTTTCTGTAACCTTTAAAGTGTCCTGATCAACAGTTCTGCAGCTTTCTGAAACCTTTAAAGTGTCCTGATCAACAGTTCTGCAGCTTTTTTAAACCTTTAAAGTGTCCTGATCAATAGTTCTGCAGCTTTCTGAAACCTTTAAAGTGTCCTGATCAACAGTTCTGCAGCTTTCTGAGACCTTTAAAGTGTCCTGATCAATAGTTCTGCAGCTTTCTGAAACCTTTAAAGTGTCCTGATCAACAGTTCTGCAGCTTTCTGTAACCTTTAAAGTGTCCTGATCAACAGTTCTGCAGCTTTTTTAATCCTTTAAAGTGTCCTGATCAATAGTTCTGCAGCTTTCTGAAACCTTTAAAGTGTCCTGATCAACAGTTCTGCAGCTTTCTGAAACCTTTAAAGTGTCCTGATCAACAGTTCTGCAGCTTTCTGAGACCTTTAAAGTGTCCTGATCAATAGTTCTGCAGCTTTCTGAAACCTTTAAAGTGTCCTGATCAACAGTTCTGCAGCTTTCTGTAACCTTTAAAGTGTCCTGATCAACAGTTCTGCAGCTTTCTGAGACCTTTAAAGTGTCCTGATCAATAGTTCTGCAGCTTTCTGAAACCTTTAAAGTGTCCTGATCAACAGTTCTGCAGCTTTCTGAAACCTTTAAAGTGTCCTGATCAACAGTTCTGCAGCTTTCTGAAACCTTTAAAGTGTCCTGATCAACAGTTCTGCAGCTTTCTGAAACCTTTAAAGTGTCCTGATCATCAGTTCTGCAGCTTTCTGAAGCCTTTAAAGTGTCCTGATCAACAGTTCTGCAGCTTTCTGAAACCTTTAAAGTGTCCTGATCAATAGTTCTGCAGCTTTCTGTAACCTTTAAAGTGTCCTGATCAACAGTTCTGCAGCTTTCTGAAACCTTTAAAGTGTCCTGATCAACAGTTCTGCAGCTTTCTGAAACCTTTAAAGTGTCCTGATCAACAGTTCTGCAGCTTTCTGTAACCTTTAAAGTGTCCTGATCAACAGTTCTGCAGCTTTCTGAAACCTTTAAAGTGTCCTGATCAATAGTTCTGCAGCTTTCTGTAACCTTTAAAGTGTCCTGATCAACAGTTCTGCAGCTTTCTGAAACCTTTAAAGTGTCCTGATCAATAGTTCTGCAGATTTCTGTAACCTTTAAAGTGTCCTGATCAATAGTTCTGCAGCTTTCTGAAACCTTTAAAGTGTCCTGATCAACAGTTCTGCAGCTTTCTGAAACCTTTAAAGTGTCCTGATCAACAGTTCTGCAGCTTTCTGTAACCTTTAAAGTGTCCTGATCAACAGTTCTGCAGCTTTCTGTAACCTTTAAAGTGTCCTGATCAACAGTTCTGCAGCTTTCTGTAACCTTTAAAGTGTCCTGATCAACAGTTCTGCAGCTTTCTGTAACCTTTAAAGTGTCCTGATCAACAGTTCTGCAGCTTTCTGAAACCTTTAAAGTGTCCTGATCAACAGTTCTGCAGCTTTCTGAAACCTTTAAAGTGTCCTGATCAACCGTTCTGCAGCTTTCTGAAACCTTTAAAGTGTCCTGATCAACAGTTCTGCAGCTTTCTGTAACCTTTAAAGTGTCCTGATCAACAGTTCTGCAGCTTTCTGAAACCTTTAAAGTGTCCTGATCAACAGTTCTGCAGCTTTCTGTAACCTTTAAAGTGTCCTGATCAACAGTTCTGCAGCTTTCTGAAACCTTTAAAGTGTCCTGATCAACAGTTCTGCAGCTTTCTGAAACCTTTAAAGTGTCCTGATCAACCGTTCTGCAGCTTTCTGAAACCTTTAAAGTGTCCTGATCAACAGTTCTGCAGCTTTCTGTAACCTTTAAAGTGTCCTGATCAACAGTTCTGCAGCTTTCTGAAACCTTTAAAGTGTCCTGATCAACAGTTCTGCAGCTTTCTGTAACCTTTAAAGTGTCCTGATCAACAGTTCTGCAGCTTTCTGAAGCTCTTTCACAGTTTTTCTTTGGACATTTTCTGCTTTTTCCCTCATCTTCAGTCCTTGTTCCTGAGCATTTTCAGTGTTTTTTCTCTGTTCAGCCGCTTAACTCTGACCTTTGACCCATTCAGGCAGAAAAAAGGCTCCTAACTCAAGGGATGAACCAGTGTTGTGTCGACACAGAACAGACAACAAAAAACTATCTACAGCAGATGAACAGGATCTGAAAGCGATGTCCTTGTTCACATCGATGATCCCTTTCTGAAGACCTCCTTAAACTCATCCTTCTTGTATGGAACACAGGGTCATGGAGCTGGTCTGTTTTCCTCTTAAAAGCTGATATTTTCAGCTATAAAATGGGTGAAACCTTGAGAAATGTGCTTTATGTTGAGTTTCTATTCATGTTTGCTGACTGAAAGCTGAACCTTGTGTTATTTCAGTTTCCAGGCTGACGATTGGCTCTTTCAGCAGAGATGTTCCCTTCACGGTCATCTTAGTGAAAGGTGTCATTTAAAGAAAATCCATCTGCAAAGAATACATTTTCCCAAAGTCTTTTATATTTCCTGTCCACAGAGCAGCATTTCACACAAAATACAGAGGATTTCATCTCTAACCTGCTGGTGATGTTGATCCCAGGTGGTTGTGGGAACACCTCAGTCTCTCATACGGTGTTCTGGTATCAGCATCTTTTCACAGCTGCTGATCACGCAGAAACGTTTCAAAGACAAACTTCTGCTAAAGTTCTCCTAAAAGTACTCGTTTGGGCCGTTTATGGTAACTCTTCTGCCTCCTGTTGGGTTCTGTTGCATCTAATCGCAGAAACCCATCAGCTGTCGGTCCATTTCATGACACGATCAGGTTTGTGGCGTAAAACCCGTTAAAGCCCGTCTGGTTCTGTTTGTTCCCACCAGATTCCTCCTCGCTGCAGCTCATCTTTGTCTTTGCATTATTTAAACCGTCCTTATTTGAGCAAATGTTGAACAACTGCAGCGCTCTGAGGATCTGTGAATATTTAATTCCCGGTTTGTCAGCCGGTGCTCCCTGCTGTTTGGGTTTCAGCGCTGACCGTCTGCCAGCATCATCCCTTATACATGAACAGGAAAACGCTTCTTTATCTCTTGTTGGAACAGCATCTGTTTTTCCCCACAAGCCGCAGAAGCAAACATGTCTTATTTAGTCTGAAACTGAGCAGTTTCCTGCTGTGAAAATAGGACGGAGCTTGTTTGTGTCGGCCTCAGTAACCTGATGGGTTTTATTCCCCAGGTATAGATGCGCCTGGGGCCACAGTTGAGGAATAAATGGGACTTGGAGACAGAGACATTATATCCATGTGGATGGATGTGCTCATACTCCACTGAATGAGGCCATTTCACATGACATTTCTGTCTCTCACATGGATCCACAGTGTGTTCCGGCTCTGTTTTATAACTCCTGTCTGAGATCGATGGCGATGTTTCTGCAGGACAAAATGTCCAACTAGAGTCAAAGTTTTGGAGCCTCTGAGACCTCATTTCAGCCCATTAATGTCTTTAAATCCTGTCAGCATCTGCGAATGTTCGCCTCCAGCTCTCAATATTTTACATTTTTGTTGATGAGACATCATCTGTACTTGTGTGTTTTATGAGGACAAAATGGTTAAAGCGGTTTTCAGGGTCAAGACTTGGTTTATGGTTAGGTTTAGGGTTAAGGGTTCAGCTGTAGTAGTTAAGGTGAAGGACTGGGGAATGCACGCTCAATCGTGTGTTCCTATGACGATACAGTGCATGTTTAAAGGTTTTAAAAGATTATTGACATAAATTAATGTAGAAAACTTACAGAATCTTAGATTCTGACCTAAACTGTCAAACAAAGTCTGTGCTTCACTTGTAATTATATACATATAAACACACGTGTACAGGCTGAAATGAGGGAGGAGGGAGGGCTTAGTCTTAGAGATGGGGGAGGAGCTTCACAATCCGGAGGGAGGGGTTTCACCATCCAGAGGGAGGAGCTTCACCATCCGGAGGGAGGAGCTTCACCATCCAGAGGGAGGAGCCTCACCATCCGGAGGGAGGAGCTTCACCATCAGGAAGAAGGGGCTTCACCAACCCGGAGGGAGGAGCTTCACCATCCGGAGGGAGGGGCTTCACCAACCCGGAGGGAGGAGCTTCACCATCCGGAGGGAGGAGCTTCACCATCCGGAGGGAGGAGCATCACCATCCGGAGGGAGGGGCTTCACCAACCCGGAGGGAGGAGCTTCACCATCCGGAGGGAGGGGCTTCACCAACCCGGAGGGAGGGGCTTCACCAACCCGGAGGGAGGGGCTTCACCATCCGGGGAGAGGAGCTTCACCATCCGGGGAGAGGAGCTTCACCATCCGGAGGGAGGAGCTTCACCATCCGGAGGGAGGGGCTTCACCAACCCGGAGGGAGGAGCTTCACCATCCGAAGGGAGGAGCTTCATCTTCCGGAGGGAGGAGCTTCATCGTCCGGAGGGAGGAGCTCCACCGTCCGAAGGGAGGAGCTTCATCTTCCGGAGGGAGGAGCTTCACCAACCAGGAGGGAGGGGCTTCACCATCCGGAGGGAGGGGCTTCACCATCCGGAGGGAGGGGCTTCACCATCCGGGGAGAGGAGCTTCACCATCCGGGGAGAGGAGCTCCACCATCCGGAGGAAGGAGCTCCACCATCTGGAGGGAGCTCGGAGTAGAGCCGGTGCTCCTGGCAGGAGGCCCGAGGGTGAAACCAGCCTGGGAACACCTCGGGATCCCCCAGGAGGCGGAGTTGGACCTTAATCAGGTAGTTGGGATTATGGTCGACCATCACAAGGAAAGATGTGGTTTCAAAGCTTTAAACAGACTTTAACGCTGTTTTGTCCATCAGCAGCTTCTGAAAGCAGCGGCTCTCCGGGAGGAAGGAGGTCAATTTGAAGTTCAGAGAAATCTTTCAGAAATAAATTAAGCTTTGGGGAAAGTTCAATAAGGGAGATCTGATCCATCCAGCTTTTCCTCTGCTTCCCTGTGGTTCTGCTTTGCTCTTCCTGCCTTCTTCTCTCACCCAGCCGGTCGGTCTTTGTTCCATCCTTTTTAAAGTCATTCTCCTCTGACCGTAAAACATATTCTGGTTTTCCTCATCAGTGGAAAATCTTTCCAGCTTCCTCACCATAAAACTCCAACTATTAAACATGGCGGTGGAGAAATCATGCTTTGGAAAAGGTCAGACTGTTTATATCACAGCATCTGTAAAGAGGCCGACTGTTAAAAGAGGACATCTTGGATTACAGGGTAATAATCCTCCCAGTTCCACAGAAATCAAGCTGACGACACCTCAGAACAGAAAGACTGAATAAAGAGTTTACCTTTTTTAATTCAAGCTTGTAAAAGATCCAAATGAACAGAATAATCTCACCCAAACCTTAGACCTGTGACTCACTTGTCTCTGTGTGGTCATCATTTTTCAGCCGAGGTCATCGACACCATCATCAGAGCCACATGTAAAACAAATAAGACGCTTTTTCACTGCACAAACAGCTGATTTCAGCCGATTTCAGGTCTTTTCAGGAAACAAAAGGGAGGAAATTGGTAATATAATGAATGTATAGAAAACTATATGAAATTATTGTCATGGCAACCTGTTGTTAGTGTGATGTTCAGCGGTTTTACTGGTGACCCGTCCGGGATGTACTCCACCCTTCGCCCCCCCCCCTCGGGGCTTGAATAGGATGAAGCACAGTTGGGTGGTAATGGAGGTTTTGTTGACTGTGTATTCATTCATTCTTTTTATTCCTGCTTTTCTGAGGTCAGGTTGTGTTGGAAACCACACGGAGACATTCATGTTCCCAGCTACGCTTCCATCTCCCCCTGAGGGCCATCCAAGGCCACCCCAGGACGGGTGAACTGTACAATCCCCCCAGTAAAGTCTGCTCTTTCCTCTCAGACCTTAATATTCCCATTTTTCCCTCTTGTGCACCAGATACGAGATACTTTACCTCCACCGTTATCAGCCTACGACTTGACCGACACCTGCTGCATTCAGCCTCATTAATATGTCTAAAAATGCCCGTCTCCACCTCCTAAAAAACTCAGTGGGTTGTTATCTTTCCTTGGTGCTAAGAGGAAGCGAGCAGATCATCTGTATTTAGAGGTTGCAGCAGATACTTCTGTTCTTTGAGCCAGAACACGCTGGGTCAGCTTCTGTGTTTTACACCAGTCAGCTGCTGTATCTGAAATATCTGAAATCATCCAAAGGGAATCAAAGAATGGACTAAAACTTTGCTTTTGTCTTCCCTCATCAGGAAGATTAGTATTTTTGCAGCAGCACAGAGACAAACCAAATACAATGAACATGGTCAGCCCAAGCCAAAAGCTTCCTTCAGTTGTCCGCTAGCTTCCTTCTGCTCTCCGCTAGCTTCCTTCTGTTCTCCGCTAGCTTCCCTCTGTTCTCCGCTAGCTTCCTTCTGTTCTCCGCTAGCTTCCTTCTGTTCTCCGCTAGCATCCTTCTGCTCTCTGCTAGCATCCTTCTATTGTCCACTAGCTTCCTTCTGCTCTCTGCTAGCTTCCTTCTGTTCTCCGCTAGCTTCCTTCTGTTCTCCGCTAGCTTCCTTCTGCTCTCTGCTAGCATCCTTCTATTGTCCACTAGCTTCCTTCTGCTCTCTCTGCTAGAATCCTTCTGCTCTCTGCTAGCTTCCTTCTGTTCTCCGCTAGCTTCCTTCTGCTCTCCGCTAGCTTCCTTCTGTTCTCTGCTAGCTTCCTTCTGCTCTCCGCTAGCTTCCTTCTGTTCTCCGCTAGCTTCCTTCTGTTCTCCGCTAGCTTCCCTCTGTTCTCCGCTAGCTTCCTTCTGCTCTCCGCTAGCTTCCTTCTGTTCTCCGCTAGTTTCCTTCTGTTCTCCGCTAGCTTCCTTCTGTTCTCTGCTAGTTTCCTTCTGTTCTCCGCTAGCTTCCTTCTGTTCTCCGCTAGCTTCCTTCTGTTCTCTGCTAGTTTCCTTCTGTTCTCCGCTAGCTTCCTTCTGTTCTCCGCTAGCTTCCTTCTGTTCTCCGCTAGCTTCCTTCTGTTCTCCGCTAGCTTCCTTCTACTCTCTGCTGGCTTCCTTCTGTTCTCTGCTAGCTTCCTTCTGCTCTCTGCTAGCTTCTTTCTGTTCTCCGCTAGTTTCCTTCTGTTCTCCGCTAGCTTCCTTCTGCTCTCTGCTAGCTTCCTTCTGCTCTCCGCTAGCTTCTGTCTCAGCAAACAAGCCGACTGATTTCCATTAAAATGCTAACGTGAAATGTTCCCTTGTGTTTGTTCCGCTCAGTGGACTTGATATGTGAACTGGCTGCTTTCTGCTGCGATGCTGTAGCATTGACGTTATCCTGTGGGTGTGTTCTGGGTAATGAAAGAAGCTCCTAAAGTTCCTTTTTTCTGACAGTACAGCTGAACTTATTTTAGGAAAAGCAAACTTCTGTATGAAATCCATCACACTGAGCTCTAATTGGTAAACATCTTTGGATGACATCTGATAGCTGTGCAGCTGTCTGAGAGCACAGCTGGTGAACACATCAATCACCATCTATTTTACAGAAGTTCCAGTACAACAAACTCAGTGAATAAATCAAACATGTAAACAGGCTGTTTGGGTAAAAAAGACAACGTTAAAAATGATGCAAAGAGGACGTTAAATCAGTCACATTCTCACTGTCCTGCTTTTTCAGGTATTAATAAGAAATAGAATAATTTGAAGAATTTTCCCATCATTAATGACATTTTTTCCACGTATTTCAGTTAAATAATCTGAAAGAAACAGAGCCTCAGATGATCGGTCGTCACAGTTTTGGACGAGTTGGTTTTCTCTGAACTGGAGAAATCACAAATTATTGAACAAAGTTTATTTGGTGTTAAAGCAGTTAGAATCTGGCCTGTTGACGTATAAATAAACCGTCTGTTGTTAAAACTACTGCAGTCATTACGCAGCAAATATAATGATGTACCACTTAACATCTGACTCTTATTGGTACGAGTATGTTCAATCAGACTTTAAACTAATTGACAGCTTCTGCACAGCTGATGTTTGCTTTCCCCAGCAGGCAGCTGTGTTTTCTCTGCACATGTTTGCATCCCTGCTGGACTCAATGAGCTGTGAGAGCTCCTGCACTCGATGGGCTTCAAGAACACAACTGTGACGCCAAACCTCTCCAAAAGGTCTTCTGTCCTCTTCAGCTTCTGCGCATCAGAGACAACTTTGGTCTGATTCATTTGCTCAAGCCTCTCAAAGTGCAAAAAGGGGAGAAACCAATCAGGGGAGCAGTTCTTGGGAGCTCTGATTTACATAAAAACCTTATTCTTTAGATATGTGGCCTCTGAGGCCTTCAGATTGCACACATTAAGACAAACTGACCACTGCTAACACCCTAAAATCTGAAGCTTTCTTTCTGTACACTGTCGCTCCCCCTATCTGAGGGATAATTAATTCTCCCTTTCTCTACGGGCTCCGGGGTGGCAGTGATTTCAGATCCCCTTCTGAGCATTTGATGGAAGCCAAAAGGTGTGAAATTTCAATTGGGATGCAGCAGCTTAACAACAGAACTTCTTGAGCAGGGACACAGGGGAGCGCAGCATTGTTTAATGAACACTGCTTTGTTGTGTGAATGCATTTCCCCCCGTGAGAGGAAGACAGATTCTGCCCTTCAGCTGCCCCCCGAAGAGCTGAGCTGAGCGAGAAAAAGAACAAGAATCTGCAGAAGAAATGCTGGTGCATGTGTGATCAGTCAGTGAAGGAGAAGCTGTCAGGTCTGTGTTCTCATCAGCTGTTTGTTTGTCTGCTCCTGGTGGGCGTCTCATCACCTCCACCTGTGGCTCATTACGCTGTCTCCTGCTCCTCAGCTCCAGTCTTCCCTCTGCTCGTCCCCACTTCGTTAGTTCTCCACCAGTGGATCTTCACCTGCCAGAGATTCAGGAGAACTGAAGTTTCCTGCCGAGTTCTAGCTAAAGATTTGCTGTCTGCCTTCCAGAGAGACTGTGTACGGATTCACCTTCAATCTGCAGGAAACCAGAAGCCACCACCACCTCTAACACCACCACCTCCACCTTCTCTGGACCCGAGTATCACAGGAAAGTCATTCAAAGCCTCAACCAGCTCACATTCAGGGGCAAAAACCAGGGGCCATCTCTCAGTTACCTCCCTCTCTCAGAGAAACGGGTTCACCTTTTCTGCCCTAGCTTCCTTCTGTTCTCTGCTAGCTTCCTTCTGCTCTGCGCTAGCTTCCTTCTGTTGTCCGCTAGCTTCCTTCTGTTCTCCGCTAGCTTCCTTCTGCTCTCCGCTAGCTTCCTTCTGCTCTGCGCTAGCTTCCTTCTGCTCTGCGCTAGCTTCCTTCTGTTGTCTGCTAGCTTCCTTCTGCTCTCCGCTAGTTTCCTTCTGTTCTCCGCTAGCTTCCTTCTGTTGTCCGCTAGTTTCCTTCTGTTCTCCGCTAGCTTCCTTCTGCTCTCCGCTAGTTTCCTTCTGTTCTCCGCTAGCTTCCTTCTGTTGTCTGCTAGATTCCTTCTGCTCTCTGGTAGCTTCCTTCTGCTCTCTGCTAGCTTCCTTCTGTTCTCCGCGAGCTTCCTTCTGTTGTCCGCAAGCTTCCTTCTGTTCTGCGCTAGCTTCCTTCTGTTCTCCGCTAGCTTCCTTCTGCTCTCCGCTAGCTTCCTTCTGCTCTCCGCTAGCTTCCTTCTGTTGTCCGCTAGCTTCCTTCTGTTCTCCGCTAGCTTCCTTCTGCTCTCCGCTAGCTTCCTTCTGTTGTCCGCTAGCTTCCTTCTGTTCTCCGCTAGCTTCCTTCTGCTCTCCGCTAGCTTCCTTCTGCTCTGCGCTAGCTTCCTTCTGTTCTCTGCTAGCTTCCTTCTGTTGTCTGCTAGCTTCCTTCTGTTGTCTGCTAGCTTCCTTCTGCTCTCTGCTAGCTTCCTTCTGCTCTCTGCTAGCTTCCTTCTGCTCTCTGCTAGCTTCCTTCTATTGTCCGCTAGCTTCCTTCTGCTCTCTGCTAGCTTCCTTCTGTTGTCTGCTAGCTTCCTTCTGCTCTCCGCTAGTTTCCTTCTGCTCTCCGCTAGCTTCCTTCTGCTCTCCGCTAGTTTCCTTCTGTTCTCCGCTAGCTTCCTTCTGTTCTCTGCTAGCTTCCTTCTGCTCTCCGCTAGTTTCCTTCTGCTCTCTGCTAGCTTCCTTCTGCTCTCCGCTAGTTTCCTTCTGCTCTCTGCTAGCTTCCTTCTGCTCTCCGCTAGTTTCCTTCTGTTCTCCGCTAACTTCCTTCTGTTCTCCGCAAGCTTCCTTCTGTTCTCCGCTAGCTTCCTTCTGTTCTCCGCTAGCTTCCTTCTGCTCTCCGCTAGCTTCCTTCTGCTCTCCGCTAGCTTCCTTCTGCTCTCCGCTAGCTTCCTTCTGTTGTCCGCTAGCTTCCTTCTGCTCTCTGCTAGCTTCCTCAAGTTTCCTGCCATCTCTGTTACCTCCCTCTCTCAGAGAAACGGGTTCACCTTTTCTGCCCTAGCTTCCTTCTGTTCTTTTTGCAAATAAACTCTGATCCTGAAACCTGAACAGAAGCTGGATCTTTATGAACAGAAATAAGTGGAGATAAAGGAACAAAGTGGACAAAGCTCAGGTGAAAATGGCCCTGCTTTTAGCCACTTTATTCATGTATGTTCCAGTTGTTTGGGATTTATCACGACTTCTGATTCGATGATTTCTTTTATTTGGACTCATTCAGTTCTTTTTGTTCTACCCTAAAGTTGATCAATAATCACAAAAGTCATGTAAAAGTGTGTAAAAAAACCCCAAAACCTCAGTTTTCATGTCTTTGTTTGTCCTTTTTCATCCTTTGTTTCAGAGCCTCTCAGCGATCTGAAAAAGGTTTGTGAATCCAACAAGATGAAGCACCTTCAGAGGTCCGGCTGGCATGAGGAATGTGACCCGCCACACGAGCTCCCTCAGGTACAGACATGGGAAATTAAATGATTTTAGTTCTTTTTTATGCCAGGAACCAGTGCTAAGCAAGAGAAACTCAACAGTCTCCGTCAGATCACTGCTTTATTCAGCTGAATAAAGCAAATCTCAGTGGTTTCTCTCCGAAATCTGCTCGGCTACATTTGAGGACTTTGGTTTTTCAATTTTTTTTATTTTTTGCAAATAATACATGAACCTGAATGTGGTCATTACTGATTTAACAGAATCAGAAACTTGTGATGATCCTCCATCATGTTCTGAAACATGTCTTGAAATTGCTCGATGAGCTGTTGACTGAAATGCTGTGGTGGGATCTTAAGAGAGCTGTCATCTGTCACAGAAGCATCCATTTAATGCAATAACCATGCAGACTGCTGCAGTACAGCGTCCCTTCAGGGAGCAATAAAGCTCAATGGAGTCGCACAGACAGGGAGGGAGGATGGTGTTAGCTGCTGGGGGGCCATGTGTGAGTGCAGTTGGGCTTATTTAAAGGTCCTCCTTCACTGAGTGAAGAAAAGAAAGAGCAGAATCATAACCAGGACATCTGTGGCCATGGCGAGTGTGCGTTAATAACTGCTAATGTCCGGTTTGGACGAGCACATTTTTACTTTATCTTATCAAAGGTTTGAGGAAACCAAACTGCCTCTGCCATGTCTGTAAAAAAGTAACATCTTACTTTAGTGTGGACATTAAAGGGTTAAGAAGACGAGGAGATCCACATTCCTGCTGCCACCGTGTGTGAACATCACACACTTTATTTGCCATGTGAGCTCTCACTGTTTGCACTTGGGCTGTAAACAGCTCTCCATCTGTCTGGAGGATTCTTCTGAAACCTGCTAACTGCGTCAGCGACATCCAGACTGAAGTGAGCATCTTTCGACGTGCTGATCACTTCAGATCAGACTCTATAGCACAGGTTTAGCTCTTAAACACACCAACCCTTGATTGCTCCGAGGCTCCCTGCTGTCGCAGCCTTCTTTAATGTTTCTGCACTCAGCAGACGCTTCTATCCAAAGTGACTTACAAATGAGATATAGCATCAAAACTAACAATAAGCTAACAATAAGCAAACAATAAGCAAACAATAAGCTATCAATAAGCAAACAATAAGCTAACAATAAGCTATCAATAAGCTATCAATAAGCTAACAATAAGCAAACAATAAGCAAACAATAACAAAACAATAACAAAACAATAAGTAAACAATAAGTAAACAAGCTATCAATAAGCTAACAATAAGCTATCAATAAACTATCAATAAGCTATCAATAAGCTATCAATAAGCTAACAATAAGCTAACAATAAACTAACAATAAGATATCAATAATCTAACAATAAGCTAACAATAAGATATCAATAAGTTATCAATAAGCCAACAATAATCTAACAATAAGCTATCAATAAGCTATCAATAAACTATCAATAAGCTATCAATAAGCTATCAATAAGCTAACAATAAGCTAACAATAAACTAACAATAAGATATCAATAATCTAACAATAAGCTAACAATAAGATATCAATAAGTTATCAATAAGCCAACAATAATCTAACAATAAGCTAACACTAAGATAACAATAAGCTAACAATAAGCTACATAGAAGGAAACCACCAGTCAGACTCTGTCAGGGGTGACAGATACAGATAATGTGCAGGCATAGAGGGAAGTACAGAGGAGGAGATGATCCCTGAAGAGCTGGGGCTTCAACAGTTTGAAGATGGACGCCTGTCAGGACCTTCTTCACAGATGCTGCTCCCTGAGAGGGTGATGGAGTCCTTCAACAACACGTAAAGTTGAATATTCAGGTGAAAACTGCCTGTGAAACACTGATTTCTTTACCAAACCCACCAAAGCTGCAAACAGCTGTACAGAGAGGCATCGGTCTTCTGGGAAAAGGATTGTAAAAGGTCAGAAACGAGAGAGAAGACGTTGTTCCTGAATATCAGAGGAGGAGACGCATACCTGTCTGAGATCATGGCTGGAAACCAGTCAGAACTGCTGCTAAAAAAGGTCAGAACATGACCTTTTAACCAAGTACCGAATGAGCCCAGTGAGATCATCACTTTCTGTTCAGGAAGAAGTAAAAGGTCTGGAGCTAACTTCGGAAACAGTTTAAGATCCGGGGTCTGTGTGGCGGGAGGGAGGCCCTTGACAAAGGGAGTAAATGTTACCTTTGGTACCTTTTAAAAGTCAACAGCAGCTGGGACCACCAGGATAAAGATGTGAAAGCACCACCAGATCCTGGGCACCTGCCCAGAGAGTCGTGGTCCCCCACAGAGCTGCACATTCCTCAGCTCTACAGAAGAGGTTTACTCTGTGTTTGGTGCAAATCCAACACCTCTCATCACCCCAGGAGCAGCGTCCCTGCAGGGAAGCACGGTGGTGGCAGCATCATGCTGTGGGAATGATGGATAAAGTCAGACTTCCAGAGATTGGAGGCTGGGACAGAGCTTCACCCTCAGCTCACTGCTGAAGCAGCACTCGGCTCGTTTAAGAGGACATTTTAAATGTGTTGGAAGGTCCAAGGTGTGCAGAACCTCCAACATGAAGGAGCTGGAGCTGTTTTGTTTTGAAGAAAGGGCAAAAATCCCTCCTTTTTCTTCATTTCCTGGCCACATATGTGCAGCTTTTCCACGGTGCTCTCCTGCGGGAGCCGTGACAGATGGATGGTCCATGAAAGCCCGCATACAGCAGGTCTGTTCAATAATAACAACCTGAACCTTTAACACATGGCTCAGAATGTCAAGCCTGTCCTCAGGTGCCCAGCGGAGCAGTGGAAGGGGAGAATAAAGCAATATCTCCGGAGTGTTGACCCCCCAAACCCTGCATTACACCATCAGCTTGATCCTAATTATTTTTAGGATTAGATTATGTAAAAGGTTGAAGCATTAAGTCTTCAGTTAGATTTTAGCACGTGAACACAGAGGGCTTAAGAGCTCAGTTACCTGCTCACACGCGCCACCTGTGGCCGTTAGTGTGAACTGCAGCTGCACTGACGGAGGCTCCGCAGTGAGCTGAGCCAAGAGGCTTTGGAAATGAATTCATGTCTGTGTTTTCTGGCTGTTTGGCTCATGTTCAGTGTAATATATTTGAGTTTTAGCACCGGTCCCCGTTAAACGCTCACTGAAGCCACAGTTTGATAAAAAGCAAACGGATCCTTATCATCGTCACCATCCTCAGTCTTCCCGTGTTGTTGCTGGACTCCGCCAGCTTGTTCACCTGGTCTAATTCACCAGGCCTGGGCTGTTCTCTCTCAGCCTGACCTGACTTCTGTGGAATAAATCCGATTTCGCGCACACACGCAGCACGCATCTCGCGCGTAGAAGCGACGTTGATGTCCTTTTCCACTCGTTCAGGGACAGATCTGGTTCACGGTGACATGCTTGTTTTCTGTGGTTTGCTTGTGCAGACACAGTTTCATGGCGTTATGACCCAGAAAGCTGCAGTTTGGATGGTATCAGAGAGATAAATGTACAGCGTGGACCATTTTTAATGGAAGTTAAGCTGAATGCATGAAGAAGATTTGTTGAATTTGCTTTGGAGCTAACTTTATTCGTCTTTTGTGCTGCACAGAACTGCTCGTAGATGCATGCTTTGTGGACTGAACCTCACCTGCAGCTTCCTGTGCTGAGTTTGCAGCTCTCTCTGAGCCTGTGTGGGTTTTTCAGGACATTCAGGACCCGGAGGAGATGCCTCCATCACCTGAACATCTGCAGCTTGTGGCTGTGCCTCGGTCCTCTTTGAGTAAACGTCTCCTCTGACCCTCATAATATTGTGTCTCAGCAGTATTTTCCACCACGTGGAAAACGGCCTTTACAGCTTTTTTATTAGTAAGTTAAAATGTTCTTATTGGTTCACAGAAAATTACAAACACTAAATGACTTTTTGTCATCGGTTCTGGTTTATATCTGTAGGAAACATAAAGATAAAAGGCTCCAGCTTCATATCAGACGGAGCTGGGGGGTAAAAGTGAAAGAAAGGAAGTAAATAATTACATTCAATCTGACTTTTATTTCATCGCAGACGTTTCATATGTTAATATTCATCCTCTGTACATCTCAAACCTGCTAAATATTTAAAGAAAACAGCTGATTGTGACCCTGATCTGGTCCTGAAGCAGCAAAGATGTTCAGAGGAGCTCCAGTTTGTGTTTAAAACAATGTTCCTCAGAGAAAGACTGGAAGGGATCTGCATATTTCTGCCTCTACAGAGCAGAATATCATTAAAGCATTCAGGGAATCTGGAGGAGTTTCAGTGTAAAGGACGAGGGAGCAAGCCTAAGCTGGACCCCGTGACCTCTGACCCCTCAGACGCTGCATCAAGAACCGTCATTCATCAGCAGCTGATAGAAGCACATGGACAAGGGATTACTGTGGAAACCTTTGTCCAGCACCACAATACAGAGTTCCATTCACAAGCTTTACTGTGCAGAAAAGAAGCCTGATGTTAACCTCGTCCACTTCTCTGGGCTCGGAGGCGTCTGGGATGGACCGTCACACGGTGGAAACGTGTGCTGTGGTCAGACCCATCAGTATTCCACATCTTTGGTGGAAGAAATGGAGCAAAGAGCAAAAGCAGCATCCAGCCTGCTGTCAGCAACCAGTCCCTGCAGCCAGGCTGCATCAACTCAGAGTAAAACAGTCGTCCAAGTGGTGAAGTCACTGATGGATTCTCTGTATCTCACACAAACACACATGCCACCTGCAGCTCTGCTCATCTTCTCTCTTCACTGCTTCTTCACCTGAGGGGAGGAAACAGCTCGAGGCGAGCGTTCACCGAGCTGCTCTTCACTTTCTGCTCTGCCTCCACGTGCCCGTTAATTAAAAATAAGGTATGATTCAAAGAAAAGAGCTGACTGACACACAGCCTGGTGTAAGCATCAACAGCACGACAATTAAATGGGATCCGGAGGGCTTCAGATCGTCTCTGTTAAGATGTCACCACCCTGAATATTCTGACCACAGCCGAGCCGTGGCCAGTCAGCGAGGAGAAGCCGTGAAATGAGCAGACGTGGAGGCAGGAGTGAAGGCTCCGAGAGGCCCAGAACCAGACAGAATGGGATCGGACTGATGTCTCACAGAATCTCTGTTTATCGGCTCTAAATCCCACAAATGAGACTTGGGAAATGGGATAAAGTACAGTTTGACGGGCCGTGGTTTTGTTTCGGTTTATCCTAAAACAGTCAGGCTGGTACCAGGCTGGTAAAGTCAGTAATCTGCAGTTGGATCTGCCACGAATGACCCAGCCTGAGATGTCACCGTGTTGTCAGAGCACGAATCAACAGGAAGTTTGAACCCAATTCATCAAGCTAAAGACTCCTGCAACGCTCTCCTAACTGGTTTCCTAACTGGTCTCCTAACTGGTCTCCTAACTGGTCTCCTAACTGGTTTCCTAACTGGTTTCCTAACTGGTCTCCTAACTGGTCTCCTAACTGGTTTCCTAACTGGTCTCCTAACTGGTCTCCTAACTGGTCTCCTAACTGGTTTCCTAACTGGTCTCCTAACTGGTCTCCTAACTGGTCTCCTAACTGGTTTCCTAACTGGTCTCCTAACTGGTCTCCTAACTGGTCTCCTAACTGGTTTCCTAACTGGTCTCCTAACTGGTCTCCTAACTGGTCTCCTAACTGGTCTCCTAACTGGTCTCCTAACTGGTTTCCTAACTGCTCTCCTAACTGGTTTCCTAACTGGTTTCCTAACTGGTTTCCTAACTGCTCTCCTAACTGGTTTCCTAACTGGTCTCCTAACTGCTCTCCTAACTGGTTTCCTAACTGGTTTCCTAACTGGTTTCCTAACTGGTTTCCTAACTGCTCTCCTAACTGTTCTCCTAACTGTTCTCCTAACTGTTCTCCTAACTGTTCTCCTAACTGGTCTCCTAACTGGTCTCCTAACTGCTCTCCTAACTGGTTTCCTAACTGGTTTCCTAACTGGTTTCCTAACTGGTTTCCTAACTGGTTTCCTAACTGTTCTCCTAACTGTTCTCCTAACTGGTTTCCTAACTGGTCTCCTAACTGGTTTCCTAACTGGTCTCCTAACTGCTCTCCTAACTGTTCTCCTAACTGTTCTCCTAACTGTTCTCCTAACTGTTCTCCTAACTGCTCTCCTAACTGTTCTCCTAACTGGTCTCCTAACTGGTTTCCTAACTGTTCTCCTAACTGTTCTCCTAACTGGTTTCCTAACTGGTCTCCTAACTGGTTTCCTAACTGGTCTCCTAACTGCTCTCCTAACTGTTCTCCTAACTGTTCTCCTAACTGTTCTCCTAACTGTTCTCCTAACTGCTCTCCTAACTGGTCTCCTAACTGGTTTCCTAACTGGTTTCCTAACTGTTCTCCTAACTGTTCTCCTAACTGGTTTCCTAACTGGTCTCCTAACTGGTTTCCTAACTGGTCTCCTAACTGCTCTCCTAACTGTTCTCCTAACTGTTCTCCTAACTGTTCTCCTAACTGTTCTCCTAACTGCTCTCCTAACTGTTCTCCTAACTGGTCTCCTAACTGGTCTCCTAACTGGTTTCCTAACTGGTTTCCTAACTGGTTTCCTAACTGGTCTCCTAACTGGTTTCCTAACTGCTCTCCTAACTGCTCTCCTAACTGTTCTCCTAACTGGTTTCCTAACTGCTCTCCTAACTGGTCTCCTAACTGCTCTCCTAACTGTTCTCCTAACTGTTCTCCTAACTGCTCTCCTAACTGGTCTCCTAACTGGTTTCCTAACTGCTCTCCTAACTGGTTTCCTAACTGGTTTCCTAACTGGTCTCCTAACTGGTTTCCTAACTGCTCTCCTAACTGCTCTCCTAACTGGTCTCCTAACTGGTTTCCTAACTGCTCTCCTAACTGTTCTCCTAACTGTTCTCCTAACTGCTCTCCTAACTGGTCTCCTAACTGGTTTCCTAACTGCTCTCCTAACTGGTTTCCTAACTGGTTTCCTAACTGGTCTCCTAACTGGTTTCCTAACTGCTCTCCTAACTGCTCTCCTAACTGTTCTCCTAACTGTTCTCCTAACTGGTTTCCTAACTGCTCTCCTAACTGGTCTCCTAACTGGTTTCCTAACTGCTCTCCTAACTGTTCTCCTAACTGTTCTCCTAACTGGTTTCCTAACTGCTCTCCTAACTGTTCTCCTAACTGTTCTCCTAACTGCTCTCCTAACTGCTCTCCTAACTGGTCTCCTAACTGGTTTCCTAACTGGTTTCCTAACTGGTCTCCTAACTGGTCTCCTAACTGCTCTCCTAACTGGTCTCCTAACTGGTCTCCTAACTGCTCTCCTAACTGGTTTCCTAACTGGTTTCCTAACTGGTTTCCTAACTGGTCTCCTAACTGGTTTCCTAACTGGTCTCCAGCCTGTGAAACCTCTGCAGATGGTCCAGAACGCGGCGGTGCGTCTGGTCTTGGATCAGCCTAAAAGAACACGCCCCCCCTCTGTTCATTGAGCTCCTCTGGCTGCCCTTAGCCGCCCGCATCAGATCCAAGTCCCTGATGTTAGCTACAAAGAGCTTAATGGAACGGCTCCATCTACTTGGATGCTCTTGCAAAGGCTTCTGTCCCAACTGGGTCCCTCCGTTGGTCCCAGGATTGTCGTCTAGCAGCTCCTACACCACGCCTAAGACAATCCAAACTCTGTTCATGTGTCGTCCCACGATGGTGGAATGACCTACCGAGCGCTACCAGAACAGGGGCGTCCCTGTCTATCTTCAAGAAGCTCCTGAAAACCCAGCTCTTCAGAGAGCATCTCCTATCCCAGCACTTACCTTGTACTTCCCTACCCCCTCTATCTCTGCACTTTATCTTTCTGCACTTCCTTCTATGCCTGCACCCTATCTCTACTCTGTCCCCTCTGACAGAGTCGGACTCCTGGGTTCCTTCTATGGAGCTTATTGTTAGCTTTTTATATAGCTTATTGTTAGCTTATTGTTAGCTTTTTATAAAGCTGTTATATCTTCATTTGTAAGTCACTTTGGATAAAAGCGTCTGATAAATACAGAAACAGAAACATAAAGCAAATTCATGCTTTGCACCTTTGCTGAAATGTGAGGTTTGTGTGATAAATGCATGGATCCAAACTACAAAAGGGGACATCAAGCCTCTCCAACATACCAGCACAGCTTCCTTCCAGTAAAACCTAATAATCACCACCAGCTTTCGTGTGTTTTTCACCCAGCTGACTTCATGCTTGTTGTTTTTCCTTCAGTCCTGCAGCATCCTCTCTGCTTCTGTTTGTGCTGCCCTCACCGGCACCAGAGGCAGACAGAGATGCTTCATTTTAAATGCACTCTGCATCAGACGGACAGCCGCAGCTACACCGAGGAACTCCCAGGTGTGAACCCTGTTCATCATACAAATTTAAACCTACAGCAGTGAAGGGAAAAACAGAAGTTTGGCTCAGTCTGTCCACTTTAATGTATCTGAGACCTGTGGGAAAACACGAATGTTGCTGTTCAAAAACACCTTTTTCCCAGAGACCTTTCAGCATTTACTTCTTCCCTCGTCTCCTCCTCCAGACAGCAGCCATGACCTTACAGGATGTCAGAGGTGATTCATATTAACGCTCGAGCTGCTGCCATTAATCCCGCCGACATCCACCAACACACCGAGCGACGCTTTTAACACCAGAGAAGAAGAGGGGCCAGGGGGAGACTGAAAAATCAGCCCTCCCTGAGTTTTCTGAGACTCTCAGAGAGCATATGTGAGGAAGTGTTGACTTTCTGTTGAATTACAACATAATCTGAGCTGGATCTCAGCAGGATGGATAAAGTGAGGCTGAGAGGAGAGTTTACCTCCAGTCTCACCTGCAGGAGACTGCAGTCTTTCTTCAGAGAACATGACGGCGTGTCAGGCTGGTTCTTCTGGTGCCTGCAGTCGTTGTTTTATGGCTTCAAAGCCGGTCAAAATCACCCATTCTGATAGAGAGGAGCCGGAGAAGAGGAGGTTAGCAGAGGAAATGCTTCTGCTGAGGAATGAGATGGCAGAATTACTGTAAAACTGCAGTTTTACACTAAAGTTTAAAAGCAAACTGCAGTTTTACCCTGAAGTTTAAAAGCAAACTGCAGTTTTACCCTGAAGTTTAAAAGCAAACTGCAGTTTTACCCTGAAGTTTAAAAGCAAACTGCAGTTTTACCCTGAAGTTTAACTAGCAGACGAGTCGAAGCCTTATCTCTGTTGACTCTAACCCTCTTTTTTTGGCTTCTTTATCAAAGTAAACCAATTTTCTCTGTGTAACACAAACTCTGGACAACTTCCTGACTTTCCAGCTGGTATGACAACACCCACCAGGCGAAGGATGGAGAAAAAACACTGGGCCTAACTTCGGTGGCCTGCTGTCACGCCGCTGAGATTTGACCCGAATACACAACCTGGGAGGAACCTGCTGTGCAGGGAAAATCCTCCAGATCTGCAGCAGCTCCAGAAATATTCAAGTGACAGTTTTCTGAACTGTGACCTCTTGTGGCTTAAATAGAAAATGAGTTCCTTTTCAGACAGGGCAGGTGCAGAGGTGTAGATTCAGCTGAGAAAAACCCGCCGGACAGCGTCTCAGGGTCCAGGCTCACCAGTGAAAAACAGAAACTCATCCTGCATGCAGGGAACGTACTTATGAAATATTAAACAGGAGTAAAGCAGCAACCCAGAACTTTTTATTCTGATTCTGTCCTTGGCAGGAAACTAGAGAAAGTTGATGCATTGTCTCTTTATGCCTCGTCAGAGCACCACAACTATGACTTAAACCTTTGCTGCAAGTGCAGCTTTAAAGCAAACCAATGAGGAAGGAGTTAAGATCAACAAAAGGAGCAATTTGTGTCCATTTTGTTGGACATTTCTGTTCATTTTCAGGGCTTCTCGTAGCATCACACATCGTTAAAATGGCCCACGACACTGTTCAGGTTGGGTGTGTCGTAGCGTAGCTCCTGCAGCTGTAAACATCTGGAAGGTAAAGATGAAGCAGAAACCCTGAACTGAGTCATTTATGACTTTCAGTCACACACAACCTCCCTCTGACAGCATTCTCCCTGAATCTGTCACATCTCACTGAGCTAGCAGGAAGGCTAACGTCCTGTAGCCTGAACAGCGTGTGCAGCTATTAATGAAAATGACTCATTTTAGTTTTTTCAACCAGAACTTCAGGACTTGTTTGATTTAAGTCATGTCACTGTTGCATTGTGGGTACTTTGAACACATTTAGCGTGTGTAATGTGGAGCGATAACGGCTGATCATACAGGACCAATTTAGGCCGGAAGAAGACATAAAAACGATGTAAAATGGACCAGTTTCTCATGTTCTCCCCCGTTGTAAAAAGCCTGAAGCTCCTGCTGCTGTTGGAGCTTCTCTCTGTCACACATGCAGACAGCTTTGATTGATATGAACCTGAAAGCCTCGTTAGGTTTGGACGTCTGCAGCAAGCAGAAAACTTTGTGCTTTCTCTTTGTTTGCACCAGACTGAAGTGTGTCTTGATTTTTGTGGAAAGTATCATTGATAAAATGGGTAAAAGATGGCAGGTGGAACTGTTCTTCTGCAGAGTTTCTACCCATATTTATCACATCATTCAGAATATTCATATCTATGAATCGCAGTTAGAGCGACTGGATGAAAATAACTGAGCGTCGCTGTGAAGCTGCAGCTGGATTGTGGGACATCTCCTGTGTTTTCTCTGCCAAAGGAGGCAACAAAAGGACCGAAGCTCCTTTCCTCAGGATGTAGAGAAGCTGAACGGTTCTTCTCATGGCTGCTGCTCGGATACTTTATTTAATTTCAGTCCGTTAGGAACCTTCCTGCGCTAAATAAGACTATTGAAGCGGATCCTAACTGTGGCTGGAGCGCTGGAGCTGGTTGTTAACGCCGCAGAGCAACAAGGTGAGAAGAAAGAGCAGCAGGTGACAGAGATGCTGCTTCATCTACAAACTCTACTCATCCAATCAAGCTGTGTTGCTTTAACATTCATCTCACATTATTTAGGACGATAACAAACAGAAGTCGAGCTAACAGGAGGAAAACTTTTCATTTCCTACAGGGGGGTGTTTAAATATACGGTTTGGTCTGAGATGGAGATGAAAAAGATTAAAAGATTAAAGACGTGATGCAGCTCAAAGAGAAGACCAACAGGGGCAGAGGAAAGAATGACTTGCATCACTCTGTTTGTTTCGGGGAAACTCTCAAGTTGGAGGAGAGCAACAAAATGCAATCTAAGGCAAGAAGGGGTTTCTCTCAGTTCCACGTCCTGAGATGAGAAGCAGCTCCTGCAGGAGGAACTTCTGGAGCTTTCTGTGTTTGTGTTCGCAGCCCAAAGCTGGAGAGATGAGTCATGCTGGCGTTTTGGCTCCAGGGCCTCGGTGCCGTCGGACCACATGGCCTCTCCTCCCCTTCCAGACACATCCATCTCCACTAATGACTTTAGCCGGTGTGTTCTCATAAGGCAGAGGACAGAGTCACCCTGTGAGGAGGGACAAAGCCAGAAAGGGGAATAATTAAAGGATGGAAGGTGAAAAGATGACAGGCGCAGAGAGAAAACCTTTGGTTTAAAAGATAAATGAAGAGGAGGGGGAACATTTCAGAGACAGAAGGAACGTTTGTGATGAGGAGGAATTAGAAAGATACAGCGTCCATTTCCTGTACCTGCTCCATCCAGCTCGGGGGGGCTGGAGCCGCAGGTACACCTGGACAGGTGGGCAGTCCATCACAGGCTGTGAAATCAGGAGCAGAATAGAATAAAAAGTCAAATAAATCTCAAACGAACAACTATTTTTTCCTTTTGATGAAACGAAGCAGGTGTGACGTCCCACTTTTACTTTTATCTCCTCCCAGCTTCCTGTTTGCCTCCCGGCATCCTGAGGGAAGATTTCTTGCTTTGGCTCTGCACCACCTCATCGTGTCTCTGATAAATTCAGAGAAATCGCTGCTTTCTCTCAGCTGCAGGAAGGAGGCAGTCATTCTGCACAGTCATGGCGGTTCATCACGCTCTACTTTGAAGGCGACCGTTTAACTTCTGACACAACTGCTCCCAGATTTGATCTAATTTCAATCAGAGAAAGAATGAAAACTATTATCTTCCTGTGGTTCTTTGTATGTAGTTGAGATAACAAGGGAAAGGCTGAGCTGGTTCAGCCCGTTTACTCCCCTCCTGAGACCGGAATGATGCATTTTTCGAGCCACAGTTACAGCCGAACCGGGCCATCGACCTGTGGACTGAGAGAGAAAACCTTCCAGACTTCCTGCTGCCTCTGACCTCCTCTGTGGGGGGTCCCGGTCCATGTAATCCAGCTGAATTCACCGCTCAGACGCTGTCTTTGAGCTACTTTAGCTGTGATTCTGTGGTTATAAAATCAGGATTTTATTAGAGCAGAGCGACAGTCTTTAACAGCTTTAACACGAAGCCTTAATGGGCTGATTTTAGTCCCAGTTTCTGACCAAAGAATCAGAAAAATATGTAAATGAGAGCAGCTTTATGGGGATTTCAGATTTATTAAAATACACTTGATGGAACTTGGCATCTCCAACATTTAGGTCCATTTTTGTCTCATTGACTGTTTAGTTATTATAGTTGGACTAAATATGTCTACTTTGTCATTAAAAGTCTCCTTTTTGTCAGACTAATACGATGATTAGTAACTGGTCTTTATACTTATAATCCTACAAACTTACAGGAGTCAGTCAGCAGGTGTCTTACGGTCCAACCTGAGCGAGCACATGATGTCATCAGAGATATGACATCATCAGAGATATGACATCATCAGAGATATGACATCATCAGAGATATGACATCATGCCCCACTGAGTGGCAACAAGGCAGCTGTGCAGATGGAAAAAACAGAACTCGTCTGAAATGGTAAAGAGCAGCGATTCTCTGTGTTTTTTTTTCTCAGGAAGATTCTTGATGCAGTAAACTGACACGATTAGCTTTTAGCACACTGCAGCATCCTTTTAGCCGTCCTTTCTCCTTAATTTAAGTGAAGATTTGGGTGATAAAGTCCTATTCTCACTGGGTTTGCCACAGTTAAACAGCATGAAACAACAAGGTTTCACACACACCACAACTTGGGGGGTTTCCTGCAAGCTTGGGAACCAAATTCCCATAGATATTAGGTGATTTTTGAGGTTTTCGGGCTAGAATTAGGTGATAGTGAGGGCCGACAGGTGCTCTGGCTTCTTCCTGCTGTCCAAAAGCATGCACTGAAGCATTAATTGCTGTTTCTAAATTGTCCCTCGGTGTGAGCCTGGGTGGTCCTGTCCAAGGTGGCAGCTGACAGGCTCCAGGCTCTGCAGCTGGATTAAGTGGGAATAGAAAATGGATGGAGGAACGCATTGTGTTGCATCTTCTCAAGGTTTTTCTGCAGGTTAGGGCCCAGGTGGAGCTAAGATTGCACCAGCTGCTGTTTTTACATCTTGAGCCAAGCAGTTGGTGAGTTTTTACTGATGAGTATTTAGTTTGTGCTGCTTCCACATCTTCAACAGGCCGTTTAGCAGAAACTGTGGATGTTACTGAATTCATGAGAAGACTGTTTTACAGTCACCAGTTTGCATCCAACCTGCACCAGCAGGAAGACAGCAGCACGTCCGTAAGTTTAGGCCCTGAACGCACCATTTACCTGCAGCAGAAGCCTGAAGTTAAAAGGTTTTCCAGGACAATCTATGAACCACTTTCTGTGCCTTTGAGCCTGTTTTTTCTTGAGTTTACGCATCTGGCAGCAGCTCAGTGAGAGTCACACATCATGCTTTATGTGCTTTATGTGTCATTTCTGCCACTGATTACATCAACACATCCTGCACAACTGGCATGTTCCCAGGATGGAAGCATAATGGTAAAACCGTGTGTGTTATTGGCTGCTTTTGACAGGCATGCATGGATGGATGATGGATGAAGACAGAAGAGAGCAGGATGGAGGGATGGTGAAAGAGGACAAGTCTGTCGACACTTAGTGATGATGAGCTGCTTCGGCTGACAGGTCGTCCATCCTGTGATCCTTTTTTTAAACATTTACATTGAGATATACACAGAGGAATACATTTAATTTAGCTCTGAGTCTGACCTTAAACTGGAAAACGTCCATTTCTTTGAGATTATTTCCACATTCACAAAGTGTTTTGATGTTATGACATTTAGAAACGTCTCAAATGTTCAGCTCATTTGCATCTTTGTCCCGTTATGGAGAAAACCTCACAACTTTACATTTCTATACCTCACAACTTTACATTTCTATACCTCTCAACTTTACATTTATGTACCTCTCAACTTTACATTTCTGTGGCTCATGTCTCTGTGCCTTCGTCATCCAGCCTCTTGGATTGTTTGGAGATCTGTGGAGTGTTGGGACCCCTGTTTTATGGAATCAGATCCAGCCAGCAGCCACTCCGCACCGCCACAATGTGCCGATACGTGGATACATTCCTGATGAAAGACAAGGGAAGCAGAGGAGATGGCTGACAGGAAGTTAAAAGGAAAGTGATGATGTGAGGCTGCGGCCGAGCTGGCGAACAACTACAAAAGGTTAACAACTACAGCAAGATGATGATAAACAGGTCAACAAATGGCCTGAACTGCTTCTGCAAGAGGAGAAGCTACGGTGTGAAGGACCTGAACGAAGCATGATTATAATGCATCCTCAGCTGCAGTGGAGTGGAGTGGGTGGAGCTGCAGGAAGGGAGCAGGGGCATGAATGCAGTAAGTCAAATGGTGATGGTAAATGTGGAGTTTATAGTCGCAATTTATCAGTCAGGAGAGGCTGAAGTTCAGCCGGTGTTTTCAGGCAGGAAACATGTCCCCAGATCTGATTACTCTGAGATATGTAAGACAGCAAAGTGAACCTCTCCTGCATGTATCCAGACTGAGCTGCAGCACCAGCTGAATGATTGGACTCTAAACGCAGCACAAACTCTGAGCTAATAACCAGTTTACAGTCAGTAAACTCATATTTTTGCCCTATTTACGGAGCAATCTGATCCCCACAGCTGCTCCCTGCCTGCGAGATGTGTGTTAATGTGCATCAGAGCTGACGTCACAGCTTTAAATCCTGTCATGTCAGTGATGTTAAATGTGAGGAAGATGAGTGGCTTTCATTTCCCTGCCCTGCGTCGTGTCCGTTAGATGCTCCTCGCACTCAGGGTGGGGGAGGTCCAGGTGAGGCTTGTTTTTCCACCTGCAGCTCAGCGTTTCGTCCTTCGGGCTGTAAATTCTTCTCTGGAGGCTCTGACACAGCAGAGTTTGCAGCAGCAACATTTTACAGTAAAAAGGATTTCTGCAGATTTGCAGTGACCAGGAGACATGTTGGCATGCTGAAGAGAAGCTGGGAACACAGATTAGAGCCAAAAGGAGGAAGCCGATGAAGCGTTTAGGGATCCAGTTTAAACCGAGTTTAAATGAGTTGTTATGGAGCAGAAGTAGAGCAAACTCATGTTGTAATTATGTAAAGTTATAGTCAAGATACCAAGAACGGTTGTCACGATTTACGTTGTGTTCCATGTCTTGTCATTTCCTGTTTTACTTTGAAAAATCACTGATCTTGTCCTCTCGTTTCAGGTAACTTTAGGTAACTCCACCTGTTCCCCTTTGGTCCCTCATGTGTTCAAATAGTCTGCGTTTCCCTCGTCTTGTTGCCAGTATCCATGAGCCTCAGAACAAGCCATCCCATGTGCCATAGTGTCCACGAGCCTGCAGCGAGCGTTTCTCCCGCAGCGAACGTTTCTCCTGCAGCGCCATTTTCTTTGTAAGTTGTTCCAAAGCCATAGTTCATTTGTTGTCTAACGGTAAGTTTCACAGCCTTGTTTTTCCTCCGTTTTTAAGGAGGGAATTTTGTTGTAACCTTCATAGCCATACAGTGTTTTTGTGTTTTGATTTATTGAAAATATTTCGTGCCACCGTTAAAGGTGAGTCTTTAAATCATAGTTAAAGTTCCATAGTGCCTCTTTTGTAAAGAGTGCGTCTTCGTTTCATTAATTGCTCATAGCTTTTCTGTTTTTACAGTAAAAAGGATTTCTGCAGATTTGCAGTGACCAGGAGACATGTTGGCATGCTGAAGAGAAGCTGGGAACACAGATTAGAGCCAAAAGGAGGAAGCCGATGAAGCGTTTAGGGATCCAGTTTAAACCGAGTTTAAATGAGTTGTTATGGAGCAGAAGTAGAGCAAACTCATGTTGTAATTATGTAAAGTTATAGTCAAGATACCAAGAACGGTTGTCACGATTTACATTGTGTTCCATGTCTTGTCATTTCCTGTTTTATTTTGAAAAATCACTGCTTTCCTGTTCCCCTTTGGTCCCTCATGTGTTCAAATAGTCTACATTTCCCTCGTCTCGTTGCCAGTATCCATGAGCCTCAGAACAAGCCATCCCATGTGCCATAGTGTCCACGAGCCTGCAGCGAGCGTTTCTCCTGCAGCGTTTTCAAGGAGGGAATTTTGTTGTGACCTTCATAGCCATACAGTGTTTTTGTGTTTTGATTTATTGAAAATATTTCATGCCACCGTTAAAGGTGAGTCTTTAAATCATAGTTAAAGTTCCATAGTGCCTCTTTTGTAAAGAGTGCGTCTTCGTTTCATTAATTGCTCATAGCTTTTCTGTTTTTACAGTAAAAAGGATTTCTGCAGATTTGCAGTGACCAGGAGACATGTTGGCATGCTGAAGAGAAGCTGAGAACACAGATTAGAGCCAAAAGGAGGAAGCCGATGAAGCGTTTCAGGGATCCAGTTTAAACCGAGTTTAAATGAGTTGTTATGGAGCAGAAGTAGAGCAAACTCATGTTGTAATTATGTCAAGTTATAGTCAAGATACCAAGAACGGTTGTCACGATTTACGTTCTGTTCCATGTCTCGTCATTTCCTGTTTTATTTTGAAAACTCACTGATCTTGTCCTCTCGTTTCAGGTAACTTTAGGTAACTCCACCTGTTCCCCTTTGGTCCCTCATGTGTTCAAATAGTCTGCGTTTCCCTTGTCTTGTGCCAGTATCCATGAGCCTCAGAGCAAGCCATCCCATGTGCCATAGTGTCCACGAGCCTGCAGCGAGCGTTTCTCCCGCAGGGAGCGTTTCTCCCGCAGGGAGCGTTTCTCCCGCAGCGAGCGTTTCTCCCGCAGTGCCATTTTCTTTGTAAGTTGTTCCAAAGCCATAGTTAATTTGTTGCCTAACGGTAAGTTTCACAGCCTTGTTTTTCCTCCGTTTTCAAGGAGCAAATTTTGTTGTGACCTTCACAGCCTCCTCCGATTAGCGGAGTGTTTTTGAGTTTTGATTTATTGAAAATATTTCGTGCCGCCGTTAAAGGAGAGTCTTTAAGTTATAGTTAAAGTTCCATAGTGCCTCTTTTGAAAAGAGTGCGTCTTCGTTTCATTAATTGTTCATAACATTTCTGTTTTTCTCCCAGTGTGGAGTTTTATGTTTGTAAATTTCATAGCTGTTACCGAGGAGAGCGCTTAGGTTTCCACAGCCTTTTATTTCGCCCTGCAGTGCCCTGTGGTTATAAAATAAAACCCTTTTGGAATCCAAAGACCCTGCATCTGAGTCCTAAGTCCTCAACGTTCCTGACAACGGTGACGTCAAGCTTGATGACATAAAGTTGGGATCCACTGTAAGAAGAAGCTGCATGACCTGTTTCTGCTTTCAGAAAGCAGTTGTGGCGTGCCACAAGGCTCCATCACGGGCCCGCTCCTACTCTTTTTCCTATAAAGCGTGATATATCCTGTCACTGCTCTGTGGACAACATGCAGAAACAACAAGACTGAAAGAGATGGAGAAAAGACATCCCAGATTGGATTAATTCATATTTATCCACAGCCCAAGATGGTGTAAATCTAAATGAGATATCAGAGGTTTTTACTGTCTTTAAATGTTCTGGGTTTGTATAAAAATGAATCAAAGGGAGACGCTGCTGGGAAGTGATTTTCTCCCATGGATGAGGCAAAGGATGGCAGGCCATCAATTCAGCCTCCATGCCTCATTGCCTCAGCCTCGGGAGAGAATCCTCCCACATTAGGCTTCCCTACCCCCCCGATTCAGGGCCAGCGGTGGCTGAGAGGCAGACGAGCAAGAAGGGCGAGTCCTTGAGCTGCTTGGGAGGGAGGGAAGGAAGGAAGGAGGGAGGGAGGGAGAGAGGGAACGAGGGAGGGAAGGAGGGAAGGAAGGAGGGAAGAGGTGAGGGAAGGAAGGAAGGAGGGAGGGAAGGAGAGAGGGAAGGAGGGAGGGAAGGAGGGAAGAAAGAAGTGAGGGAAGAGGAGAGGGAAGGAGGGAAAAGGAGAGGGAGGGAGGGAAGGAAGGAGGGAAGGAGATGGAGGGAGGGAGGGAAGGAGGGAAAAGGAGAGGGAAGGAGGGAAGGAAGGAGGGAAGAGGAGAGGCAAGGAGGGAGGGAAGGAAGGAGGGAGGGAGGAAAGAAGTGAGGGAAGAGCAGAGGGAGGGAGGGAGGGAGGGAGGGAGGGAGGGAGGGAGGGAGGGAGGGAGGGAGGGAGGGAGGGAGGGAAAAGGAGAGGGAAGGAGGGAGGGAGGGAAGGAGGGAAGGAAGGAGGGAAGAGGAGAGGGAAGGAGGGAGGGAGGGAGGGAAGAGGAGAGGGAAGGAGGGAGGGAGGGAGGGAGGGAGGGAGGGAAGGAAAAGGAGAGGGAAGGAGGGAAAAGGAGAGGGAAGGAGGGAGGGAGGGAGGGAGGGAAGGAAGGAAAAGGAGAGGGAAAAGGAGAGGGAAGGAGGGAAGAGGAGAGGCAAGGAGGGAGGGAAGGAAGGAGGGAAAGTAGAGGGAAGGAGGAAAGAGGAGAGGGAAGGAAGGAGGGAGGAAAGAAGTGAGGGAAGAGCAGAGGGAGGGAGGGAAGGAGGGAAAGTAGAGGGAAGGAGGGAAAGTAGAGGGAAGGAGGGAGGGAAGAGGAGAGGGAAGGAAGGAGGGAAGGAGGGAAGGAAGGAGGGAAAAGGAGAGGGAAGGAAGGAAGGAGGGAGGGAAGGAAGGATGGAAAAGGAAAGGGAGGGAGGGAAGGAAGGAGGGAAAAGGAGAGGGAAGGAAGGAGGGAGGGAAAAAGGGAGGGAACACAGGAGGGAACAGGGTGTTACCAGTCTGTGGAGTGAAGGTGGACAGTCAGAGGAGCATCCCGTCTCTTCTGCTCTCATTATTGCAGCCTCCATCCCTCCTGGTGCGAAGTCGAAGGCCAGAAAGCCGTTTGTTCCCCATGACAAACTGACCTTTCCTCACTTCCCTGCAGAAGGACACTGGAAGGTGATTAGATTAAGCTGTTTTGGCCTTTAGGTTTTGTTATGTTGTTTGTCATAATGCAGACTTTGGAGTTCCACATTCAGTTGTTTTACTTCCTGTCCTTGTGTGACGCCTGATTTCACTCCGGTAAGAACGTCCATCTTACTCAAAGTCGTCGTTCACATCGTATAAATTTGATAAATATCCTGCCATGTTGCACAAAACTATCAGCAGCAAACTCTGTGTGAAGTTAGCCGACTGTCACAGAGCACGGAGTGAATAAACTGTGCTGCAGGGGGGCGTGTGGATGAAGTGGGCCCAGTAGAGTGCCTGTGTAGAAATCCCTCCGTTAGCTCTCCTATAGCTGCAAGTAGCCACATAACAGCAGCTATGAGCTAACAGAGCTATGAGCTAACAGCAGCTATGAGCTAACAGAGCTATGAGCTAACAGCAGCTATGAGCTAACAGAGCTATAGCACACGTTCATTCATTCATTCTTCTTAAAGTATTGGTGAAATAAAGACAGATGATGCCTTATTTAGAGGCTGCATCCTCTAAGCCCCGTTCACTCCTTATATGGATCTCCAGTTATCTAAATATCTTCCGAAGGACGCCAACTTTCACCAAACTGTTCTCAGTGAGTAGATGAACGTATTTCATGCCAGAAATAAGGTTTAAAAACACCAGTTCCCCTTTAAGGTGTTCAACTTTTACTCCTAAAACACAGATTTGTGATATTTTGTTTTTGCACACTGCTGCTGGCACCTGGATTTAGACTGAATTTGGATATTTTCCAACTGCTTTGACCCTCCTCCTGGTGAGAAACTTTGGTTCTAACTGGTCTTTGTCTCATTCTCCACTTCATGCTGATCCTGACGTCCCACTTTTACGGTTCTGAACTCTCGTTTTTGACATCGATCGTGAAAAAGAGTGAACTTTGGGATCCTTTCATCTGATTCAGGATGGAAAACGCCGACTCGTGGGTTTGACCGCTGATGGAAACCTGCTTTCACTGGAGTTCTGGTTCTTTGGGTTCAGTAAAGAGTGAATAAGTCGGAGCTGTTTCAGGTCATATCGGAGATAAATCCTGTTTGTTTGAGTTGTTTCCAGGGTCAGTTTCCCAGCTTCCACCTTTTTTCCTAAGACCCAACACAAATTAAATGATTCTTTCTCTCTCTGCTTCCCATTCTGAGCTCATATCTTCTCACCCTCTCTGTAAAAGCAGCTCTGTTAATCTCATGAAACTGGACCGAATTAAACGCCTGACACGGCTGATAACTGAGAGCACATTTATCCTCTTTAGAATTAGGGGTTTTGTGGACTTTCAAAGGGCAGTTTTCAGCCTGAATCATCATTAATTGCTGACCTGCTGGAGTGTTTCTTAATATGTGTCTTTGGGAATTAAACGTGGTTTTCTGTGGACCGGATGAAGGATGCAGGGTCGGCTTGATTAGACATTCAGAGTGAATGTTCCTTTTTATTCATTCACACATCCACCAGCAGCAGAATTCACCATAATTGGTCATAATTTCCCTCCTTTACAGCATCTACTTTAGTCTTTTTATTCTTTTTATTCTTCAACCAGCTGAACTCGTGTCTTTTAGCTTTTTTTTGGTCACCAACACATTGACCTGCAGCCATCAGATTATTGATCCCCGACTGTTTGGATCGATCACTGCTACGTTTAAAGAGTCTCGTCCACATGTTTGATGCCACTGCTTTCTCCAGTGAGTCAGAAAACCATGTCCAGCTTCATTTTGACCAAAAAAAATCACTTAAAACGTGATTAATAAGCTATTCTATCCCCCCCGCCGTCTACTTTGACACCATCTTCAACACAAAAGACCATTTAAAGGTGTTTAAAATCGTTCTTTTAAGAGAAATGCCAATAAAAAGAGTTCTTTCTTCCATCAGAGGTGATGTAACTGTGCTGTAGGAACATCCACCCTCAGCTCCTCTCCTTTCCGCCCACATCATTGATGGTTATTTCCTCAGAAATAGGTCGTCATTGACTGATTACTGATGTCTGTTCTCACTGGGGTCAAACACACCTGGAAGGTCTGGTTTCTGGCTTCCTTTGTCGCTTTACTGAAGCTGATTGGCCGGCTGGACGGGGAAGAGTTCCTATCTCAGAATAATGACGTGATAAACTGACTCATTAACGCTGGAAATGGGTTTCCATAATTCTGCGACTGGCTGGCAGCAGAAAAAAGAAGTTTTTTAATTGCTTTAACTGTGGAAATGCTGCTTTGAGCTGAGAACGATGGGTCCAGATCTAAATTTTTCATGTGTTTTTTTCCTTTTAACATTCAAAACGAGGCAGATTTAAAAAGCAGGTAATGGAGCTCAATGAGCTGTTGAATCCAACACCAAATCATGAGGAAAAATATCATAAAATGAAATATTTTCAGCTAAAATCCATCATAAAACGAATCCAGAGGGGATAACCGGCGCATTCTGAAGGCAGGAGGGACAAAAAGCTAATTATCTCCAACAGATGAGGGAGCAGCGCTCCTCCCTGCTCACTTATGCACTTGTTACATTTTAATATTTGGGAAATTCAACAGATGATGCCAGAAATCCTCCCTCTGAGGGCACCGACTGCTGGGCTCCAGCATCCAGCTCACTGGTGTGATGATGCTCAGGAGGGCCCGGCTGCATCAGAACCAGAACCGACTGGTCCAGGACGCTTCAGATTGTTGCTTTTCATTAAAAACAGGAGAAACTGAGCAGAAACTTCCAAACCTTCAGATGATAAGCCTCAGTCTGCTACAGATTATTTTATGGCTGAAGTTCACACGTTCTGCTTCTTTTCACCACATGGATCATGTTTGTGACGGATATCGTGAGGTTGCTTCAGGGAGCTGCAGTTTACTTCTGCGTATGTGTTTTACAGGAGAAAATGTTCCCGTCTGGTTGCTAAGCTGACCCACCTGGGATTGGTGTCCCGCCTCGTCACCCGGTTGCTTTCCCGGGTTCTTCCCGGTGCTTCCTGGGTGCTTTTCCCGGTGTTTCCCGGGTCCTTTTCCCGGTGCTTCCCGGGTCCTTTTCCCGGTGCTTCCCGGGTTCTTCCCGGTGCCTCCCGGGTTCTTCCGGGTGCTTCCCAGTGCTTCCCAGGTCCTTTTCCCGGTGCTTCCCGGGTTCTTCCCAGTGCTTCCCGGGTCCTTTTCCCGGTGCTTTCCTGGTGCTTCCCGGTGCTTTTCCCTGTGCTTTGGGCACCACGTGTGCAGCAGGAACTTCCACAGAGGTGAGTTTTTCTTCTCAGTCCTTTACATATGTTCATGCTCACCCGTGTTTGGTGTATTTTTCACCCTGACTGAACCTGCCAGACTGACTCTGTGCTCACGCCATTCAGCTTTGGTTTGGTTCCTCTTTAATCCTTCTTCCTTTAATCACAGTGTCTGAGCTGAACAGCTGTTTCTCTGTACTCTGATATAACAGGATAACAGGATGTTTGAGGACCCAGACTTCAGTGTAACTTCTGACTGTGACTGATGCTGAGAGTCGTCTGTTTCTCAGGATCAGAGGCCATGAAGCGGTTTCTGCTTCTGTCCCATCATCAGTAAACAGCCTCACTGCCTCCAGGGGCTGCAGGCACCTGCTGCCTTTAAAAAGGAAGACCTCATGTGTTCTTTACACACACCTGGAGCAGAATAACCTCGATAATAAGGTGGAAACGGACTGGTTTCGTGCTGCAGGAATCAGGCGTTCTCAACAGAACCGAACGAGGGCTGCAGCCCGTTTAAAACCAGCCTGAACTGAAAGTGTTGGCTGGGCCCCAACATTAGGTCTGGGCTCCAGGAGAAACACAAAGAGTGTGAACTGAGCCTTTAGCTGAGTGGAGAGCTGGTGTTTGCATTGACCTGTGACCCCCTGTCAGAGCAGGCGGCCGGGCCGTGCACGATGCCAGCTGCACACGTGCACTCTGAGGCGAGCGCCGCTGTCAGTGTGATTAGCACTTCCTGACTTTTAATCAGTTTAATTAGGCAGCTGAAAAGGCCAGTCTGAGCTGCAGTAGCCGCCTTTGTTGGCTCATTAAACCTGAGGGACAACACTTCGTCTCCCGCTGCTGTGGGTCCTGAAGCTGAGGCTCCTCACAAAGTGGGGGGGGGGATGTTTGGCTGTCTGAGCTGTGGGAGGTCTTCTGCTAACCTCCCTGTCATTTCATTTAAACCAAACCTTTATTTAAGGTCTGCCCTAAAGGAGGAAACTGAAACACAACTCAGACGTGTAGATTTAACTGAATTCTCCTCTTCAGATACGGCCTTTAACCTCTGAGGTGGTTCAGCTCGCACTTTGTTCATAAAACGGCTTTTTAACGGCAGTTTAAGCTGGATCTTCAGAAGTCTGGTCTTCAGACTCGCTGTTTTCTACTGAAATTACGCATCTTATCACGAAGAAAAAGTGCAACAGACTTCCATCATAATGCAAGTTTATGTCACTTCCTCAAACTGAAAATAAATAAATTTTCATTTATTGTTACTTTTGTAAGTTTCAAGTGATTTCAGTGAGAATTGTGGGTTTTTCCTTCTTTAACTGAGGGGTACCAACACTTTTGTCCACGTGTGTAGGTCTGGTACATTAGATCCACGCCTAAAACAGCCTAAATCCGAGCCTAAAACAGTTTAAATCCGAGCCTAAAACAGTTTAAATCCGAGCCTAAAACAGCCTAAATCCGAGCCTAAAACAGTTTAAATCCGAGCCTAAAACAGCCTGAATCCGAGCCTAAAACAGTTTAAATCCGAGCCTAAAACAGTTTAAATCCGAGCCTAAAACAGTTTTTCACATCCAAAGAACACAACAAGGACAGCAGCTGGCCTGATCAGGCCACTAAAAACTGGCCAATTATACTCTGACAAGTGTGAAAACAACCTCTGTGAGATAAAGCTGAATATAAATATGAAATGTTTCCTCAAACTGAAGCTGTTCATTCATGATTGTTTTCAGTCCACCTTAACAAATCCCAACGAGTTGGGCAGCCAGAAGCATCCTGATGGACACACGTTCACATCTTTTCCTTTAAATTGAGCTGCTTTCAGGACACTTTTCCACCGGATAACATTAGGATCTGAACTCCTGAAGCTCTCGGTTCAGTCAAACTCTTCGTGTAACCACACAGATGCATTATTGTTCTGCACCATGGCAGAAGCAGGCAGAGGGCTGGAAGGACCGTTTACAACCCTCCCATCAGGGCTCAGCTCCACCAAAACCACCAGAGACCTGAGCAGTTTTTCCCCTGAACAAACCGTCCAAGGCACCATTCCCAGAGAGAGCAGCAGCACTCTTCCCCATCTCTTCTGCAACACTTGGATATATTCTGTGCATTTCCCACCTCGGCTGCATGTGTTTTACTTCTTTTTACTTGTCGCTAACATTTATCTGAGGTTCTGTGGCGCTGTTACAGCAGCTCCTGCGTACGTTGTACATTTGGCAGATAAAGAGATCCTGAAGCTAATTTATTCATGACTGTCCTTATCTGCAGAGCCTCTGATGGACTCCTGAGCTGCTGCAGGTGTGTGTTTTAAGTCTTTCCCCTGAAGAGAAGCTCGGCCACATTGTCCCTGTTGAGTCGGTGATGGAAACGTGCATGAGTGTGTGCATGTGTGTGTGTGCATGTGTGTGTGTGCATGTGTGAGCTGGAACCACCGGCTGCTGATCAGGTTTTAGAGATGGAGCTCCGTGCGTTTGCAGCTGTGGTTCTAATGTGGCAGGAGAGCAGCAGGGCTTCTGTTAGCACGATTCTTTCATTGGAAAACCCAAGAACAAGCTGGAGAAATGGTTTATTAAATAAAGTATTTATCAGTGGTCACATAGTAAAGTATATTTCAGCTGGACTCGGAGTGCCAGAGCTCCAGAAATCCGTCAGGCCGAGCCCCGACGAATGGTGCCTTGTAACAGCGCCACAGAACCTCAGATAAATGTTAGCATAGCACCAGTAAAAAGAAGTAAAATACATGCAGCCGAGGTGGGAAATGCACAGAATATATCCAAGTGTTGCAGAAGAGATGGGGAAGAGATGGGGAAGAGATGGGGAAGAGTGCTGCTGCTCTCTCTGGGAATGGTGCCTTGGACGGTTTGTTCAGGGGAAAAACTGCTCAGGTCTCTGGTGGTTTTGGTGGAGCTGAGCCCTGATGGGAGGGTTGTAAACGGTCCTTCCAGCCCTCTGCCTGCTTCTGCCATGGTGCAGAACAATAATGCATCTGTGTGGTTACACGAAGAGTTTGACTGAACTGAGAGCTTCAGGAGCTCAGATCCTAATGTTATCCGGTGGAAAAGTGTCCTGAAAGCAGCTCAATTTAAAGGAAAAGTTCATGAGATGTGAACGTGTGTCCATCAGGATGCTTCTGGCTGCCCAACTCATTGGGATTTGTTAAGGTGGACTGAAAACAATCATGAATGAACAGCTTCAGTTTGAGGAAACATTTCATATTTATATTCAGCTTTATCTCACAGAGGTTGTTTTCACACTTGTCAGAGTATAATTGGCCAGTTTTTAGTGGCCTGATCAGGCCAGCTGCTGTCCTTGTTGTGTTCTTTGGATGTGAAAAACTGTTTTAGGCTCGGATTTAGGCTGTTTTAGGCTCGGATTTAGGCTGTTTTAGGCTCGGATTTAAACTGTTTTAGGCTCGGATTTAAACTGTTTTAGGCTCGGATTTAAACTGTTTTAGGCTCGGATTTAGGCTGTTTTAGGCTCGGATTTAAACTGTTTTAGGCTCGGATTTAAACTGTTTTAGGCTCTGATTTAGGCTGTTTTAGGCTCGGATTTAGGCTGTTTTAGGCTCGGATTTAAACAGTTTTAGGCTCGGATTTAAACTGTTTTAGGCTCGGATTTAGGCTGGTTTAGGCTTGGATTTAGGCTGTTTTAGGCTCGGATTTAAACAGTTTTAGGCTCGGATTTAAACTGTTTTAGGCTCGGATTTAAGCTGTTTTAGGCTCGGATTTAAGCTGTTTTAGGCTCGGATTTAAACTGTTTTAGGCTCGGATTTAAACTGTTTTAGGCTCGGATTTAAACTGTTTTAGGCTCGGATTTAAACTGTTTTAGGCTCGGATTTAAACTGTTTTAGGCTCGGATCTAATGTACCAGACCTACACACGTGGACAAAATTGTTGGTACCCCTCAGTTAAAGAAGGAAAAACCCACAATTCTCACTGAAATCACTTGAAACCTACAAAAGTAACAATAAATGAAAATGTATTGAAAATTAAATAATCAAAATCAGCCATTACTTTTGAATTGTTGATTAACATAATTATTAAAAAAACAAAAAACTAATGAAATAGGGCTGGACAAAAATGATGGTTCCTCTATAAAAGATTGAAAACTATTTGACCAGAGTGACATGATCAAGTGCTTTCAGTGAGAAATGTGGGTTTTTCCTTCTTTAACTGAGGGGTTCCAACACTTGTGTCCACGTGTCTATCTGCCCTAATACAGATGTTCTGTCTGACCCAGTTGTTTATGTCATTCTAAGGCAGGGGTCGGGAACCTATGGCTCGCGAGCCAGGTGTGGCTCTCTTGATGACTGCATCTGGCTCGCAGATAAAACTAAATATTCTCACTTGTTTTAATCCATCCATCGATTTTTCATGTCCTGTTCAGGGCTGCAGGAGCAACTGTCCATTATTTTAATTGGATGATACTGGACTACGTAAAACAGGTAAACGCCCCCTTTTGAATCAGTCTGCTCGGTCATTAGCTCAAAGCTAACCCTTCGACGAAGAAGATGGCGAAAAGAAAAAAAGATGACGAGTATCGTACATTTCAGGCCGAATGGACTGAAGAATTAGCCAAATTCTGCGGTGTGTCTAATTTGCAAAGACAAAATTACATCGATGAAACGGTCGAATGTAAAGCGACACTTCGACACGCGCCATGCTACCTTTGCATCAAAATACCCGGCAGGAGACAGCAGAAAGAAAGCGTGCCAAGAGCTACTGAGCAGGGTACAAGCTAGAGCTACTGAGCAGGGTACAAGCTAGAGCTACCGAGCAGGGTACAAGCTAGAGCTACCGAGCAGGGTACAAGCTAGAGCTACCGAGCAGGGTACAAGCTAGAGCTACCGAGCAGGGTACAAGCTAGAGCTACCGAGCAGGGTACAAGCTAGAGCTACCGAGCAGGGTACAAGCTAGAGCTACCGAGCAGGGTACAAGCTAGAGCTACCGAGCAGGGTACAAGCTAGAGCTACCGAGCAGGGTACAAGCTAGAGCTACCGAGCAGGGTACAAGCTAGAGCTACCGAGCAGGGTACAAGCTAGAGCTACCGAGCAGGGTACAAGCTAGAGCTACCGAGCAGGGTACAAGCTAGAGCTACTGAGCAGGGAACAAGCTAGAGCTACTGAGCAGGGAACAAGCTAGAGCTACTGAGCATGGAACAAGCTAAAGCTACTGAGCAGGGTACAAGCTAGAGCTACTGAGCAGGGTACAAGCCAGAGCTACTGAGCAGGGTACAAGCTAAAGCTACCGAGCAGGGTACAAGCTAAAGCTACCGAGCAGGGTACAAGCTAAAGCTACCGAGCAGGGTACAAGCCAGAGCTACCGAGCAGGGTACAAGCCAGAGCTACCGAGCAGGGTACAAGCCAGAGCTACCGAGCAGGGTACAAGCTAGCCAGCAGCAACCCGGCAAGGTGGCTATAATTCTGCTAGCTTTGCTGGATCTTTAGCAATAGTGAGGAACGGAAAACCATTCACAGATGGCGAGTATGCTAATAAATAATATGCTAATATATGCTAACATAATATGCTAATAAATTCAGAGGCTTATTATACTGACATTTAGTTGAATTCACTTTTAAAATATATTATATGGCTCTCATTGAAATAAACTTCCAAATTTTTTGCTTTCATGGCTCTCTTAGTCAAAAAGGTTCCAGACCCCTGGTCTAAGGTCTTGGACCATTTAAGGTCATCGATTGTGCAGAATGAGCAGAGTGGAAAAGTACCAGCTAGGAACATTATTTAGGAAACTACAGAATATGAGCTTATAATGTCTTATAACAGTGGGTCTCGTGCTGCTTGGACACAGGCGAGACTTTTGACTCTCAGACGTTTGAAAAGAGAAACTCATCCCACCTTTGGAGGAGGAGGGCGGCTGTAAATTCTCTGAGAGCCGTGCACATCCTGCAGATGAAACCTGCAGTCAGGGATTTTATGGGCAGCATAAATAACAAGTAAAACTGCAACAGATTTAGGAAGCGGCGTTCCCTGAAGGAGACGCTGAAGAGCAAAGATCTTAAATCTGAAGCCGGAGACCGGCGTCCGTGCACTTTAGCGTTAAAGAGAGTAAATAACAGCAGCTGATGCTGACAGCCGTGCGCATGAATATTCAGCAGAACATTTCCTGCAGAAAACATGGCTGCAGAAACCTGATCAATGCATGAGCTCATCAGGTCCGTTTGAATGGATCCAATCGATGCTCCACGTGTCATTACAGCCGCTTTTATGCTTTATTTGCAGAGTTGTTGGAATATGATTTCTGTATGTTTGAAGATGCACTTTGGAAAACTTTAATGGGAATTGATTTAGTTGTATTGATGAAGGGAGCGAAGCGGCCTCTGATTTATACTGATTTACACTGAATGTCTGCTGCAAACTTTCATATAAAATCATTCTTAAACATCTTCTTCATGAGGAGCTGCTGCAGTTTCTGATCTCTGTGCTCGTTTCATATCGTTTACCTACAAAAACCGGCCTTTAAATGACTCGGAACTCTTTTAAAGACTTTCTGCTTTAGTTCGGATGGGAAGCTCTCATCTCAGACTCTGACGTTCTGGTCCGGTTTTGATCTGCTGTGGAGCTGAATAAACGTCCTGAAGCTTGATTCTTGGGTTTAACTTGTAACTTAATGCATCTGATGATGTTCGACTCAAAGAAAACGCAGAAGAAATGAAACTTTTAGAATAATCGATACTGAGAAATGATCCTTGTGACTTCACACCCACAAGTCCACACACGGAGCCTTGAGACCTCTGAGTGAGTCTGGCAGATCATTGTAGTTCAGCATCATCTGCAGATCAATAACTGATCATGACTGATCCGATAACTCTGAGGACCGACTCCCTCCCATCTGAAGTCTGAGTTTTAAGTCACAGACGAGAGATTCTGCTCCAGATCTTACAGGGTCACTGTGTTTAAGACCAAAACCGGATTATTTCCCATCATGCACCTGGTCATTTCCCATCATGCACCTGGTCATTTCCCATCATGCACCTGGTCATTTCCCATCATGCACCTGGTTATTACGCCTGGTCATTTCCCATCATGCACCTGGTTATTTCCCATCATGCACCTGGTTATTACACCTGGTTATTACCCATCATGCACCTGGTCATTTCCCACCATGCACCTGGTTATTTCCCATCATGTACCTGTTCATTTCCCATCATGCACCTGGTGATTTCCCATCATGCACCAGGTCATTTCCCATCATGCACCTGGTCATTTCCCATCATGCACCTGGTGGAAACTCTTAGTAAAAATGAGGTTGAGCAGCTTTCAGCCTCGGCTGCTCCTTTGAGTGCAGATGAAACGTCGTAAAGATGTTGGAGCTGTTTCCATGATGCAGTTCGCTGCTCCTCCGTCGGCTCGGTCCAACGTTGTTCTGCCTCATCGCCATGGTTACTGTCAGCCATGCTTTCTCCTGCTTCCTGGTTGAACACACAGACTGCATCACAGAGGGTTCCTGGTTCAGATCCCTGGTTCTTTCTGTGTGGCGTGTGCACGTTCTCCCGTGTATGCGTGCATCCTCCCACCTCCCAACATAACTGTCAGGTTAACTGGAGACTCCAACTGTCCCTCAGAGATGGATGGTTGTTCTTCTCATCTCATGACCAGCTGACACCGAAGGACGAGCTCCCAGGAGCCACAGCTGCTGACATGTAGCGGAAGTATTGCATGTATCTAAGCTTCTGCTGCTGTTTTGGACACAGAAAGCAGGAAATAAAAGCTGGAGCTGCAGGAGGGTCGGTGCGAGCTGCCTGAAGCCGTCCTGTTGGGCTGTGATAGCAGGCCTGGAGGAGGAGGACAGCTGATCAGGACGGAGGAGGCTCTGCACAGTGGACTTTTCTTCTTCATTAAAAGGTCTGTGGCAGTGGCCTCCACTCATAAATCCGCTGATGCTGCCTTTGCTTATGAATGTTGTGGCTCACAAATACAACTTTAGAGTGATTTAAATAATTCAGGGACCATTCAACGTCTCTGTTCAGCATCTCTAATGAAATAAACGCCGGCAGCCTCTGAGCAAAGCGCTCCGACTGCAAAGCGCTCAGGTGTAGAGAGGAGATAGTCGCTCTCAGTGGGCGGTGTTTGCTTTGGCCGGCTCGGCCCGAGCGTCCCACTGTGTCCGGGAGTGAAGTGAATCAGAACCGCATCACGCTTTGTTCCTTTTTCTTTATTCTCCATTTCATGGCAGGTGCAGAAGGAGATAAAACGGTAAACTGTTGTCTGGCATCACTTCCTCTTTAAAGAGGTAATAAAATATTGAATCCCTTTGGAAATGTTCATGGCAGAGAGAAAGACAGCAGGACAAAGACCGATGTTCATCTTTTGAGTTTCTTTCATGTACCGTGAAACAATTCCATATAAAGTTGGACTTTCTTTCTGTGTTGGCCAAATAAAGCCTGTTTCTGCAGGTGTGAGACTTTCTGCTGGTCGTTCTGAACGTAGCTGGTGTCTAAATGTTCAGATGCTGCTCTGAACCTGAGCGTTTCCATGACACCAGAAACCAAATCAGGCCCAAACCCAGTGCTGGATATCAGTCAAAATGTTTAGATACCGGTTCCTGAACGATACTTTTTTCTATACCAATTTTATAATTTCAATTCTAACAAAAAGTTAATTAAAAGTTAATTACATCACAGATAACAGCACAAACCTTCAGTTTTATTCTTAAACTCAGTATTTCAGTTTCCCGGAGGGAACCTCCCAAAGGGATTAATGAAGTTTTTTCCAATCCAAGCAGTTTTCTTACAGAAAAAACCTGAACAAATCATTTCCAGAGCAAACAGGTTGGTTCCTCCACACTGAGGATGCTTTTCACTCAGCAGTTTTCCTTCAGAAGCATCAACATCTGCTTTCTGCTCATATTAAGCTGCAGAAACATTAAGATTTCTGGATTTCGCTGAACGTTACCTGTTGGACTTTCTCTCTGTGTTGGCCAAATAAAGCCTGTTTCTGCAGGTGTGAGACTTTCTGCTGGTCGTTCTGAACATAGCTGGTGTCTAAATGTTCAGATGCTGCTCTGAACCTGAGCGTTTCCATGACACCAGAAACCAAATCAGGCCCAAACCCAGTGCTGGGTATCAGTCAAAATGTTTAGATACCGGTTCCTGAACGATGCTTTTTTCTACACCAATTTTATAATTTAAATTCTAACAAAAAGTTAATTAAAAGTTAATTACATCACAGATAACAGCACAAACCTTCAGTTTTACTCTTAAACTCAGTATTTAAATTTCCCGGAGGGAACCTCCCAAAGGGATTAATGAAGTTTTTTCCAATCCAAGCAGTTTTCTTACAGAAAAAACCTGAACAAATCATTTCCAGAGCAAACAGGTTGGTTCCTCCACACTGAGGATGCTTTTCACTCAGCAGTTTTCCTTCAGAAGCATCAACATCTGCTTTCTGCTCATATTAAGCTGCAGAAACATTAAGATTTCTGGATTTCGCTGAACGTTACCTGTTGGACTTTCTTTCTGTGTTGGCCAAATAAAGCCTGTTTCTGCAGGTGTGAGACTTTCTGCTGGTCGTTCTGAACGCAGCTGGTGTCTAAATGTTCAGATGCTGCTCTGAACCTGAGCGTTTCCATGACACCAGAAACCAAATCAGGCCCAAACCCAGTGCTGGATATCAGTCAAAATGTTTAGATACCGGTTCCTGAACGATACTTTTTTCTATACCAATTTTATAATTTAAATTCTAACAAAAAGTTAATTAAAAGTTAATTACATCACAGATAACAGCACAAACATTCAGTTTTATTCTTAAACTCAGTATTTCAGTTTCCCGGAGGGAACCTCCCAAAGGGATTAATGAAGTTTTTTCCAATCCAAGCAGTTTTCTTACAGAAAAAACCTGAACAAATCATTTCCAGAGCAAACAGGTTGGTTCCTCCACACTGAGGATGCTTTTCACTCAGCAGTTTTCCTTCAGAAGCATCAACATCTGCTTTCTGCTCATATTAAGCTGCAGAAACATTAAGATTTCTGGATTTCGCTGAACGTTACCTGTTGGACTTTCTTTCTGTGTTGGCCAAATAAAGCCTGTTTCTGCAGGTGTGAGACTTTCTGCTGGTCGTTCTGAACGCAGCTGGTGTCTAAATGTTCAGATGCTGCTCTGAACCTGAGCGTTTCCATGACACCAGAAACCAAATCAGGCCCAAACCCAGTGCTGGATATCAGTCAAAATGTTTAGATACCGGTTCCTGAACGATACTTTTTTCTATACCAATTTTATAATTTAAATTCTAACAAAAAGTTAATTAAAAGTTAATTACATCACAGATAACAGCACAAACATTCAGTTTTATTCTTAAACTCAGTATTTCAGTTTCCCGGAGGGAACCTCCCAAAGGGATTAATGAAGTTTTTTCCAATCCAAGCAGTTTTCTTACAGAAAAAACAACAACAAATCATTTCCAGAGCAAACAGGTTGGTTCCTCCACACTGAGGATGCTTTTCACTCAGCAGTTTTCCTTCAGAAGCATCAACATCTGCTTTCTGCTCATATTAAGCTGCAGAAACATTAAGATTTCTGGATTTCGCTGAACGTTACCTGTTGGACTTTCTTTCTGTGTTGGCCAAATAAAGCCTGTTTCTGCAGGTGTGAGACTTTCTGCTGGTCGTTCTGAACGCAGCTGGTGTCTAAATGTTCAGATGCTGCTCTGAACCTGAGCGTTTCCATGACACCAGAAACCAAATCAGGCCCAAACCCAGTGCTGGATATCAGTCAAAATGCTTAGATACCGGTTCCTGAACGATACTTTATTCTATACCAATTTTATAATTTCAATTCTAACAAAAAGTTAATTAAAAGTTAATTACATCACAGATAACAGCACAAACCTTCAGTTTTATTCTTAAACTCAGTATTTCAGTTTCCCAGAGGGAACCTCCCAAAGGGATTAATGAAGTTTTTTCCAATCCAAGCAGTTTTCTTACAGAAAAAACCTGAACAAATCATTTCCAGAGCAAACAGGTTGGTTCCTCCACACTGAGGATGCTTTTCACTCAGCAGTTTTCCTTCAGAAACATCAACATCTGCTTTCTGCTCATATTAAGCTGCAGTAACATTAAGATTTCTGGAGACTTTGAATGATGTGGCGTCCACCTGAATGCTGAGAGGAGGATGGCTGCGGTCCGACCTTCTTCCAGTCAAATACGGAGCAACTTTCTGCTCTTAAACTGATTTTATGCAGGTCAAATAGTTCATTAAATTAGTCGTGTTGCTGGCCTTAGCAGCGATGAGTTCAGATGCTCCCTTCAGAAACAGAAACAGTGTATTATATCTTTTAATTGTTTCTATCCCAGGTGGATTTGTGCACATTTACTGCCTTTATTCCTCTGCACCACAGCGAGTCTGAGGCAGGAGGCGTCTGTGATTCAGCTGAAGCCTGAAGTATCTGCATCAGGTTTACTTCACTGACAGCATCACGATTCAGCGGGTCCTCGTTGTTCTGCTTTAAACAAGCTGAGGCTAAATTTAATGGAGATACAGAAAACCCACAGCCAGCAAAGATGGGACCAGATGTGGTTCCACAGCTGTAAAGAAGAGAAAGTCGGGAACTGAGCAGATGATTTAAGGTTCAGCTCCATAAACGCAGCTGACTGATCGATGAGGTTTTCCCCAGCAGGTACAGAACATCCCATTCGCCCCAGAGGTTCCTTAAATGCCTCATGTGAACAATGCTGCCACAGCACTGACTCACAGTTTTATCACTCTCAGACATCTCTTTGGACTGCTTCATTCATCAGCTCCCACAGGTATTTCACTTATGTCTTTATATCTGTCAGCTCAATAAAACCAGCTTTGGCTGTGATGAAAACCTTCCCTGATGCTCACAGAGCTGCTTTATGGGCGCTGCTGTTTTTCCCCGGTGAAGAACTCAGTCCACGCATTAGTTTGTCTGAAATAAATCAGATGAATTTGTTTTGCCGTCTGGCACTGTGACCAGAAAAGATATGATGTTCATTACCTGATAAGTTTCCTTTAAGCAGGAAGTAACCAAGTTAAATATAGTCCAAGCGTGTTCATGTTATTCATAAAGAGCAAATAAAAACAAGTCAGGGACACCTTATGTAAACATGAAGCTAATAACAGCAATAAGAGGGAGGAGAGGTGCATCATGGGAGCTCCCCCAGCAGGCTGGGCCCATAGCAGCAGAACTATGGGATGTTTCAGGCTCACCTGAGCCATCCCTAACTATAAGCTTTATCAGAAAGGAAAGTTTCAGCCTGATCTTAAAGGTAGAGAGGGTGTCTGCTTCCTGAAGCCAAACTGGCAGCTGGTTCCACAGAGAGGGGCCTGATAACTGAAGGCTCTGCCTCCCATTCTGCTTTTAGGGGCCTGATAACTGAAGGCTCTGCCTCCCATTCTGCTTTTAGGGGCCTGATAACTGAAGGCTCTGCCTCCCATTCTGCTTTTAGGGACCTGATAACTGAAGGCTCTGCCTCCCATTCTGCTTTTAGGGGCCTGATAACTGAAGGCTCTGCCTCCCATTCTGCTTTTAGGGGCCTGATAACTGAAGGCTCTGCCTCCCATTCTGCTTTTAGGGGCCTGATAACTGAAGGCTCTGCCTCCCATTCTGCTTTTAGGGGCCTGATAACTGAAGGCTCTGCCTCCCATTCTGCTTTTAGGGGCCTGATAACTGAAGGCTCTGCCTCCCATTCTGCTTTTAGGGGCCTGATAACTGAAGGCTCTGCCTCCCATTCTGCTTTTAGGGGCCTGATAACTGAAGGCTCTGCCTCCCATTCTGCTTTTAGGGGCCTGATAACTGAAGGCTCTGCCTCCCATTCTGCTTTTAGGGGCCTGATAACTGAAGGCTCTGCCTCCCATTCTGCTTTTAGGGGCCTGATAACTGAAGGCTCTGCCTCCCATTCTGCTTTTAGGGGCCTGATAACTGAAGGCTCTGCCTCCCATTCTGCTTTTAGGGGCCTGATAACTGAAGGCTCTGCCTCCCATTCTGCTTTTAGGGGCCTGATAACTGAAGGCTCTGCCTCCCATTCTGCTTTTAGGGGCCTGATAACTGAAGGCTCTGCCTCCCATTCTGCTTTTAGGGGCCTGATAACTGAAGGCTCTGCCTCCCATTCTGCTTTTAGGGGCCTGATAACTGAAGGCTCTGCCTCCCATTCTGCTTTTAGGGGCCTGATAACTGAAGGCTCTGCCTCCCATTCTGCTTTTAGGGGCCTGATAACTGAAGGCTCTGCCTCCCATTCTGCTTTTAGGGGCCTGATAACTGAAGGCTCTGCCTCCCATTCTGCTTTTAGGGGCCTGATAACTGAAGGCTCTGCCTCCCATTCTGCTTTTAGGGGCCTGATAACTGAAGGCTCTGCCTCCCATTCTGCTTTTAGAAAGAATCTGTGAACAACCCTGAAGTAACAGATGCATGGAGCAGTTTCTCTGCATCACTCTGAGACAGGATATTCCTTATTTTAACAATATTACGAAGGTGAAAGAAGGCAGAAACCTGTTTTATATGAGAGTCAAAGGACAGATTCTGGTCAGAAACAACTCCAAGAAGCCAAGATGATGTCATCCAAGGTAACTAAATGGTTAAATGATGCGTTTCTGAGGCCCTCCGGTCCAAAGACGACAGCATCAGTCTTTGTCTTTAAGACGTGGGGCTTTCAGTGTTTTATGTTTTAATAATCATTTTATTGAACCCAAATTCACTTTACATCACAGAAGATAAAAATCTAACAATATGCCGTTAATCATGTTAAGAGAATGTAAATCAATCGGATATAAAAACACTAAATTAAAGCTGGGAATTACTGATAAATGTCCCATCCTCAGACTTTTAAACTTCTTCTAACTGTTTTCACAGGGAGTTTTATTTTCTGCTGAGCTCAGGAGGAAGCTCCACCAGGACAGCTTTTTAAAGAATGAATGAATAAATATAAACCAACTCAAAACACCTGGATGTGAGCTGAGTTGGGCCACATTATGTAAAAAGGGCCGCTACACTCAACTTCTCTGCATGTGAAGCTTGATGCAGCCACTGCTGACTCAGGAAACATCGCAGACCTCTCAGAGAAGGTTTTATTTCACCAAACTTTGTGACATCCTGCTGCACTTCTGTTTCTCTTCTTTGTTTTTATCGGGTTTCTGCCATTTAAACAGAAATATTAGCCAGTTTGTGGCTTTACTCTGAAGCAGGAAGACTTCTGTCCGGTCAGGCTGGATGTTCACAGATCAGAACTATTGTGGTTTTGACTTGAATTCATTTAAATCCAGAGAAGCACAACTTAGATCTCAGGATTTATATATTATCAGTTCTGTGTTTGGCTTTGAGTTTATTTTCCTTTGGTCAACAGAAGTTCTGAAAAGCAGAATCTACTTATTAATTCACTGTGAAGCACTCACTGCCCCCCCCCCCCCCCCCCCCCCTGTCTATCTTCAGTCATCTTATTTCTCATCTCATCTTTGCATATTTGGCTCCTATAATCCAATCATCTGCATCAAACCTTAAATCCAGCCTGACGTGGTCAGACAGCAGCTGCCTCTGTGAATGTTAATCTGTCGCAGCAGGTTTATGTGATGAGCAGCGGGTCAGACTCTGGCACTGGGCCGGACTCTGGCAGCGGGTCAGACTCTGGCAGCCGGTCGGATTCTGGCAGCGGCAGGTCGGACTCTGGCAGCCGGTCGGACTCTGGCAGCAGGTCGGACTCTGGCAGCGGCAGGTCGGACTCTGGCAGCGGGTCGGACTCTGGCAGCGGCAGGTCGGACTCTGGCAGCGGGCCGGACTCTGGCAGCGGGCCGGACTCTGGCAGCGGGTCAGACTCTGGCACTGGGCCGGACTCTGGCAGCGGGTCAGACTCTGGCAGCCGGTCGGATTCTGGCAGCGGCAGGTCGGACTCTGGCAGCGGCAGGTCGGACTCTGGCAGCGGGTCGGACTCTGGCAGCGGGTCGGACTCTGGCAGCGGCAGGTCGGACTCTGGCAGCGGGCCGGACTCTGGCAGCGGGTCAGACTCTGGCAGCCGGTCGGATTCTGGCAGCGGCAGGTCGGACTCTGGCAGCGGCAGGTCGGACTCTGGCAGCGGGTCGGACTCTGGCAGCGGGTCGGACTCTGGCAGCGGCAGGTCGGACTCTGGCAGCGGGCCGGACTCTGGCAGCAGGTCGGACTCTGGCAGCGGGTCGGACTCTGGCAGCGGGTCGGACTCTGGCAGCGGGTCGGACTCTGGCAGCGGCAGGTCGGACTCTGGCAGCAGCGGGTCGGACTCTGGCAGCAGGTCGGACTCTGGCAGCAGCGGGTCGGACTCTGGCAGTGGCCGGTCGGACTCTGGCAGCGGCCGGTCGGACTCTGGCAGCGGGTCGGACTCTGGCAGCAGCGGGTCGGACTCTGGCAGCAGCGGGTCGGACTCTGGCAGCGGGTCGGACTCTGGCAGCAGCGGGTCGGACTCTGGCAGCGGCAGGTCGGACTCTGGCAGCGGGTCGGACTCTGGCAGCGGGTCGGACTCTGGCAGCAGGTCGGACTCTGGCAGCAGCGGGTCGGACTCTGGCAGTGGCCGGTCGGACTCTGGCAGCGGGTCGGACTCTGGCAGCGGCGGGTCGGACTCTGGCAGCGGCGGGTCGGACTCTGGCAGCGGCCGGTCGGACTCTGGCAGCGGCCGGTCGGACTCTGGCAGCCGGTCGGACTCTGGCAGCGGCAGGTCGGACTCTGGCAGCGGCAGGTCGGACTCTGGCAGCCGGTCGGACTCTGGCAGCGGCAGGTCGGACTCTGGCAGCGGCAGGTCGGACTCTGGCAGCGGCCGGTCGGACTCTGGCAGCGGCCGGTCGGACTCTGGCAGCGGCCGGTCGGACTCTGGCAGCGGCCGGTCGGACTCTGGCAGCGGCCGGTCGGACTCTGGTTGCAGCCGGTTGGACTCTGACTTCTTTTCTGCCCGATGTGAAACCGAGAAACTTTCTCGTCGACAGTCATCACATCATGGCGAATCATTCCTGAACGCTTCCTGCAGCTTTGAGCTCCAACAGAAGCACCCAGACTGCGGTGGTTTCTGCTCCAGGACCGTGACAGATATGTCTGTGAGGCCTGAAAGCTCAGTCTGATGGACTTTCCTCAGCAGAACACCAGACCTGGCACCTGTCGTCTGAATCTTTTGTCTTGGCCTTGGCGCAGACAGCTGCACGTCTTACCTGAAGGTAGATTTTTATCTGAGCTGCTCTGTTTTCTGTTGCTGATTGTTTTTTAATGTTGTATTTTTTTCATGTGCTGCTGATGGCACCTTTATTGTGAGACTGATGCATTTGTCACTGGAGCTCTGCTGGCTAATAAGCTTTAAGTGGTCCTTTGAATTACAGACATCATAACACCAGAGGAGAGGAAGGCAGTTAATGTTTCATTCAGCGTGTCAGAAGCAGAATTTCCATCATAGGAATGATATGTGTGTGACTTCTCAGGGCAGATATGTTGTATTTTAACCAACAAAAATGACTGAAATGCACTGAAAACATAAAAAATCAGCAGTTTTTCTGGAATGTGGCCCCACAGTAACTTGATTAATCTGATTCTAAGTTTCTTTGCCAGATGTCATTGGAGGTGGAAAGAATGACTGATGCAGCAATAGAAGTAAAAAAAATCGTAACATTAATGTTGGAGGACTTTATAAGAGACTGTTAAACAGTCGTATTGATCAGAACCCTACTCAACACTCCACAGCAGATCGATATCATTGATCGATGCTGTGCGGGTGTGTAATTTGAGACACGACCCTTTCGTTTATTAGCTTTGAGCAGGTAGGAAGATTTCAAAGTGGCAGATTGTATTTGAGTGAATTATTCTGAGGTAAAAAAGGTTTAAAACCCCTATGATGCAAGTCATTCTGATGAATCGCAGCCTTCCAGCAAGCGAGAGGAATAAAAAATCTTCTGCCAGTAATGTTTTATTTATGATCTCTGGGCTGTCCCAGCTGTCATTGGAGGGGGGGGGGGGTACACCTGGACAGGTTACCTGTCCGTCACAAGGAGACAAAAGGGATACAAACAGCCGTCCTCACTCACTCGGGGAGAAACATTTACAGTAAGTTGATGTAAAGATGATCGAGGTTGCTGCTTCCTGCACATGATCCTTTATAAGGGAGCAAAGCCACAGATGTTTCTTTCCTCCATCCTGCACAAAAACAACCAGAACAACACAATTTCCACAGACAGATGTTTGTTCAGAGCTCTGCACAGGACTGGTTCTTAACCCCACTCGTCCACATGAGATTAACTTTGTATTCGTACTGTAAAGTTCTGCTTTAAAGGTGACGTATTAAAAATAAATTAAATCCCTTTTTCCTGTTCCTGGGAGCATAAATCAGGCTAAAACTCCCTAAAAACACAGCCCTGGTATTCATTTAGTTCCCCTTTGTTTGAAAGTTCCTCATTTAACGAGCCGTCACTCCTTAAGTTGGCTCCGCCTCCTCTGCTAAGCCCCGCCCACTCACATCCACCCTGCTGGACGGATGAAGCCAGCTTCTGGTGGAAATGTTCTGCTGTCAGCTGCACTGAGGAGCATGCATCTTCCATCCAGCAGCAGCCTCAGAGGATATAAGAGCCCAGTGGATAAACTATATCTGAGGCTAATGTTCCAGCAGAGTTAGCTAAAGACTGTGAATGTGCAGCAGACACTTTTCATCCCACTGTTTTAACAACTTGGTCCAGTTCAACGCTGGACTGAAGGAACTGAGCCACAAAGAGGATCAGTTCCAACTCTCAGAGCCTGAACTTCAGAGCAGGAAATGGAAGCATCTGAGAAATAACTCCTCATGGTTTATTTACTGATTTATTTCTTCCTTTAGCAGCAGCTAACGCTAACAGCTTAGCTAATGAAATAACTCCTCATGGTTTATTTACTGATTTATTTCTTCCTTTAGCAGCAGCTAACGCTAACAGCTTAGCTAATGAAATAACTCCTCATGGTTTATTTACTGATTTATTTCTTCCTTTAGCAGCAGCTAACGCTAACAGCTTAGCTAATGAAATAACTCCTCATGGTTTATTTATTGATTTATTTCTTCCTTTAGCAGCAGCTAACGCTAACAGCTTAGCTAATGAAATAACTCCTCATGGTTTATTTACTGATTTATTTCTTCCTTTAGCAGCAGCTAACGCTAACAGCTTAGCTAATGAAATAACTCCTCATGGTTTATTTACTGATTTATTTCTTCCTTTAGCAGCAGCTAACGCTAACAGCTTAGCTAATGAAATAACTCCTCATGGTTTATTTATTGATTTATTTCTTCCTTTAGCAGCAGCTAACGCTAACAGCTTAGCTAATGAAATAACTCCTCATGGTTTATTTACTGATTTATTTCTTCCTTTAGCAGCAGCTAACGCTAACAGCTTAGCTAATGAAATAACTCCTCATGGTTTATTTACTGATTTATTTCTTCCTTTAGCAGCAGCTAACGCTAACAGCTTAGCTAATGAAATAACTCCTCATGGTTTATTTACTGATTTATTTCTTCCTTTAGCAGCAGCTAACGCTAACAGCTTAGCTAATGAAATAACTCCTCATGGTTTATTTACTGATTTATTTCTTCCTTTAGCAGCAGCTAACGCTAAAAGCTTAGCTAATGAAATAACTCCTCATGGTTTATTTACTGATTTATTTCTTCCTTTAGCAGCAGCTAACGCTAACAGCTTAGCTAATGAAATTACTCCTCATGGTTTATTTATTGATTTATTTCTTCCTTTAGCAGCAGCTAACGCTAACAGCTTAGCTAATGAAATTACTCCTCATGGTTTATTTATTGATTTATTTCTTCCTTTAGCAGCAGCTAACGCTAACAGCTTAGCTAATGAAATAACTCCTCATGGTTTATTTACTGATTTATTCCTTCCTTTAGCAGCAGCTAACGCTAACAGCTTAGCTAATGAAATAACTCCTCATGGTTTATTTACTGATTTATTTCTTCCTTCAGCAGCAGCTAACGCTAACAGCTTAGCTAATGAAGATGACGTACACCAACTTCTAAGGAGTTACTGCTGTTCCTTCCTGAAAGATGAACATTATTGTTCCCACATTACTTTGTTAGCTGAAGCTAACGCTAACAGCTTAGCTAATGAAGATGACGTGCACCAACTTCTAAGGAGTTACTGCTGTTCCTTTCTGAAAGATGAACATTATTGTTCCCACATTACTTTGTTAGCTGAAGCTAACGCTAATAGCTTAGCTAATGAAGATGACGTACACCAACTTCTAAGGAGTTACTGCTGTTCCTTCCTGAAAGATGAACATTATTGTTCCCACATTACTTTGTTAGCTGAAGCTAACGCTAACAGCTTAGCTAATGAAGATGACGTACACCAACTTCTAAGGAGTTACTGCTGTTCCTTTCTGAAAGATGAACATTATTGTTCCCACATTACTTTGTTAGCTGAAGCTTTCTAGCTGAACAGTTCCGTTCTGTAACTCAGAAAACCTGCAGCTGTGTTTAAGGTGTGTTTCCATATGTGAGCTGCTGACCTCACAGAAAGGGGCGGGATTAAGCACTTTCTAAGGCTCCACCCCCAAAAAAAGCTTCTTCAAAAAGAGGGATCAAGACATGGCTGAGAAGGAGAGCCACTGTGCTTAAACCAGCAGGTATTTTGACCAAAGTCTGGCTCATACATTTCAGTAAGACCTGTTAGAAAAGAGCAAAATGTTGCCTTTTAAAGTAAAGAACCTTTGTTCAGTTTCTCTGGTTGACTCCATCACTGTGGCTAAGAACCAGAGTCTCACTGAGATCTAAAGTTTGTTTTCTGACAGCAACAATAAAACCTCCTGCTTCAAGCACCAAAAGCTGAGTTTGTGTAAAGGAAAAATCTGTATTTGCTTTACTGATTTTGTTTTCTGAGCATCTAAAGCCAGTTTTAAAGCTTTTAAAGGTCTCAGCCACCTGACATTTGCACCATTTTCTTGGCCAACAGACAAATTGCTCTAAGTTAATGAACAGGTTGGTAGTTCAGACGCCAATCTGAAAGCACAGATTGAATTGTGTTCCCCAAATAAATCTAATTTTATGTTTAATGGCATGAAACAACTTGTTGACACGACTTAAATGGAAAGTCTGTCACTCATCATTTCCTTTCTTAAGCTTATTTGCTTTGTGACTGAATCAAACTGCAGAACCGAGGCTGAAAGTTAAAGTATTCATAACTTTTACATCCAGCTGGTAATTTCATGTTTAAGCAAAAATAAAGAGAATTTAAAGAAAAGATTACGGCTCTGCAGAAGAACTCAAAACGTGAGAAAAGAAACATCTGATTGGATTAAAGCATCAAAAACGCAGATAAACGGCAACAGAAGCCCGATTATTCAACTGAAACCCACATCTGTGTGAAACAGCTTTACTTTCATGCATTTTGATTCATTTCATCGACTCCTCTGGGTTTATTCTATCTGAGCTGCAGTTAGTTTCTTTTTCTTTGTTTTTTAAGCTTTGTGAATGATTTCCTCAGGCAGATAATTAACTTTTAGATTTGTGAGCAATGTTTTCTGGGTTTGTTCACAAACCTAAGGTGACTTTGGTTAACTCCCAGAACAATCTGAACCCTCACAGAGGTCTGCTTCAGGATTCATTTTCCTGAGAGAACCGCAGAACCTCTAATCCTGTAATTCTTCCTAATTAGTCTGTAATGTGCTAGTTCTGAGCCGAGGGGACCAAACTGTGTCCTCGTGTCCTCGGTGCGATGAGCCTCCACCTTCCTGAGGTGCAGACTTTAAACAGAGGACATCACTCTCTGGGATTAGTTTCTGCCGGGAGTTATTATGCAAAGTGCTGCTGTTTAAGGTTTATTTCAGAAGCCAAAGATGAAATGTGTCAGACTTTTACACGAGTCCAGTTTTCTGTCAGCGGAGGGCAGCTCTGGAGATGAAACAAGCTAATCCTGAGGCTGAGATAAGTGACCCATCAGCCTTCAAGGCCTCAGAAAAGAGGAATGTCGAGTTGTGACAGAAGACCTGTGAAATCAGGGTGTTAATCCGGACATCAAATCAATGACGACTTCTGGTTTTTACCCCTCGAACATTGTGAAAGTCAGAGGAAAAATGTCAAAGAAATGCTTGAAAGGCTCACACTTGACTTTATTTCCAGCAAAGTCGGTGCATTTAAGTCCAGAGACTCAGAAGTATTTCTGTGACTCAGAAGTCTTTCTGTGACTCTGAAGTCTTTCTGTGACTCTGAAGTCTTTCTGTGACTCTGAAGTCTTTCTGAGACTCTGAAGTCTTTCTGAGACTCTGAAGTCTTTCTGTGACTCTGAAGTATTTCTGTGACTCTGAAGTCTTTCTGTGACTCTGAAGTCTTTCTGTGACTCTGAAGTCTTTCTGTGACTCTGAAGTATTTCTGAGACTCTGAAGTCTTTCTGTGACTCAGAAGTATTTCTGAGACTCTGGAGTCTTTCTGAGACTCTGAAGCCTTTCTGAGACTCTGAAGTATTTCTGTGACTCAGTATTTCTGTGACTCTGAAGTCTTTCTGTGACTCAGTATTTCTGTGACTCTGAAGTCTTTCTGTGACTCTGAAGTCTTTCTGTGACTCTGAAGTCTTTCTGTGACTCAGAAGTATTTCTGAGACTCTGAAGTCTTTCTGTGACTCTGAAGTCTTTCTGTGACTCAGTCTTTCTGTGACTCTGAAGTCTTTCTGTGACTCTGAAGTCTTTCTGTGACTCTGAAGTCTTTCTGTGACTCAGTCTTTCTGTGACTCTGAAGTCTTTCTGTGACTCAGTCTTTCTGTGACTCTGAAGTCTTTCTGTGACTCAGTCTTTCTGTGACTCTGAAGTCTTTCTGAGACTCTGAAGTCTTTCTGTGACTCAGAAGTCTTTCTGTGACTCAGAAGTCTTTCTGTGACTCTGAAGTCTTTCTGTGACTCAGTATTTCTGAGACTCTGAAGTCTTTCTGTGACTCAGTATTTCTGAGACTCTGAAGTCTTTCTGAGACTGAAGTCTTTCTGTGACTCAGTATTTCTGAGACTCTGAAGTCTTTCTGAGACTGAAGTCTTTCTGTGACTCAGTATTTCTGTGACTCTGAAGTCTTTCTGTGACTCAGTATTTCTGAGACTCTGAAGTCTTTCTGTGACTCAGTATTTCTGAGACTCTGAAGTCTTTCTGTGACTCAGTATTTCTCTGACTCTGAAGTCTTTCTGTGACTCATTTTCTTTACTGCATTTTACATATTCTTTGTTTAAGTTGACACCTAAATGGCTGCTTTGAACATCTTTTATCTTTTTGTGATGATGGTGACCATTCTTGATTTGTATTTAATTCATGAGCCTCTTAACTGGATTAAACACAATTTGTTTTTGTTTTATTTCCCTGTAAATCACATTTACGTGCACTGCATAAATGTTCCATATAAATAAAGCTGCCCGGCCTTCTGCAGGTTAATGAACCAGAGAGTAAATCTGTGAATAACGCAGAGACTTGAGATTGCAGCAGCTCCTCGGCTGTTTATCACCAACAGTCTCTCGTTTGGTTAAACTGTCACAAGATGAGAGACGATCAGACTTTTGACAGGTGAAAGTCTTCAGCTGGAGGCTGGAGGAGTTTGCTGATGAAGCTACAAACAGGAGCCACGTCCAGGTTTGTGGGAGGAGAAACATTTCTCATTGAAACAGGCCGTAATAATGCTGGAGAATGAGTCTTATTCCCTCTGAAAGACAGAAATGTGCCGGATACCCAAATCATTTAAATACCTGAGACTCAACGTGTCCGACACCACGAATAAAGAGTTGGGTTTCATCACTATTTCAAGAAAAAGAGTAAAGTATAAAATTGTAATTCTGTTTCATGCCTGCCCTGCCTCAGATGCCTTCGGGTTGCTTTTGTTTGTGTGTTGTTGGTCATATTTAATTCAGCCGTGCACAGACTGACTGACGCTGGGTTTGGATCGGACCACAGTTTCCGAGTGGCTCAAAGCCCATTCGGCCTTTTCTGGAGACAGAAACGGTGAAAAGAAGATCATGAATGATTTAATTTATCCACCGCTGCAGATCAGCTTTCATCAGACAAGCAGGGCGTTCACCGGGGACTATTTTCAGGGGAGGATGAACACGGATTTGATGCTCTAAAGGTTTTATAGCAGCTGGATTGTCTTTCAGTCTGAAACAGCATGTCTTCATGGATTTGGTTTCCTCTAAAGTTTCTGAGACGAATAACAACCGACTGGAGAAGCTTTGGAAAGTGCCTCTTCTCTCTCAGAATGCTGTTTCTTGCTGTAAAATCATTCCACATAATCACAGTAATCGTCCTAATTTCCCTCCTCATTGATGCCATTTCTCCTCTCTGCACTTGGAGGCCTGATTGGACTGAATTTCCTCTTCATTTCACTTCATTACCCAGAGAGCTTTCTGTTGAGGAGGCTGTTGGCTCTCTGAATCAAAGGGGTTTGCTGGAAGGAGGCATTTCTATGTTGATTCACCTGCTGGAATCACTGAACTGCTGATGTAAGACGGCTGGTGCTTCCAGTCTGTTTCTGTCAGATTTTCTCCTCATGAGGGGAATTATTGTGTTTCATTGTTGCACTGAAAGAACTAAGCAACACAATGTAAAGTGCTGAAAAATGCTTTGATCTCCAATAATACTGCTAATGTTTATAGAATTTACCTCCTGGCATAAGAAGGAGTGATTCTAACAGTCAGACATGTTGAACCGTTTAAAACAAAGTTCCTCAGAGAAAGACTGGAATGGATCTGCATATTTCTGCCTCTACAGAGCAGAATATCATCAAAGCATTCAGGGAATCTGGAGGAGTTTCAGTGTAAAGGACGAGGGAGGGAGCCTAAGCTGGACCCCGTGACCTCTGACCCCTCAGACGCTGCATCAAGAACCGTCATTCATCAGCAGCTGATAGAAGCACATGGACAAGGGATTACTGTGGAAACCTTTGTCCAGCACCACAATACAGAGTTCCATTCACAAGCTTTACTGTGCAGGAAAGAAGCCTGATGTTAACCTCGTCCACTTCTCTGGGCTCGGAGGCGTCTGGGATGGACCGTCACACGGTGGAAACGTGTGCTGTGGTCAGACCCATCAGTATTCCACATCTTTGTTGGAAGAAATGGAGCAAAGAGCAAAAGCAGCATCCAGCCTGCTGTCAGCAGCCAGTCCCTGCAGCCAGGCTCTGTGATGGTATGGGGTTGGATCAGGGGGCAAAGCTCATTTCCACTTCTGTGACGGCAGCATTAATGCAGAAAAGCTCACTGAGATTTTACAGCAACATATGCTGCCTTCAAGGCCACATCTTTTCCTGGGACGTCCCAGCATTGTTCAAGCAGACCATGGAAAACCACATTCTGCCACATTCCAAAGGCCTGGCTGAGGAAGAAGAGGTACGGGTGCTGGACTGGCTGCCTGCAGTCCTGACCTGTCCCCAGCAGAGAAACAACCGCCCCCCCGCACTGCTGCACACCTTAAGACCTGTTTAAGGAAGAATGGGACAAAATAACAGCTGGAACTCTGCATCACCTGGTTTCCTCAGAGTCAGAACGGCTTTAAGTGTTGGCAGAAGGAAACAAAGTGGGAAAAGGTTTATATTCTTACCGTTGGAGGAATGAATTTCAGGCCTGGACAAATAAATGAAATGACGCTGATGAGTCAGATAATCTGTCAGGGCTTTGAACGCATCACTCTGGTGCAAATATATAGTTTAATGTTTTTTAAAAAAGGCTTAAAAGTTCCACAAAACAGGTGGTGGAAACATTTGGATGTTTTACGAGTGTTTTTGGCAGCAGGATGTTGTGTGAAACAAAGTGGGAAAAGGTCCTGACTTTATGTGACGTGTTGCAGGTCTGAGGTGTAAAAATGATGTTTGTTCTCAGATGAAATGAAGCATTAAAGGTAAATTAATGAGAAAGAGGAGGGTAATTGAACCCTGTCAGCTGATGAAGTCATCTCCATCTCTCCCTCAGGGTGATGAGTGGTGATATTCTCCTGCAGTATCTCATTACCGACTCTCCTTTGAGGAGATATGCATTCAGCAGCCCATGACTTTTCAATTATATTCAAACCATATCTTTGTGCTCCCACCTCAGCCCACATGTGATGTCAAGTGTGACGAAATGAGCAAAGAAAGCAAAGTAACTCTTTTTGTGCCGTGAGTCAGCAGACGAAGCAAAACGCTCGCTAATTAATTAGCATTAGTAGCATCTGTTCACTCAGAAACCAACAAGTGTGCCGTTCCACTGCTGAGGAGCAGCCAGCCTCCACAGAAGTGTGTGCTTTACTTCTAACATCCACCTTGAAGACACATTGTGAGAATATGATGTAAACTAATGTAATTCTGTGTGTTTCCACCGGCTCTGACCTGGAAGGCTTCGTCCCAGCAGGAGCAGCTCTGCATTAAAACTCATCATTAAAGTGTTTACAGGAGCAGGAGGACGAGTGATGGCAGGAACAGAAAGAGAATTAGTCTGTTTGACTAGGCTGTTTCCTCAATTTCTGATTTTAATTATAATATCAGCTTTGATGTGTTCAGGAAACTGAACCAAACGTAGGATCTGAAGCAGCAACACTCAGTGAAAGCTGCTCCAGACTCATGTTTCCATCCTTCAGCTTCCTTTAATGACTCTTTTTAATGCTCTGAACTGAGTTTTTCACAGGAATCTGAGTCCATTCCTGCTGAATCCCAGATTCCAGCTGCTCAGCAGTCCCTGGTTGTCTGGTTCTCCTCTTCATGATGCTCCAACATCTGCAGCAGGAGACAGATGTGGCCTGCAGGCAGGCAGCTTCCTTTAATGACTCTTTTTAAAGGTTTGAACTGAGTTTTTCACAGGAATCTGAGTCCATTCCTGCAAAGTGTCTGATAGTTCAGAGTCTCCTCCGACCAGCTTCACTGCATTCAGAACCAAATGTAGGATCTGCAGCATCAACACTCAGTGAAAGCTGATTGGTTCAGCGTTTCTGAAACGAGATTTTTCTTATTTTTCTGTTTTTTATTTGGATTTTTGATCCGATGGAGCTGAAGGACGATTCTTTGTGGTTTTATGTGTTATAAACTGGCAGCAGTTTGATCTTCTTCAGCTCAGAATTAACTCAAAATCTTAAAAGTTGAGAAAATAAACTTCTTAAGTCTGAGAAAGTTTCAACAAAAACTAAAATCTGTAACTTCTGTTTAGTTTGAAACTTTATTTAACAGAAATAAGTCCAGATAAATGAACCAAACGTAGAACCTGAAGCAGCAACACTCAGTAAAAGCTGCTCCAGACTCATTTTTCCATCCTTCAGCTTCCTTTAATGACTCTTTTTAATGCTTTAAACTGAGTTTTTCACAGGAATCTGAGTCCATTCCTGCTGAATCCCAGATTCCAGCTGCTCAGCAGTCCCTGGTTGCTGTTGTCTGGTTCTCCTCTTCATGATGCTCCAACATCTGCAGCAGGAGACAGATGTGGCCTGCAGGCAGGCAGCCGAGCTCACACACTCTGTGTGTCTGAAGCTGCTGGAAGTCCTGCAGAATGAGGTCTGGCATCATCCTGCTGAAATAACCACAGAAGTCACCTTGATGGCAGCATCTGTCTCTGCAGAACTCCAACATCCAGCTGTGCATCAGTGGTACCTTCACCCAGATGAAGCCCTCCATGCCCTGGACTCTGCTGCAGCCCCAGACCATCACAGACGCTGGCTTTAAACCTTCCTCTGAGAACAGCTGGATGCTCTTTCTCAGCAGTTTTTCCCAGAAGCAGCTGAAACTCATCTGCCCACAGAACACGTGTCCACTGTCTTTCTGTCCCTCTGAGCTGAGCTGGAGTCCAGAGAACTGGGCCGTGGTTCTGCTCAGAGCTGATATATGGCTTCCTCCTGGTGTGATGCAGCTTCAGCTCACATTTCTGGATGCAGCCGTGGACTGTGTTGAGTGGAAATGCTTTTCCCAGCTCCTCCTGAGCCCATGTGGCTGTATGGATCATGGTGGCCTGACGGTTTCTCCTGCAGTGCTGCCTGAGGGCTCCGAGCTCATCCAGCAGGGCTTTCTGTCCTTGGCCTTTCCACACTGAGACTTCCCCAGACTCCCTGAATCTGTTCCCAATATTCTGCTCTGTAGATGCTGAAAGACCAAAGTTCTTTCCAGTCTGACTCTGAGGAATATTTCCTGAACTTATTGATGATTCTCTGATGGAGTTTGGCCCAAAGCGGTGAGCCACGACCCATCCTTGTTGGAGAGGCTGAACCTTTGGTGGAAGCTGCTTTTATACCCAATCCTGACACCCTCACCTGTCAGCAGGTAACCTGCTGGTTGGAGAAGCTCCAGAAGCTGTTGCTGTAGATTCTAGAACAACTTTATGTGTCGGTGGTTAATAAACATTTTGGCTTTATTCACTGAAAAGGATTTATTTAGAACTTCTGTCTCTTAAAGGTTGAAAAACAAACTACAGATGGAACTTTTTTTCTGCAGTTTAAAAAGATGCAAAGACCCTCAGTATAAAACCTTTTGTTTCCACTGTGTTTGCCTTCAGTATCTAAAAGTAATCGGTTAGGTTCAGGAAATAATTAAATAAAATAATGAAAAGCCTGATTTTCCTCCATCAGCTGGAATATGGCGGCTCGGTTCAGACCGTCCGGTGTCTCCTCTGACAGCAGCACTGATATTAAATGAAAACAACAGAGTGATCTTAATTTAATACACTGAAACTTTCACTGATCCGTGTATTGATCTGTATCCTCCTGTGGGTGCATGACACAGAGATTGATGCAATTCCCCTTTAAATCCTGTGGATTCTTCTATACAACAGGCTGACGATGAGTTTTGAGCCTAAATGTTGATGTTTCCGGCAGTGTTGGATGCAAACGCTTCAAAGCCTCACGTTAAAGTGACATCAGGCCCAGAGACTATGTGAGAAACAGTTCTTTATTGGTCTTCTGACTGTTCCTGATTAAACTGAACTGCACGATACATCAGTTAAAGGTTTCTAAGGTTTATTGATCAGTTTGTTTCCAGCAGTAAAATGATTCGGCCCCAGCTGCTGGCCTCTGGACCTAAAAGCTTTCACCCTACAGCTCTTTCAGTCTGTTCCAGATGTTCACATCAGCTTCAGACCTTCGGTCACCAATGAGTCTCCGTGGTCCGAGTTTGTTCTTCAGTTGCTTCTCCATCCAGACTCAAAAGCACAGGAAGGAAGTTCTCATCTGTTTTCTCTCGCTCTGTAGCTGCTTTAGCGGTGAAACCGTCCGAGTGACCGTGGGGTGGGTCACGCCATCAGCTGACGCGCTGAATGGTGTCGAAGGTCCTCCTCTGCATCCCTTTCCTCCAGATGATGGTGCAGCAGCTGTTCTGATGAGGCAACATCTGTCGGTCCACCTCCCGCAGAGCTCAGCTGGCACCGTGACAGCCGCCACATTCACGAGCTGCGACACCCACCTATTTGCTGTAATTTCAGCTCCACTTACATTTGATGGTCTATTTGAAAAGCTGGAGGCTCCAGATGACAACCAGCTGTTAAAGTGCCCAGAACTGTCTCCACAGTGATGCACTGATTTCTGTAGAAATGAAAACCTGGAGCCGTCTGCGTGAATGTGCGCACGAGGACTTTTATTACAGTGTCGGATTAAAGCATCAGTTTTTAACACAGAAAGAAGAAGCATGCCTGGCACATAAAAAAAAACCCACATCAAACCTTTTAAAGAAGGAATAAACATCCCAACATGGTGAAAAGAGTGTCACAACATGATCTGTGCACACAAACTCAGGCCAAAGCAGCAACACAAAGAGCGGCGACACCAATCATCTGCACGGCTCTGTTAGTCCCACCATCCTCCAGCCTCCAAGCCGAACTGGTGCCGGTTCTGCTCTGGATCAAAGTGCAGCAGAGCTGCGGAAAAACGGGAAACTGCAGTGAAAGTCGGGGCTGTTCGACTGAGCTTTCACGGTGAGAAGAATTAACAGTTAAATACTAATTATAAGCCGGGGGAAATGGAGATTGTGTTCTACTCTCTTGCAGCTAATTAATTCCGGTTAATTGCTTGCTTGGCTGCAGGAGACTCGCTCTGAGGTGCACAACAGGTCAGAAATTCTCCTCAAATGTAAGATTTCTCTGCATTTACCGGTTCAATCAGGAATAATTAATATTTACTTGTTCTAAGTACATTTCTTCTCCCCTGCAATTAAAGTCTTTCTCAGCTAACCCACAGGAATCGTTCAGAATCCTCTTTTTAACAGCCTGAGAGCACGATCCCCTGCATTCCTGTCCTTGGATAGGATTTGTTGTGAGACATCTTCAGGATGTTCACTTTTATCAGCTGTTTATGAATCCCCGGGTGGAAAATATCACCAAGCACTCGGCGAACTGCATGCTTCAGTGTGATGACAAAGAAAGTAAAAGCGCGTTAATCTGCGGCTGCCAGGCTCAGGTTTGGACGCTTTTATCCAAACTTCTACTGGAGGTAGAACCTTTCCTGCAGGGGATTTCAACCCTATTTGAACTCTATCCAGTCCTGGTAAAGGTAGTTATAAGGAGCTGACATCCGTTTGGAGAGGAAACCTCCAGCAGGACGTGTTGTGGTGCAGCTTCTCACCGCCGGCTCGTCGTTCTCTGAGCTGAGGACGTGTCAAAGGGAGAAGGATTCTCAGCACACCAGACTTCTTCTGCACGGCCGCCTCAGACCGAGAGGAACTGCTGGGGTTCATAATCAAATGTCCTAAATAATAAAACTCCATGACAGCCTGAAGTACTCAGAAGAGAGGCTAAAATGACCGAATAAACTCAGTTTGCAGCAGGTTGAGGTCTGGAACATTTCCTTTCAGGAGAAGTTAAAAGCAGACATTAAAAGCTGCCGCCTCCCCTCCTTCAGGCAGGAAGTTAACTGCTGGCTGTAAATAACCAGCTGCAGACTCTTCCTCTTTAAGGTGCTCTTTCTTATCCAGTCGTGTTACTGAACTGTTGCTGATTAACTTCATTAGTTGCAACATGTTCCTCCGGCTGTTTCTGCTCACTTCCAACACGTTTTTATGGATAAAATGTTGGTTTCTCAGATTTGAAATCATTAAATTCTAATCTCACTCGTGCATTTTCTGCAGAGTCTGACTTTGGTGGACGGGGGGTTGGATCTTATCACTTCCACCTTTTTTTTTGGGTCAGATTCCATGTTGAAAAGGATGATTTTTAACACTGGATAAAAGATGAAACGCGGCTCTGATTTGAACTGAAACAGCTGATGATTTAACACTGTTTTCACCTCCTTTCTGCCTCACTTCATTTTAATTCTAACTGAACTGATGTCAGACTTCAGGTGAAAGTCTGCACAGCACAGAGCAGAAAGCTGTAGCATCTCTGGATGACCTTTCAGAGTATTTTGTTCTGCACAGTTAAAGCCAGCAGGGAATCCAGTCATTTAGTTTCACTTCTCTTCAGCTAATTGAGTCATCTGCAGTTAACCAACGTTCATGATCTTCAGTTTGGACTGAAATGGACAGAGCTGCATCTTCAGGCTCTGCTCCTCAGTGCCTCCGCTTTGCCTGCTGAGGTCATAGTTTCTCACTCCTAACCCAGAGAAAGCAGCAGAGAATCACAGCTTTACCTTCAGCTCATCTGCTGCCTGGGTCCAGGTCTGTGCCGGAGGATCACATCAGTGGAACTGCACAGGCCTAAATGCTTCACTTCCTTTTCAGCTTTAACTACACACCTGTTCAGCTGTGCATGTTCAGGGTTCAGCCTCAGATATTTGCAGTTGTTCAGAGCTCCATCATCAGCTTCCTACCAAAGCGATGTTGGTGGATACGGAGACTAACAGAGCCGTAAGCAAACAGAAGCTTCAGGTGGTGAGAAACAGCTACGACTGACTCTCATTCATCTCAGATTGTTGTGGCGGGAGTTCAAACTTTTCCAGCTTCTGCAGAGTAACTTTGGAGCTTGAACAGATGTTAAGACTCCTCTGGATGTTCTAACCCTTCACATCACAAAGCAGCAGACAGATTCCCCCGTTAAATCAGCCATAAACAGTGAAAATGGCTGTTTTTGTCGGTTTAATGGAACATTCCAGCAGCGTGGCACAGAGAAACAAGCTTTCACAGCGGACATGCTAACCCGGCCGTCCCCTCAGCCTCGGACTCTTTCATCGACTTTAACAGCTTTCAGTGGAAAACAGTCAGTTTCTCTTTGCTTCCAAGAGGCACTTCTTGTTGAGGATGGACACGATGGCGTCCGATTGGACGGGGCTAACGGGTGGAAATGATTCATGACTCGACGCCCTCTCGGCCCATGCACCCTGCCATCTGCACCAGATGTTCAAAGACCTTCCAGGAGGAGCTGAGGATCTCCTCCCACCTCACAGAGCCACTTCCTGTCTGTTGGGGTTGCCATTGGCTGATGGAGCCATGATGGCGGCAGTGGGCGTGGCCTTCTTGATGGAGGTGAGGCGAATGTGGGAGGTGCTGTGCAGGTAGCTGGCCTGACGCTCGGGGCGAGGACCTCGACCACATCGCAGCTGACTGAGGAAGAGGAGAGAGGAAAGAGTGTTGGATCATAAGATGATTAAAGGGTTTCGTGTCTTTGTTCTTTCACTCTTTTTGCTTCTACTCGAATAACTACGACAGAAAAGATCAATTCGACTGGAAAAGCTCAGAGAAGCAGGACAGAAAAGGATGTTAATCTGAGTGAGAATCTGCAGCAGCACAGGCAGAGAAAATGGAGAGAAAATCTGTGGGAGGATCTGCAGTCAGTCATGTTGCTGAGGTTTAAAGCCGTTGCATCAGGCTGAAGACGCCCCGATCCGGTCCTCGGGGGCCTCGGTCCTCGGGGGCCTCGGTCCTCGGGGGCCGCTGCCTCCCTGCTCCGACCCACCGGAGTCAGATAAAGGCTTCAGCAGCAGGCTGCTGCAGAACTTAACCTTTGAATAGATCCATTTCATCTGAATCAGGTGTGTTGAAGCAGGGAAACGTCTAAAACCTGCAGGACCGAGGCCCCCGAGGACTGAGGCCCCCGAGGACATCGGCCCCCGAGGACATCGGCCCCCGAGGACAGCGGCCCCCGAGGACCGAGGCCCCCAGAGGACTGAGGCCACCGAGGACCGAGGCCACCGAGGACATTTTCTGACTTAACTTTAGCTGGTTGAAAACAGGTTTAACGGGTTTAAATTTGAACTGTGACCCTGAAGCTGCACGATGACTTAAAGATTCACAGTATTTTTATTTAGAGTCATTGTTTTTATGGAGGATAAACGAGGAGAAAGCAGCTCTTCCAAAGGCCATCAGAATGATTCTTCGTGTGAAGCTGCAGATATTATAATTCTGTCAGATTAATATCAGTCCCACGGCGCAGGGGCCCACGCTGACCCCGAGGACTGAGGCCCCCGAGGACTGAGGCCCCCGAGGACATCGGCCACTGAGGACCGAGGACCCCGAGGACCGAGGACCCCGAGGACCGAGGACCCCGAGGACATCGGCCACCGAGGACCGAGGCCACAGAGGACCGAGGACCCCGAGGACCGAGGACCCCGAGGACCAAGGCCACCGAGGACCGAGGACCCCGAGGACATCGGCCACCGAGGACATCAGCCACGAGGACCGAGGACCCCGAGGACATTTTCTGACTTAACTTTATCTGGTTGAAAGGAGGTTTAACGAGTTTAAATTTGAACTGTGACCCTGAAGCTGCACGATGACTTAAAGATTCACAGTATTTTTATTTAGAGTCATTGTTTTTATGGAGGATAAACGAGGAGAAAGCAGCTCTACCAAAGGCCATCAGAATGATTCTTCGTGTGAAGCTGCAGATATTATAATTCTGTCAGATTAATATCAGTCCCACGGCGCAGGGGGCCCACGCTGACCCCGAGGACTGAGGCCCCCGAGGACCCCGAGGACATCGGACCCCGAGGACCATCGGCCACCGAGGACTGAGGCCACCGAGGACCGAGGCCACAGAGGACCGAGGACCCCGAGGACATCGGCCACCGAGGACTGAGGCCACCGAGGACCGAGGCCACCAAGGACCGAGGCCACAGAGGACCGAGGACCCCGAGGACATCGGCCACCGAGGACCGAGGCCACAGAGGACTGAGGCCACAGAGGACCGAGGCCACAGAGGACCGAGGACCCCGAGGACGTCGGCCACCGAGGACCGAGGCCACAGAGGACCGAGGCCACAGAGGACCCCGAGGACCCCGAGGACGTCGGCCACCGAGGACCGAGGCCACAGAGGACCGAGGCCACAGAGGACCGAGGCCACCGAGGACCGAGGCCACAGAGGACCGAGGCCACCGAGGACCGAGGCCACAGAGGACCGAGGCCACAGAGGACCCCGAGGACATCGGCCACCGAGGACCGAGGCCACCAAGGACCGAGGCCACAGAGGACCGAGGCCACAGAGGACCGAGGCCACAGAGGACCCCGAGGACATCGGCCACCGAGGACCGAGGCCACCAAGGACCGAGGCCACAGAGGACCGAGGCCACCGAGGACCGAGGCCACCAAGGACCGAGGCCACAGAGGACCGAGGCCACAGAGGACCGAGGCCACAGAGGACCGAGGCCACAGAGGACCCCGAGGACATCGGCCACCGAGGACCGAGGCCACCGAGGACCGAGGCCACAGAGGACCGAGGCCACCGAGGACCGAGGCCACAGAGGACCGAGGACCCCGAGGACATCGGCCACCGAGGACCGAGGCCACAGAGGACCGAGGCCACAGAGGACCGAGGCCACCGAGGACCGAGGCCACAGAGGACCGAGGCCACAGAGGATTGAGGCCACCGAGAACATTTTCTGACTTAACTTTAGCTGGTTGAAAGGAGGTTTAACGAGTTTAAATTTGAACTGTGACCCTGAAGCTGCACGATGACTTAAAGATTCACAGTATTTTTATTTAGAGTCATTGTTTTTATGGAGGATAAACGAGGAGAAAGCAGCTCTTCCAAAGGCCATCAGAATGATTCTTCGTGTGAAGCTGCAGATATTATAATTCTGTCAGATTAATATCAGTCCCACGGCGCAGGGGCCCACGCTGAGGGGCCCGCTCTGACCTTCAGAGGCTGCATAAAGGGGAGTTTTCCGCTCGTGTGCACGTCTGAGGACCAGTCAAAGTCTCTCACGCCTCACCGAACAGAGCAGAACCTTTTCAGAGCCGGTGTTCTTCTTTCAGCTGCTTCTCTCGAGTGTTTTCTCCCAAACATTTCCTGCCTTAAACTTTGGATCCACACTGACGTTCCAGGAGGTCGTATTTAGGTGATTTACTGCTTTTGTTGTCAGTGTTGATCCTCAGAAACAGGAATAACAGTAATTAGCTCTCCAGGCGTCGGCGGAGAGCTAACATTTCTGCTCAGTCTGTGTTTCTTTAAAGGAATGAATATCAAACAGGTTAGTTGTCATGATTGCTTCCCAAAAGCAGGAGCTTATTCCCCTTCGTACTCGCTGGGATTTCATTTGGGTCAGATTCTGTAAATCCTGCAGCTTCAGAGGCAGAAAAGCTGGTCCTCGGGTCGCCGTGTCTCTGCGAGCTTTCAGGACGAGTTTATTCAAAGACTTTCCCGCATCCTGCTGAGCACGGAGATGGAGGATGTGAGAGGAAGCTTTCAGAAATGATGAGGCCTCTGGATGTGTGTGGACTGTGTTTCTGAATGCTCACTTTTACAAATGCAGCCTTGTGGAAAGCTTTGATTAGTCTACAATTTCAATTTAGCACGGTCTGAACGCACAGAGCAAAACGCCAACAAGCAGCAGCCTGCCAGAGAAGAAGAAGAAGAAGAAGAAGAAGAAGCTAACTCTGGGCTAAATCATGTGGTTAAATCCTTAAAGGATCCGTTTTTAAGGGCCGAGCAGCTGAAAACACAAATATTATTCTGAGAACTGGCGACTGCATCCAGATCAGATCTTTCTGTGAGTCTGTTGAAAATGAAGTGAAGCTTTGAAGTTTTTCCTCTTAAAATGGCTGACAGATGATGTCATGGGCAGGAGGTCAGAGGTCAGACCAAACCCGCGGGAGAGAGACATCTCTGAGAAGCTTTGGGTCCATGTTTTATCTCACAAACCCTCGCTGAAATGAAAGTTATTGTGGTTTTTGTTAGGTTTAGTTTCCTGTAATGTTTCTGTTAAACTTCCTGGTTTATGTTCAATTAAACACCATATTGTTCTGCATTTTTTCTCGACTTGTTCCCTCTGCAGAGCTTTTGGCTCCAGTCTCCAGTCTCGGCCGTCACAGTTTGTACGGATTCGGTGAAACTCGCCCAGGAAACCAGGAAAAGGTTTGGAACATGTGGCAGAAATTAGCCATAAATGCTAACAGATTAGCATTGAATGCCCAAACCTACCAAACAGTGAGTAAAACACAACAGATGTTTCATGATGGTTGAACTGCTGTGAGACTCTTTCCACATCTGTGCTCAAAGATCCTCTGTTAACAGGATGATCCACTACAAGCTGCCACAGAGACGTTAAGTTAAAGGCCTGCTTGCTCGTGTTAAATCTGTTAAAGTATTTAATCAATTCAGATGATACATTATGTATTATAAACTGTAACAGCTCAAGGTTCAACACTCTGTAAAACTGTCCTTGATCACCATTTCTGAACTGATTTAATTTAAATGAAGGATCAGGAGCCCAGACTTAGCCCTGATCTTCATGTTCTTTGACAGAAATCTTTAATCGTTCATTTCTTTCACTGTTTGGGAAGGTTTTGTTAGTTTTAGGAATGAAACCTACTTGGTTGGGATTAGGAGAGCATTTCCTCACTTTCCTCTCTTTTTCCCCCTGTTTAATTTCTCAGATGATATTATGTCCATGTGACATTATTGTGGTTATTAACTTGTGTTTCCCTGTTCCAGCAGGTATCCTTTGAATGGTGTTATGGTGTTTTTCCCCCCTCTTTTCCCTCTTTTCTGTCTTCTCAAACCCCAGCTGGTCCAGGCGGATGGACACCCTTCCTGGTTCTGGTTCTGCCAGAGGTTTCTTCCTGGTTCTGGTTCTGCCAGAGGTTTCTTCCTGGTTCTGCCAGAGGTTTCTTCCTGGTCCTGGTTCTGCCAGAGGTTTCTTCCTGGTTCTGCCAGAGGTTTCTTCCTGGTTCTGGTTCTGCCAGAGGTTTCTTCCTGGTTCTGCCAGAGGTTTCTTCCTGGTTCTGCCAGAGGTTTCTTCCTGGTTCTGGTTCTGCCAGAGGTTTCTTCCTGGTTCTGCCAGATGTTTCTTCCTGGTTCTGGTTCTGTCAGAGGTTTCTTCCTGGTCCTGGTTCTGCCAGAGGTTTCTTCCTGGTTCTGCCAGAGGTTTCTTCTTGGTTCTGGTTCTGCCAGAGGTTTCTTCCTGGTTCTGGTTCTGCCAGAGGTTTCTTCCTGGTTCTGGTTCTGCCAGAGGTTTCTTCCTGGTTCTGTCAGAGGTTTCTTCCTGGTCCTGGTTCTGCCAGAGGTTTCTTCCTGAGTCTGGTTCTGTCAGAGGTTTCTTCCTGGTCCTGGTTCTGCCAGAGGTTTCTTCCTGGTTCTGCCAGAGGTTTCTTCTTGGTTCTGGTTCTGCCAGAGGTTTCTTCCTGGTTCTGGTTCTGCCAGAGGTTTCTTCCTGGTTCTGGTTCTGCCAGAGGTTTCTTCCTGGTTCTGCCAGAGGTTTCTTCCTGGTTCTGGTTCTGCCAGAGGTTTCTTCCTGTTAAAGGGAGTCGTTCCTTTCCACAGTCCCTCAGGCTCAGGACGGGAGATTGGACTGAAGACAAGTTTCGGTCCAATCTGTTGGTTTCCTTAGCTCGGATATTATTTTTGAATTGGCTCCATATGAATTAATTGGATTATGATTACAATGAATTGAATTCCAATTGGCTTGAATTGGACTTTATTACTTAAGTGCCTTGAGATGACAATTGTTGTAATCTGGCGCTTTATAAATAAAGTTGAATTGAATTGAATCATGTTTTAACCAGAAATAGTTTAAAATCTCCTTTTTTCCAGCTGACTGGGTGCAGAAACATTCTGTTATTTACTCTGAAATTTGTCAAAATGATTAAAATAATCAACAATTTTCAGTTTAACTGGAGATGAACCCTTAAAGGTATCTTTAACTGTTTTAATTCAGCTTCTTTGTGGTTAAAACCTCATGAGAAAGCTGAAATAACCGGACAGATGATGGATAAACCTGACCTGTTGAAGTGCCTGCGGAAGCTCTCGCTGAGCAGGTAGAGGGCGAAAGGGTTGACGCAGGAGGAGGAGAAGCTGAGGACCCGAGCCAGCAGGGTGATGACGAGGTGGGCCAGCGACAGATCCATCTGGTGGTAGTGGAAGGAGCGGTACATGTAGAGCACGTGGTTCGGGAACCAGCACAGCGCAAACAGGCCCACAAAGACCAGCACGATCTTCGCCAGACGCTTCCTGGTCTCCATCTGAAAGAGCAGAGGGGAAACACAGCGAGATGGGGGTGAACTATGCCCGGTTGTCATGACAACCACGAGCAGCAGGTGATGGAGCGCTATCTGTGCAGATCGTCGGGGGTTAAAACACTGGTTTGAAGTGTCAGAGGTCAGCTGCTAAACAGCCATCTGTGTTAAAAGAGAGGCTTTAGGCCACAGACCCACTTAACTAGGGACTGGATACTGTAGTGGTATAATTGCCACCTTCCATGTGGAAGACCTGGGTTCAAACCCCCTGCATGAAAGGTATTACCTCCAGTAGGGGTCCTTAGGCAAGGCCCCCTTACCCTACCTGTAAGTAGCTTTGGATAAAAGTGTCTAAATGCATAAACAGAAACATAACTGATCATATTTCATCAAATCTGTGACTGTTTAGTGTCAAACCGAACCAAAAATCTCTTAAACATGTTTATTTTTATGCATTTAGCAGACGCTTTTATCCAAAGCGACTTACAGGTAGGGTAAGGGGGTCTAGTCTAAGGACCCCTACTGGAGTCATGCAGGGGATTTGAACTCAAGTCTCCCACATGGGAGGTGGCAATCACACCTCTACATCATCCAGATGTCATTCTAGGAATAAAAATCCTTTCCTGCAGTTGTCAGGATGTCTTCAATGTTTCATCAAAAAGTTTTGCTTTTAGCTCAGAACACATTTCCTGTTATTAGCGCTATTTAAAGGTGGAGAAGCAGCCTGCAAAGGGCCCTTTAGGAGGATGCTGAGGAGGATAAATGGGTCGGCACAGCCTGAGCAGTTGCACTTTGACAGCCTGTTTCAGTCGCCAGAGTCGGGGTTTTTAACCAGCTTAGCTTCAGCTGCTGAGCGCACAGGTGGGAGATATGACGTCATATCCCAGATATTCCCTGACATGGAAGTATTTCCCTTTAACAGAAGCTTTCTTCGTTGTAATGTTGTGGATCTTCACCACAGCTGATGATTTGATTAATTGGCTGATTTGTTGTGTGAGAACAGAAACAGAAACAGGAAATAAAGACTGGCTGACTTTGACTGGTCGGTATTTCACTCTTCTTCACTTTTTCATTTGATGAGAAATAACTGATTGAATCCATCAGGGACTGAAACAGGTTCAGAATCGATGCAGAAGTCCCTAAAAGCAAAAATACTTCCCACAGTCACTTCCTCTTGTAGTGGAGCTGGACACGACTCCCACAAGGACCTGCGAGCTAAAAGCTTCCTCCAAATGCTCCATGATGAAACTGATGGAAACGGACAGAAGAAGAGTGGATCTGACAGTGTTTTAGCGCCGCATCGCTGAGAGTTCGCTGCTGTCAGAGGAGTTCCAGTCGGAGACATGTGGAAAACGTGTACTTTAAACATGTCCGGACACCCATCGCTGCACAGAAAGATGCTGGAAGTGCTTCTCTGTGTAGCGCAGATGGACATGATCCTGATGCTCTCAGGTCTTAGAGGAGCAAAGATGTCCTTCCGCTGTTTTTAAAATCCATTACTGCCATTCTGCCCTGGATTCATTGGCTGAGGAAGAGGCTGAAAAGCAGCTCAAAGCTGAAGGATGTGCACGAGAAAGGCTCCGAGTGGAGGATATCAGTCTTCCTTCTCCTCTGGTTACATCAGGCTGATGTTTCAGGGAGTGACATGTCTGCGTAACACGTTTGGTTTGAGCCATTTTTCTGCTGTATTTTAGCTCATTTTCACCTGTCAGAACATGTGATTCACAGACTGTTCACACCTCTGAGTTCTGAATGAACAGTTCAGGCTGACCTCCTCTGTGGGGGGTCCTGGTCCATGAAATCCAGCTGAATTCACCGCTCAGACGCCGTCTTTGAGCTGCTTTAACGGTGATTCTGTGGTTATAAATCAGGATTTTATTAGAGCAGAGCGACAGGCTGGAAACGCTTTAACTTATAGTCTTAATGGGCTGATTTCAGCCCCAGTTTCTGACAAAAGAAACAGAAAAACGTGAATGAGAGCAGCTTTATGGAGACTTCAGCTGGATTAATAAACAGTTTTTACTGAAAGATGGAAGTTTGGAGCCTGAACAGCTCAGCTGAGTGTTTCCATGCAGGAGGATTCAAACCCAGCTGATCATCTGGGCCTGAAAGCTTCGATTCTGCACGTTTTTGGTCATATTTAAACATATTTTACATATATTTCTGATTCTTTCCAATAGACGGAGCTGCCAGCTGAGCATGACATCAGCAGATCTCAGACAAATGGCCTGAGCCACGTTCTTATCACCCAAATTTCTCACAAGCACCTGAAGAATTCAGTTTTTTAGCAGATGCGATATGAATCTGGAGAAGCATAAAGTAATAAAACGACGGCGTCGCAGAGCTCAGCATCAGCGCACCAAGCTGAAGCCTCTCAGACACTCGAATAAACTCCTGACATCACATTCAAAGACAAAGACCCTGAGTTTTAACTCCCAGACTCCAGATGTTGCAGGGTCACTATTTTTCTGAGATTATTTCCCATCATGCACCTGGTAGAAATGCTTCCCGTTGAAGTGGATCGATTGGCAGCCTTTAGCCTCACTGCAGTTAGTTTCTGCTCCTTTTGTTTCGGTCCAACTGAACCGGACGTCTCTTTTTTATACCCTCATCGCCATGGTTACCGTCAGCCACAGCTTTCCCCTGCTTCCTGTTTGGAAGTGACGACAAGGATGCAGAACGACATCATTTGCATAAAACGAGACTGAAGACTTACGGTGATATTAAACGGGTTTGGTTTTGACGTGAGAAATACCGCCTTAAAAGAGCCTGAACTGAGTTTTATGACCACCTTAAACCAAATGAGCGACTCTGGAAGCTTTGCAACTGCTTGAAAAATCGTTTAATGCTGCAGAGTTTGTCTGTTTTCAGCATTTTTCATTGTCCTGGACACCTGCTAACCTTATAGAACATCAACAGACAAATAAAGATGCTGATGGAGCTCATGTTTGTTAATGTTTCTGCACAATAACAGGTTCTGAAAACCACGTTGTGCGTGTTTAATATCCGCTGGAATGAACCCGAACAGAAGAAAGAGAAACGGGTCTGTAGATCCCAGGTGTTCACCTGACAGTCTGAATGTTAATGAGGACGAATCTGGTCAATTTCCTGTTTTATTGTCTGAAATCTCTGGAGCACTAACTCCATCAAAAGGTCATTTGCACCCAAAGAGGACGATGGTGAGGAATTAATCATGAAATCATTTCAGTTGAGCAGTTTTTCACCACCTTGTCTGACTCTTAAAGAAGGAAACAGGAAGCTGAAGGAATGAAAAGTATCTTCCACAGGTTTCTATGCATCCATGTTCTTTCTTCATAGATGAGGAGCTGCTAACTGCAGCCTGTCAGTAAGCAGGAAATCTGGAGAGCGTCTGGGAATTGCTTGCTGCCAGATCCCATCAGAGACACAGCTGAGGTAGATCGACACTCGAGGCGACTGCTGTGCAGCGAGCCGGGAAGTTGTCATTCCTCTATAATTCTCCAAATCCACTGAAGGCATCTCCTCAGTCAGGAGCTTGTTATTCCAACAGGTTTGCAGGTGAAAGACTCCCATCGTGCATGTGGGCAGAAAGCAGAGTTTTCTGCTATGATTCTGGTGCAAAAGGATTCCTTTTAAAGTTCTTTCTGCATGAATCCATCCATCCTGGAGGCAGCAGCAGGAGGGAAATATAAAAGAATGACATGTTTGCTGTGGCTTCTGTGCTTTACAGCTGCTGGCTCGCTTCCAAACAACGGATGCAAATGAACAAACAGGCTTCTTATGCCTCAGCATCGGAGTCCTTCCTGGACTTTAGTTACACAGCTTCCTGCTCTTTGCTCTCCAGCCTGACTTCATTGTGTTTTTGGTTCATTAAGGCTCCTGATCGTTGGTGGACTTCACCTGCAGGGCTGCTTTTTACCCGGTTGAGTTAATCAGGACCGGGAAGCATCTGAAACGGGTTCTTTAATGTTGTTGTTGTCCGCTCTGAGTCCTGCGTCAGTGACACAGCCTGCTTACTTTAGGACCTGCCAGGTTTCACCAGGACCTGCCAGGTTTCACCAGGACCTGCCAGGTTTCACCAGGACCGGGAGGTTAAAGGGCCGCAGGGAGGTTAAAGGGCCGCAGGGCGGTTAAAGGACCGCTGGGAGGTTAAAGGGCCGCCGGGCGGTTAAAGGGCCGCCGGGAGGTTAAAGGACCGGGTGGTTAAAGGACCGCCGGGAGGTTAAAGGACCGGGTGGTTAAAGGACCGGGTGGTTAAAGGACCGCCGGGAGGTTAAAGGACCGGGTGGTTAAAGGACCGCCGGGCGGTTAAAGGACCGCTGGGAGGTTAAAGGGCCGCCGGGCGGTTAAAGGACCGCTGGGAGGTTAAAGGGCCGCCGGGCGGTTAAAGGGCCGCCGGGAGGTTAAAGGACCGCCGGGGGGTTAAAGGACCGCCGGAAGGTTAAAGGGCCGCCGGGAGGTTAAAGGACCGGGTGGTTAAAGGACCGCCGGGAGGTTAAAGGACCGGGTGGTTAAAGGACCGCCGGGAGGTTAAAGGACCGCGTGGTTAAAGGGCCGCGGGGCGGTTAAAGGGCCGCGGGGCGGTTAAAGGGCCGCCGGGAGGTTAAAGGGCCGCCGGGCGGTTAAAGGGCCGCCGGGCGGTTAAAGGGCCGCCGGGCGGTTAAAGGGCCGCCGGGAGGTTAAAGGACCGCCGGGGGGTTAAAGGACCGCCGGAAGGTTAAAGGGCCGCCGGGAGGTTAAAGGACCGGGTGGTTAAAGGACCGCCGGGAGGTTAAAGGACCGGGTGGTTAAAGGACCGCCGGGAGGTTAAAGGACCGGGTGGTTAAAGGACCGCCGGGAGGTTAAAGGACCGGGTGGTTAAAGGACCGCCGGGTGGTTAAAGGGCCGCCGGGCGGTTAAAGGGCCGCCGGGTGGTTAAAGGGCCGCCGGGTGGTTAAAGGGCCGCCGGGCGGTTAAAGGACCGCCGGGTGGTTAAAGGGCCGCCGGGTGGTTAAAGGGCCGCCGGGCGGTTAAAGGACCGCCGGGTGGTTAAAGGGCCGCCGGGCGGTTAAAGGACCGGGTGGTTAAAGGGCCGCCGGGCGGTTAAAGGGCCGCCGGGAGGTTAAAGGGCCACCGGGCGGTTAAAGGGCCACCGGGTGGTTAAAGGGCCGCCGGGCGGTTAAAGGGCCGCCGGGCGGTTAAAGGACCGCCGGGTGGTTAAAGGGCCGCCGGGCGGTTAAAGGACCGGGTGGTTAAAGGGCCGCCGGGCGGTTAAAGGGCCGCCGGGAGGTTAAAGGGCCACCGGGAGGTTAAAGGGCCACCGGGAGGTTAAAGGGCCGCCGGGCGGTTAAAGGACCGGGTGGTTAAAGGGCCGCCGGGCGGTTAAAGGGCCGCCGCGAGGTTAAAGGGCCACCGGGCGGTTAAAGGGCCGCCGGGAGGTTAAAGGGCCGCCGGGCGGTTAAAGGGCCACCGGGAGGTTAAAGGGCCGCCGGGCGGTTAAAGGGCCGCCGGGAGGTTAAAGGGCCGCCGGGAGGTTAAAGGGCCGCCGGGCGGTTAAAGGACCGCGTGGTTAAAGGGCCGCCGGGAGGTTAAAGGGCCGCCGGGCGGTTAAAGGGCCGCCGGGCGGTTAATGGACCGGGTGGTTAAAGGACCGCCGGGCGGTTAAAGGGCCGCCGGGCGGTTAAAGGACCGGGAGGTTAAAGGGCCGCCGGGCGGTTAAAGGGCCGCCGGGCAGTTAAAGGGCCGCCGGGCGGTTAATGGACCGGGTGGTTAAAGGGCCGCCGGGTGGTTAAAGGGCCGCCGGGCAGTTAAAGGACCGGGTGGTTAAAGGGCCGCCGGGCGGTTAAAGGACCGGGTGGTTAAAGGGCCGCCGGGCGGTTAAAGGACCGGGTGGTTAAAGGGCCGCCGGGTGGTTAAAGGGCCGCCGGGCAGTTAAAGGACCGGGAGGTTAAAGGGCCGCCGGGAGGTTAAAGGGCCGCCGGGCGGTTAAAGGGCCGCCGGGCGGTTAATGGACCGGGTGGTTAAAGGGCCGCCGGGTGGTTAAAGGGCCGCCGGGCAGTTAAAGGACCGGGTGGTTAAAGGGCCGCCGGGCGGTTAAAGGACCGGGTGGTTAAAGGGCCGCCGGGCGGTTAAAGGGCCGCCGGGCGGTTAGAGGGCCGCCGGGCGGTTAAAGGGCCGCCGGGAGGTTAAAGGGCCGGCGGGAGGTTAAAGGGCCGCCGGGCGGTTAAAGGGCCGCCGGGCGGTTAATGGACCGGGTGGTTAAAGGACCGCCGGGCGGTTAAAGGGCCGCCGGGCGGTTAAAGGACCGGGAGGTTAAAGGGCCGCCGGGCGGTTAAAGGACCGGGAGGTTAAAGGGCCGCCGGGCGGTTAAAGGACCGGGAGGTTAAAGGGCCGCCGGGCAGTTAAAGGACCGGGTGGTTAAAGGGCCGCCGGGCGGTTAAAGGGCCGCCGGGCGGTTAGAGGGCCGCCGGGCGGTTAAAGGGCCGCCGGGAGGTTAAAGGGCCGGCGGGAGGTTAAAGGGCCGCCGGAAGGTTAAAGGGCCGCCGGGCAGTTAAATGGCCACCGGGAGGTTAAAGGGCCGCCGGAAGGTTAAAGGGCCGCCGGGCGGTTAAAGGGCCGCCGGGCGGTTAAAGGGCCGCCGGGCGGTTAAATGGCCACCGGGTGGTTAAAGGGCCGCCGGAAGGTTAAAGGGCCGCCGGGCGGTTAAAGGGCCGCCGGGCGGTTAAAGGGCCGCCGGGCGGTTAAAGGGCCGCCGGGCGGTTAAAGGGCCGCCGGGCGGTTAAAGGGCCGCCGGGAGGTTAAAGGGGGGATGGCCGGGCAGCGCCGGGCGGTTAAAGGGCCGCCGGGCGGTTAAAGGGCCGCCGGGCGGCTAAACTCGTACACGGCGTACTCGTTACAGGACCAACTCGGTGCTGGTGTTGAGCTCATAAATAAACTAAGAACACAGACTTTTTCCTCCAGATTTGCACGCCGCAGCACGCCGCAGCACGCCGCAGCACCGGGCTGCAGATCAGAAGCCTGATCGTGACTCATTTCTTCAGTTCATGCTCCGCTATGCCAGATCCATTTTGATTTAACCTACATAAAGAATCAATTAAGCTCTTGTGGAAATGCCCATTATTGGCCAGTCTGGTGAGATTGTGGAGCTTTTCTTTCATGTGTTTATTGGAGGAAACTGACTTTCTGTGACAGTATAAGAGGCAGAACCTCTTCTAAACGTTTTTAGAGTGACCTAAATCTGCCAAATAATCCCACATGTCACCGTTTATATCGCCCGATGTTTATCCTTCGCTCGACAGGGGGCTTAAAGATAACCGAAGTGCTGCACCACACCAGGAGTGGGTGTCAGACTCAGACTCAAACCACACATGCACAGAGACGCTTAACCAAGAGACGTGGAGACGGTCAATCTGTGGAAGTAGTTCATCTGTTAGTTTTTACTGCAGCAGAGGATCTCCTCCTCTTTTGCACTTAGAGCTCACGCTGCTGTCATTATTTCAGGCTGCAGAACCTGAGCAGAAAAGCACAATGAAACTCCCAAACGTTACTGTTGGTGCACAACAGATAAATCCAGTCTGCAGTCATCCTGCAGCGAGCAGGAGGGGAGCAGAGACTCATATCTGCTGCTGTAGTCCGCCTCTACGGCTACTTTTTCTCTGTGTGAAGCACTGTGATGCAGAGCTCTCCATTATGTTAATTATGATCTGTACGATCCATTAGAAGTAAAAAAGGAAGAGTTATTATGTTACTAAAACAGCAGAAGCCTTCAAACTGTGCAGCAGAAGCTGCATTAAGGTCAGAGCTTCACGTGACCCGGCACAGCTCCTGTGGACAGTTTGAATGCAGCTGAGGATAATCTGCAGGTGAGAGCAGCTCTGTGTGGCTGCCTTTCACCTTTAACCTCTGCTGTGACCAACAGATGAACAAAAGTTACGTTTTTCTTCTTGACCTCAGCCGCGGCTGAGCAATGAAGCGCCTCTACTGCCCCCTGCTGACTGGGAGGGCACGACGCATTTTGGGACTTTTCTACAGTGTTTTCTGATGTTGTGAAAGCAGATACAGCGTTAGATGTTGTTTCTTCTTCTTCTGTTTATTAATTGCTGTAACGGCAGTTATGTTTATGATGCAGCTATGATTTTATGGCCATAGAGGATGTCCGTATAACACGTTTGTTTTAAGTGTTTTGATGTATATATTTAATATTTTTAGCAATGTTTAGAGGATATAGTTAATAACATTTGGTGTTAGGTAAAAGTTAAAAGTTAAAACTTGATAAGTTTAGTTTAAGGTGACGGTGACGTCACTTCCGGTTTAAAAAAGCGGTGAACTGGTGGCATTGATATGGATCCAATTAAGAAAGCAATCAACGAAGACCGTAAGCGGTTTCAAGTTTACCGGTTTGTCCACTCGCAGGCCAAAGTGGTATGTTAGTTTATGTTTGTAAATGATATATTTTCTTTTAGTTGAGGCATGTGTAATGTAATATTTGTACATCATTTGTGTTTTATCAGTTCTACGGTGGACTTTTGACGATGAAAACCACAGTAGAAATCAGTGAAAAGAACACAAGTCTCATATCTGTGAACAAGCCGGCATAATTGCTGTTACTTGCATGTGATTTAAAAAGTTAACATTGATATTTCTTCCTGAACTGGAAGATGTATGTTTATGGGAGCGACTTACACTCATATCCCAGGGAGCTGAGGCCTGAGGACCCCTGCTGGGGTCGTACTTTTCATGCAGGGGGGGTCAGGATTCAAACCCTGGTCACCAGGAAAGCTGCAGTCTTCCCTCTACACCACATATGTCAAACTCCGGTCCTGGAGGGCTGCTGTCCTGCAGGTTTTAGATGTTTCCCTGCTTCAACACACCTGATTCAAATTAAATGGATCTCTTCAAAAGATTGTTAAGTTCTGCACAAACCTGCTAATGATGCATTGATCTGATTCAGGTGAAGCAGGGAAACATCTAAAACCTGCAGGACAGCGGCCCTCCAGGACCGGAGTTTGACATCCCTGCTCTACAGCATCCAGTCAGCTACCTGAGCCTGAAGCTCGGATAGTTCTGTTCTAACTGCTGCATTGAGTTGGAAACATCTTTGTTAGCTGGTTCTGATCAGCTGGAGGTGATCAGGTCCACAGGGACAAAGGTTTTCAGAATCCTGAAGGTGTTGCACCCAGTTTCCACCTTAAAGTCCTGAGGGTGTCAGTAATGGAGTTATCACAGTGAATTTAACTGTCATTCTGTGATGAGCTGAAGTAAAAAGCCTGTCTGAAGCCTCGGCCGCAGCTGCTGATTTTCTCAGCTGCACATTTTTCCACTTTGACCTTTTTTGGCGGCTTTGTGAGACTCACTTCTCCCTCTTTCATGTGTCACCCCTTCATCTCCTTCTCCCCTCGTCTCCCTCCATCTGTCACCTCCCTCTGCTTCTCCATCATTCCTCTTCTCCTGTGAACCTGCCGACCCTCTCTGTCTTCCTCGTTTTCTTTTCACTGTCAGTCACACAGAGTCCTCGCAGCATCGCTGGAATCACAAAACACCGCTGAGCTGAAAGCGTCTGCCTGATGCTGATGGAAACTACTCCGGAGAACAGACCTGAAGGACGGTAAAAAGCATCGATCTCCATGCTGATTCACTTACAACAGCAAGAACACGGTGAATTAAATTACTCAGATGAGGCGAAGACGTAATAAGATGAACGAAGGTTTTATTTAAACCAGCTGAGGCAGGATGAGCAAAACTATGAGCAAAAAGTACAAGAACAAAGAAAAGAAGAGACAACAGAAGGACTGATGGACAGACTGACTGCAGGAGAGAAACCATGAGGATAAAACCACAGAAAACCACAGAGAACCGCGAGGATAAAACCACAGAAAACCACAGAGAACCACGAGGATAAAACCACAGAGAACCACAGAGAACCGCGAGGATGAGACCACAGAGAACCGCGAGGATGAGACCACAGAGAACCACAGAGAACCACAGAGAACCACGAAGATAAAACCACAGAGAACCACAGAGAACCGCGAGGATAAAACCACAGAGAACCGCGAGGATAAGACCACAGAGAACCGCGAGGATAAAACCACTGAGAACCACGAGGATAAGACCACAGAGAACCGCGAGGATAAGACCACAGAGAACCGCGAGGATAAAACCACTGAGAACCACGAGGATAAGACCACAGAGAACCACGAGGATAAAACCACAGAGAACCACGAGGATAAGACCACAGAGAACCACGAGGATAAAACCACAGAGAACCGCGAGGATAAGACCACAGAGAACCGCGAGGATAAAACCACTGAGAACCACGAGGATAAGACCACAGAGAACCACGAGGATAAGACCACAGAGAACCACAGAGAACCACGAGGATAAGACCACAGAGAACCACGAGGATAAAACCACAGAGAACCGCGAGGATAAGACCACAGAGAACCACGAGGATAAGACCACAGAGAACCACGAGGATAAAACCACAGAGAACCGCGAGGATAAGACCACAGAGAACCGCGAGGATAAAACCACTGAGAACCGCGAGGATAAGACCACAGAGAACTACGAGGATGAGACCACAGAGAACCACGAGGATGAGACCACAGAGAACCACGAGGATAAGACCACAGAGAACCACGAGGATAAGACCACTGAGAACCACGAGGATAAGACCACAGAGAACCACGAGGATAAGACCACAGAGAACCACAGAGAACCATGAGGATAAAACCACTGAGAACCACGAGGATAAGACCACAGAGAACCACGAGGATAAAACCACTGAGAACCACGAGGATAAGACCACAGAGAACCACGAGGATAAAACCACAGAGAACCACAGAGAACCGCGAGGATAAGACCACAGAGAACCACGAGGATAAGACCACAGAGAACCACGAGGATAAGACCACAGAGAACCACAGAGAACCATGAGGATAAAACCACAGAGAACCACAGAGAACCACGAGGATGAGACCACAGAGAACCACAGAGAACCACGAGGATGAGACCACAGAGAACCGCGAGGATAAAACCACAGAGAACCACAGAGAACCACGAGGATAAGACCACAGAGAACCACGAGGATAAGACCACAGAGAACCACAGAGAACCACAGAGAACCACGAGGATAAGACCACAGAGAACCACGAGGATAAGACCACAGAGAACCACAGAGAACCACGAGGATAAAACCACAGAGAACCACAGAGAACCACAGAGAACCACGAGGATAAGACCACAGAGAACCACAGAGAACCGCGAGGATAAAACCACAGAGAACCACGAGGATGAGACCACAGAGAACCGCGAGGATAAAACCACAGAGAACCACGAGGATGAGACCACAGAGAATCACAGAGAACCACGAAAAAGCAACAACACGACACAATTAAGGCTGATCGGAGAGCTATAAATACTGTCAGGTTGATGAGTGGAGAACAGGTGAGTATTTACCAGGAGACACGTCTGAACTGAGGACATTTAGGGATAATAAGGAGAACTAAAACTGAACCAAAGACTGAAAACAACCAGAAACTATAAAGAACACGGAACACAAACTCAGGAGAGACATTAAAACAAAGACAAACAGGATTTATTTTCTGTCAACTGAAGAGATACCAAAACTTAAACCGGAATTAAATTGAACCAAAACACAAAACAAAGACTAAATCGGGGCACTAACCGGAGCACTAACCGGGGAACTAACTGGGGAACTAACCGGGGAACTAACTGGGGAACTAACCGGGGAACTAACCGGGGTACTAACCAGGGTACTAACCGGAGCACTAACCGAGGCACAAACCGGGGAACTAACTGAGGCACTAACCGGGGAACTAACTGGGGAACTAACCGGGGCACTAACCGGGGAACTAACTGGGGAACTAACCGTGGTACTAACCAGGGCACTAACCGGGGAACTAACCGGGGTACTAACCAGGGTACTAACCGGAGCACTAACCGAGGCACAAACTGAGGCACTAACCGGGGAACTAACTGGGGAACTAACTGGGTCACTAACCAGGGTACTAACCAGGGAACTAACCGAGGCACAAACTGAGGCACTAACCGGGTGAATGTATATTGATACAATGTTCTCTCACAGCTGGAGTCACGATTTTCACAGCTGCCTCGACTCATAATTCTGCTTTTGGAGAGAATGAAAATCACATTAAATACGAGGTTTGTGATTTATTTTCCTTCTTCTCTGTATTTCAGATCGTTGTGCAACATCGTCTGACCCTATAAGGTGTTTAATCTTACCCCAACTCAGAGAAAACATCTTTTACAAAGAAAGTAGGGATTCCTACATTTCCTTTGACTATGAACTCAAAATGTTTTAATATTCCGACAACCTGATTTAATTTGATAAAGTATTTTCAGCTTTTCATTTCAGGGCTGAAAGGTTCCACAGAAGGTGAAAGTCTTTCAGCACTTTGTCGTGTTTCTGCTGCTTCTTACAGGTTTTGGATGCTGACAACAGTTTGGATGTTCTGTCTGCTCTTTGGTCCAAAGCCTTCATCTCCTAAATCTACGGATTCGTTTCATTCAGACATTCGTCTGTTTCAGGATTTTCAAAGAAACACGAAGAAAATTTGTTGGATGTTACAAAACAGTCAGAAAAACCTGTTTGAGCCCTGCACGTGCACAGCTACGTGCACGGCCGTACACGTGCACAGTCGTACTCATCATATCAGGACCTCACAAGCTCAAAATTACAGCTCAATTTAGCTCGAAATCTACGATGAACTTCACTGATTTCATCAGAGTTATTGATGTAAATGAAATGTCATATTTTCACATGTTGATATATAAAAATAGAGGGACTTTCAGCAGGGATGTGTGTGTGTTTGGTGCACGAGCCGTGAACGTGTGCAGCATCCAATGCATTTCTTATCTCGGGGAACATAATTAATCAGCTCTCAGATGAGACAGAAGGTGTTGATGTGACCGTCTGCGGTAAATGATTGTGTTCTGACCCGATAAGATGTGAGGACTGAAGAGGTTTTTCCCATTCAGGAAAGTACTGATAGAATGCCTCCTTCACGAGAAGCCACAGATAGATTTAGCTGTAATGAGATGAATTACACGACACCCAATACGACACAAATGGAGAAACTGAGACAGGAAACGGGAATTTAATGCTGAAGATTGGATTTCTGACTTCAGGGGGAAAGAAAATCAGTTTGCTGTCACCAGAGCTAAAGACTTCAGATTCAAATGCAGCAATAAATCGATTTGGTTGACAGCTTCCTTTTCCAGACAATTTACTCTCTCTTCTAAAGATAATCCTCACCGTGAATAACTTTTTAAAATAGTTATGAAGGTAGTTTAAAGAGAAACGTTTCTCCAGTCACAACAAGGTTCACAGCTGCAGCTAAATCTGAGCAAAACAGGAGTTAAAGTTGAATCTGAGGAGCCGGTTCACAGTGGACAACGCTGCACACCCCCCGCTCAGCATAGTGACTAAACAGTGTGTTCAGAGGCTTCTTCAGGTGCTTCCTGCCTGCAGAGCAGCTGCAGGGATTATTTCCCATCAGAAGGTGGAGGAAGGAGCTGGAAACAGGGAGACCCGTCACATTTTTACATATTTTCTGACTTGTTAACAGCCTATGGCGTAACCACGCATTCTTTGGGGGGTCGTGTCCCCCCCAATATTGAGAAAATACCAACCTGTCCCCCCCAATATACAGAAGAAATTATGTAAAATGCATGTTCTCCTTTTATGAACCCTGTCAAGGGACCGGTCTCTTGTTATGTCTTGTTTATTTTCAGTTTATTTCCGTGTGTTACCATGGGAACGTAACGGCTGTGCCGCGGTCGCTAACACTCTAGCCAATGAGAGTGACCCACCGGGCGCGCTTGCGTGTGTTACCATGGGAACGTAACGGCTGCGCCGCCGTCTCAGCAGCGGCTCTCCTTATCTTTACGTTGGACTTCTACTTTTGACAGAGCCGCTGCTCAACAGAGCAGATTGTACCAGAACAGGAAATCCAACACAGAATCAACAAAATAAACTTCCGCCCCCTTTCAAAATAAAACAACTTAAAACAAAAATAACATTAGACTATTAGACTTTTCATTGTTAATGCACATTTTGAGACATTGACACAATAGAAATCAACCTGGACTTAAAAGTCCTCAGCACATTTTGTGTTAAAGGAAAAGTCTGTAATTTGTTACATCATTAGTTGTCCTTATTAAAATATTTCCATCAACATGCTTTGGGTATTTGGTCGTTTTCCATTGGAAGCTGTCCTATTTGCTCCAGAACTACTGGAAGAGCATAACTGTAATTGGTAGGTGTGTTTAAGGTCAGTAAACAGGAAGCAACTAACCAAAACAAAGTGGGGGGGCAGTCACTGTCTGGGAGAAATTACACTATTCCTTTAGATGTGAACTTACATGGTCAATGTAGTCCTCTAAACTATGTTCTAAATGTCCAATTTTTCATATATAAATAAAGAATTGTAGATAATGCACTCAACAATTTTGTTTTTCTTGGACCTCCCCCAATGTCTAAACCATGGTTACGCCCTTGTTAACAGCAACGAGACGTTTCCCAGTTAAATATGAACGACTGCTTTCAATTAAAGCATAAAAATGTTTGACCCACAGCTCCAAACATGAGGAAATATCTGAATAAAAGCACGTTATAAAATGCAAACAGAGGTCTTGAGTTATCTGGAGTTTCTGCTCCAAAGCCTTTAGCTTTGGATGGTTTCTGCTGTTGTTTCCTGTCATTAACACCAGTTTTTCTTTAACAGCTTCCACTCAGCAGGGATTATTCCCCATTCAGCCACAGGAGCACGAGGGAGGCCCAAGCCTGGTGCTGGGTGATAAGGTCGGTCCCATCCAGGTGAAAAATCTTCACTCCATCTATGCTTTGTGCAGATCGGCTCCATGAGTTTGATTATTTCCTCACAGGTTAGCTTTGTGTCACAGTTTGTTTAATCATGTTATGTTCTAGTCATGTTTTTCACGTTCAGTTCACCTGGTTAAATGTTCTCAGCTGCACCTCATGTCACTGATCACTCCCCTCACAGTATTTAGCCTCCTGGTTTCCTTTCAGTCACTGCAGAATCCTCACTATCCCTCCATGCTTTGCACAGATAAGTCTGGTTTCATGCCTCATAGTCTTGTTTTGTCATAGTTCTGTTTTATTCATAGTTTTGTAATCGAAGTTTAATCATAGTTTTGTCTTATTTCTTTCACAGCCTTGGTTTTGTTAACATTAAGTATTTTTTAATCGCTTTTTGTTCCTGTCTTTTGCTCCCTATTTTGTGGAATAAACCTTGTTTTTGTGAATGAAAGAGCTGCATCTGGGTCCTACCTTTTCGTCCGTGACACTTTGCAGAGGACAGATACATTTATAATGTTGTTATGTGGAGTGAAAGGATTTCATTCTGCACACAAACAGGATCCTTTAGACCACATATGTCAAACTCCGGTCCTGGAGGGCCGCTGTCCTGCAGGTTTTAGATGTTTCCCTGCTTCAACACACCTGATTCAGATTAAATGGAGCTCTTCCAAAGATTGTTAAGTTCTGCAGCAGCCTGCTAATGATGCATTGATCTGAATCAGGTGAAGCAGGGAAACATCTAAAACCTGCAGGACAGCGGCCCTCCAGGACCGGAGTTTCTGCTATAGATGGTAACAAACTCAGGAGTAACTCAGAGTATTGGACGCTGATGATGTGACACCTGAGCATCAGTTTCTGTCCTTAAGCCTTTCAGGTTGTGAACAGGACCTTATTCTCCTTCTAAAGCTGTTATTCACACCTTCTGTGATGAGCCCCGACCTGTTTTCCCGTCTTCACACACCTGTTTCTTGCCTTTGCCGCCCTGCTTTACGTCTCCTGCTGGGAACTTCAGCCTGTTGTTTCCGTCTCTTTCCTTCATCGTGACATCACAGTCTGGCCTGGATTTGTGGCCTTTGCTGCCATCTTTGCATGTTACCGAACCCGGAGGCTGATTCCCTGACTTCAGGGTTTTACTGATTTTACTTGGAACCTGCTCTGATGCATGTTTGATTCTCCTGCTGGTCGGACATCACAGGAGCCACAGATCCATCCTGTTCCCCTGCTCCTTGAACGGTTTTACATCATAGAAGCAGTTAATACCAGATTTAATAGGCACATGCGCCTCTTCACATGCACAACGTTCACCAGGAGCCAACTTAATCTAATTCTTTGCTGGATTTTTTCCTCTTTCTTAAGGACATCACTTTCAGATCCTGTTCATCTGCTGTAGATAGTTTTTTTAGGCCTGACACTTCTTCTTTTGTCCTCCACTTGTCCAGTTTCCTCAAATGTTTTAAGGACACACTGCACACCATGCTGAGATATGCCAAGTTTTCAGCTAATAGCTCTTTGGGAATCACCTTGTTGCTGCAGAAATCCTATTTTCTGTCTGTCAAACTGTGTTTTCATAGATGCAGCTAAAGAAATGGGAACAAATGATGTGTCTTTGTGACAGGCTGCTGGTAACAAAGAGCCTAAAGATCCAGTTTAAAATGGCTTCTTTGCTAAGTTGTCTGTTCTGTGTCGACACAACACTGGTTCATCCCATGAGTTAAGTGTTTTTTTTCTTCTGCAGGAGGAGGAAATCTGAGCACTTATTCAGCGGCTGCTTGTTTTTTAAGTGGAGAGAAAAGTGGGAATCAGAGGGAACGACAGCAGAGTTTCTTATCTTTGACTTTGTCAGGTGCTCTTCGCTTTAAACGTTTCCAGGCTTTGGGCTGATGTTCGGCCATGTTTCTTTGTTAGTTTTAGTTTGAGTCTAATGAGCCTCATTCTCTGCTTCAGACTCTGTGTCAGTGTCGCGTACCAGAGAGGCATTCAGGACGCAGGGTCGTGCGGTTTCAAGAGGTTTTATTATCGGCACCAGACCAGATGACGGCCCTGCAGGGCGATCTCCCGCAGCGCAAACAAACAGGCTATAAAACGCCTAAACGCTCTCCTCTGTTACTGAGGTGGAGGAGGAGCGCGGCTATGAACGTTAAACATAAAGTCTCTCCAAAAACGGGAGGAAAACAGAAACGCTATGAACACTTTAACAAAACTAAGTCACGCTCTCAAAGTGAGGCGGAATAAAACAAAAGGCACACTCTTTCAGAACAGAGGCTCTATGAAACTTTAACTTAAAGCTCTCCTTTAACGGAGGCGACCATGACAAGAAACGACGAAAAATCACTCCGTGAAAATGGAGGAAAAACAAGGCTATGGTTTCTTATCTTTGACTTTGTCAGGTGCTCTTCACTTTAAACGTTTCCAGGCTTTGGGATGATTATGTTCGGCCATGTTTCTTTGTTAGTTTTAGTTTCGTAGTGATGCTGGTTATGACTGCTTTATTCACTGAATAACCGTGTGGAACAGCTGTGGAAAACCTTGTTAATAAGCTGCTTTTTTGCTGCTTTATGGTCTTCGTGTCAGAGTTCTGTTTGTTTCTGTGTTCATGCCTCCTTGTTTCTGGTATTTCAGCTCTTATGGACCCCCTCAGGTACCGTTACTTCCTGTCTCTGCTGGCACCAGGTTTCTGCTGTCAGACACCCCAGCTGACCTCCCTCAGTACATGCAGCTGAGGAGGGAGCTGAGCCGGAAGGAGAAGTTTTCAGGTTCCTGCTCCATCTTTGTTCCAACCCTCACCTGAGCTCACAGATCTGGGTTCTGACCCAAAGAAGGAGGTCCTGGATACCAGCGACCTCCTCGCTGTTCCCGGCTCTTTCTCTGTCTTCCAGCTTCATTGTGCCTTTGGTTTAGTTCTCAGGAAAGCGTCCGCCTGCCTCTGGCTCCCTGTTCTGTGCCTTTTCATCACATTCGTAGTGATGCTGGTTCTGGCTGCTTTATTCACTGAATAACCGTGTGGAACAGCTGTGGAAGACCTTGTTAATAAGCTGCTTTATGCTATGAAAACAGCCAACATATCTGCAGTTCTGTGTCTCCTCCTCATCATCTCGACCTCGGACTGTCTCTGCTGCAGATGAAGCAGCTGCTTCTGCCCCCTGATGCTGTCCTTCTACAACCTGACGTGTTAAAACCTGCTCTGACGTCACACGGCTTCTGTTCATCTCCCCATGCAGGACCAAATAAAACAGATTAAACTTTTACACTCAGTAAAGCTCTAAGATTCATGCACACAGCTCCATGTTGAACCAGAGGCTCACATGGCCTCATGAATGTGGCAGAAGCCATGAATGCCGTGGTTTCTGCCCTGCATGACTGAGGGAACCGGTCACCTGTCTCTTGGTGTGTTCGCTGACTTCGCCCGGCATGTCGTGGGCGCTCTTGATGAGCGTGCGGGCGATGTGGTAATAATACACCGAGATGATGGCCAGAGGGATCAGAAAGTAGACCAGGAAGATCATCACTGAGTGGATCTTCGGATGCATTTGATTGGACAGCGGGTACGGCACGCAGTTCACAAAGGTGACGTTCATGTTGTCCCGGTGGCCCTGAGGGAGCAGGAAGAGATTAATGAGGTGAAGTGACACAGAGAAAGAGGGTTTCTGACTGGGGGAAACGACCTGAAAGTGTCAGAGCGGCAGCTCAGGGAAGGAGGTGAAACGCTGAACCCTCCATTTAGAAAGGAAAGGACGTGATGCTTTGAAAGTTACTGAAATAACTGTGACTCGTGTAACTAAAGCAGCTTTTTATTATAGTTTTACTGTAGTTTTTCCTGATTATTCGGTGGTTAAAGGAGAGGGGAGAAAGGTACCACCAGAACCTGACCCTAAAGGGGAGCTGAGGAGCTTTAAAGAGCTTTAAAATCATTGATGATTGTTGCCCAGCCTCGTCACACCTTTCCTTTCCGTTTCTCTTTTTGCTCTGTTACCTGCATGGAGATGACTTGTGAGAAGATGGCCTCAGGAACAGCCAGCAGGACTGACAGCAGCCAGATGGAAACTGCTTTCAGGCAGGTCCAGAAGACGGCGCTGGTGGTCTGGATGTCCATCGGGTTTACGATGGCTTTATACCTGAGGGGCACAGAGGAGCGATAAACTGTGAACATCAGCCTTAAAACATGAGCTGCTGACTCTTTAAATATGGCAAGACTCACTCTTTGGTGTGAAAACGGTGATGATGTAACCGTTTTTATGCAGATGACATTTTAAAGGTCATATTTCAGTAAAGACAACAGCAAAAATCGCACAGATTCAGCGTCTCCCACCAGTTAAATTCAGGTATGGCTGCAGGTGTTGGAGCTCTGGATCCTGGAAGCTTCTGACTTTAACGTCTCCTTCTGCAGATGGGATCCATTCTCCCTGCTCTGGTTGGTCTGTTGATCCATTCTCCCTGCTCTGGTTGGTCTGTTCTGGACACTGAATCCTGAGGGTCTCGTTTCAGAGCTTTTTGGGGTCAGATATTAAAGGTAGAAAGTGTTCTGCTCTCAGTTCCAGATCGACTGTGAGCGCTTTGTCAGCCAAAAACACCTCCTCTCCTGGATCTTTCTTCTTCTTTTGTTGCTCAGTAAATCATCCCAAAGCAACAGAAATCCAGAGCTATGATGACTGACTTCACAGCTTCTTCTCATGCTGAGCTGCCGTCACTTTTACAGCAACGACTGACAGAAAGATGTCAAAGGAGAAGGTTTGAAGGGCGACTGAAACACAGGAGTTTGCACAGATCTGCAGAACAAGAGGATCTATCTGGATCGATCTGGATTAATGTAGCTCTCTCACGATCGCAGGAGAAACTGCAGAATTCAAGCTTCAGAGGCGGAGAAGTGACATGCTTTCTGTCACCTTTTGGACTAAATGCTGTAATAAAACTTTAAGCCCTTGAACTTCAGCTGAAATCCTCGCTGTAAAGAGCTGCAGATCCCAGTTGAACAGAATGACGGCAGCTTAAAGCAGGCGTCTGCCTCTCGTTTCATCAAAGGACACCTCAGAGTTCGCACTGCCTTTCAGCTTTGGCTGAAACGCTTTCTGTTGGTCACCTCTCACACTTTCTGAGAATCTTTCTGTTAAAAACTAACCTTTGAACCTTGAAGTTTGCATGAAAACGTTCGTTCCTCTGATTTATTCCCACTGAACTCTCCTGTCCCTGAATGCACCGCTGACATCACCTGCTGTAGTTTGGGTGGATGCTGCCCTTTTATTCATCTATTCCTGAGGGTTCAGGTGAGGACTCAGTTTACTCCTTTGCTCACCTGGATTCAGTTGACATCGTCATCCTTTTTCACAGCCGCGGCATCCTCAGACGTTTGCTACGGAGGGTGTTCAGGATTTCATTTGGAGCTCCTCCACCTGCTGTTTGGATAAATAAACATTCTTGACTTTGAATGGATCTGTGTCCTGAGGCCCTGACACAAAGGTCAGATGTAACTCTGGGGTCCCAAACCAGGCGTCCTCCGGGTTGAAATCCCGTCCATGAACTCCATGAACTCCATGTTAGCAGTGGCCAGTTTATCCCTCTTGTTGCACACAGTTCTTAAAGATAACCGAGGCCTGGCAGCTCCTTCAGAGCAGCAACACTCACAGCTTCACCTCACAGTGATGGGAAATGATTCATCACTCTTTCATCGGGGGGATACCGTCTGGAGTGGAAACCACCAGCTTCTTTTGGCATTTATCACATCCTGTCTGTCCGGCTGTCACTCTTCAGCTCTCCTCTCTAAGCTTTCATTCTTTAATCGCCTGTTTTTGATTCTTACCGCCACCTTTAACTCTTTCTACGTGTGATTCTTGCCAATCCACTGATCTCTTCTCCTCATTTATTCCCCTCACTGTTTTTCACTTATCTAACCTTTATGTTTCTGTCTGTTGTACCTATTCAGTTCCACCTGTTAATGCTGTTTAATGAGCTACTGTGGATGAAAAATAATCCTCCAGATGGAAAATACTGTTCCCACATGAAGAGTCGGCATCATGAACAACACAAGAAGCTGAAAGAAGTCGAACACACAAAATAAACTGGTTATTTAAGCAGAAAACATTTGTCAACGACAGGTTTTTAATTATGTTAACTGTGGCCGACTCTTTAACTAATTTTCTGAATAGAATCTGTAGATTTAACTCTATAATAAATCATTTAATTACTCCTGTCTGTCACATCTGGGCCCAAAACAGATCTACTTGGCAAAGGAATTAGACTGAAATCAGCGCTCTGTGAGACTGAGAGAAGGTCTTTCAGGCAGGTGAAAGTGAACCACAACCACAGCTGCCTTCATCACAAAAAGTCATCTTTACTGGGTGGCAGAGTTTTTAGATTTTGGTTTTCTATCTTAAAAAGTGAAAGAATATTCAGATGAAGAGGAGCTGAATGAGTTTTGCTTACAGCTAAAATGCAGCAACAAAGACGCTGAAGCTACGACCAGCTCAGAAAATCAGAGCAGGTCACACCCCGGTACCATAGGTGGCGCTGTCCCCATTTCCGCCACTTCCTGTTGACGTCTTCACCCCCAACAACAACTGTCACGATCTACATTCTGTTCCATGTCTCGTCATTTCCTGTTTTATTTTGAAATCACAAACCTTCTCCTCTGGTTTCAGGTTTCTTGCCCTTCCTCCCGTGTCAAGCGTCTCATTGTCTTCCCTGATTCAAAGTGTTTCCACCTGTTCCCCTTTGGTCCCTCGTGTGTTCAGATAGTCTGCGTTTCCCTTGCCTCGTCGCCAGTATTTTTGTCTCCTTTTGAGCTTCATTACCAACCATCTGTCTTGTCCCATGTTCCATAGAAACCACGAGCCTGCAGTGCTGTCTTGTCTGTAGTTTGTTCCATAGCTTTAGTTTATTTATTGTAACGGTAAGTTTCACAGCCTTGTGTGTTCCTCCATTTTTAAGGAGAGATTTTTGTTCTAACCTGTCATAGTCATCTCCGTTAAAGCAGAGCTTTAAGTTAAAGTTAAATTATCATAGAGCCTCTGTTTTGTAAAGAGTGCCTCTTTTGTTTTATTCCGCCTCATTAGGAGAGCGAGTCTTTGTTTTGTTATTCATAGCTTTTCTGTTTTCCTCCCAGCGTGGAGAGTTTTATGTTTTGTAAATTTCAGAGCTTTGCTCCTTCTCCACGATACGCTTAGGAGTTTTAAGCCTTTAAGCTCGTTTCTTTTGCGCTGCCAGGAGATCGCCCTGCATTGCCGTGTTTATAATAAACCTTCTGAACCCAAGAGACCCTGCATCTGTGTCCTAAGTCCCACGAGGTACCTAAAAACCTAAACTGTGACACAGATTAACTGGATTACAGCTACAGTTGGGTTCTGCTCCTTATCTGAGGGTAATTATCCTTGGATATATGGCGGTGAATGAATGGAATCACTGGCACAAAGCATGTCATACCCCGGTACCATAGGTGGCGCTGTCCCCATTTCAGCTATCGCTAATAGAGCCACTTCCTGTTGGCGTCTTCACCGCCAACAACAACAAACTCAGGCATTCAGAAAGATGGCGAACAAAGAGCGAGATGAAGCTGCGTCCCTCTCCATCTGTGATGAGCTGGTTATGGAACAGACGATGCACAACGGCGCATTCTCCATCGCGTTGTTTCTTTCTTTCTGACGACAGCAACAGGAATATCGTCTCCTTCCACTTCCGGGTGACGATCCCGGGAAAAAATCTGGAGCATGCTCAGAACGCTCGATCCGGTCGAGTTATCTCGGGTCTTAACCCGATCCCATCTGTTTTTTGTCAGATTAATCTTGTTACATGAGCTGAATAACTCAGTTTTATTGTAATTTAGCCATTAATCCGATCCGATTGCCTGCATCTAGCCGCACTGACTGTGATGGAGAGTTGAGGATCACCACCAACACCTGGTAGTTTTCCAAACTTCCACCAGAGGCAGCTGGGAATAACAGACTGGATTGATACTCTCCGTCCTGCTGAGACTTCGGACAAACCCACCATGAAAAAGTAAGTTTAACGCAGCCAAAAGGTGACTGAACTGATCGATATCTGCAGTGAAGCTTTGGGAGTTCATATCGAAGTCTCAGCCCTGTTGGTGCAGTTCGTTTGACCTGATCTGAGACCCGTCATCCACCTTTTCTTTGACTGACAGTCCTAAAAAGCAGGTGATTTATTTCTGCTTTTCTCAGAGTTGATAATAACGCTCATTTCCACAGAAATGGTGTGAAGAGATACAGCTAAAAAAGGTATAAAACAGGGTGGAAACACAGCGTAAGACACAGATTGGGCAGTTTAATGTCTCCAGTGGGACAGAAGTATAACTCAGCTGATTTATTTACACTCGCTCCTTCGGGTAAACGCAGCCGGCCGACTCGCTGACCTTTGCAGATCAAGGCCTCATCCTCATGAAACAGCCGAGGAACCTACCGCTAAGAAGCAGTCAGCTCCCATGGTGCATTGCTGCAGCAGCAAAAATACCTGCAGCCGTGAGGAGAAACACAAACAGCTTTCCTGTCTCATCTCTATCAGATGCTGGAGGATTCAACAGCTGTTGGCATTCTGCAGATTTCTGAAACACACTTCAGACGCCTGCTGCAAGAAGAAGGTAAATCCATCATTTAAACTCCTGTTTTCAACACAAATCATCCAGTAATTCCTTCATTTCTCCTCTGACAGCATCTTCAGCTCGTATCTTTGTTAGATGATGAGATAATTCAGTCGTCCTCCATCTTAAATCCCTCATTAGACTGAGCAGGCCTGTGATTCGGCTGATCTGCTGACTCAGACTGCAGGTCACATGTTCTCATGATGGAGCCACACCGGTCAGAGAGATGCATTTTAAACAGGGGAAGGTTCCTGGTTCTGATCCCAGCTGGCTTCTTTCTGTGAGTTTGCATGTTCTCCAGGTGCAGGTGTTCAAATGATCGTGTCCTCGCTGCTCATGAAGCTGCTTTGGCTCTTAATATTTAGTGAAAACTGGATAATGTGGACTCTGATCTCCATCTTTTAGGAGGTCTGTGCTGGACTTTAGAGTCAAACTGATCCCTGAAACAGCAAAACTGGGAGCATCAGCTGTAAATATCACAGCTTTGTGTCATTAATTATTCACTGAACCTCTTACATTTGCATTTTTTTCAGATTTTCCACCTGTTTTTAATCTGAAAAGTGAAAATATGAAAGCTGTAAAAGCATCTGCTGATGAACCTGAGCATCTTCAGTCCTCATGCTGCTGGACGGGACAAAAGGACGAGGCGAGGGGCTCCAGGGAGGAAGCGGCAGTCCTGCCTCACTCAGAGGGTTTATTTCACTGCTGATGCTCCAGATGCTCCAGATGCTCACGGTCCCACAGAGTGGAAGCTCACGCGGTGGCATGTAGTTCACCTAAAGGCCACCCGGGTCATCAATATTGATGGTTTTCTAAGTTGGACACCTTTAACGCGAGTTAACTGGATATTGGATGGCTGCTCTGACCCGAGCCATGAATATTTCACACAGCTCAGCTCCTGTCTGCTTTCACAGTCTGTCAGGAGTTAACTTTCCTGCTTCTGCACAGCAACTTTTCCATAGAAATACAAACTCAGGGCCTCCTTTATCTCAGCGATGCCTGGGTTGGGCCGTCAGGACCTTAATGAGACTCCGACTGTCTGCAGAGTTGCTTCCAGTTTGTCAGGGACCGGCAGAACACAGATGCTGGGTTTTTCAGGTGGTTTAATGAAGATTCTCCAGAACAGAGGCTGTGAAAACCTGAAGCACTCTCCTCAGTAACTGTATTAGAGGATGGTGCAGCTGTGGAAATGATCAAAAACTCTCTCCACTCCAGGAGGAAAACAGAAGAGGCTGTGAACTGTAACAAATAACTAACAGCTCTCCTGATGAGGCAACAAAGACGATGGAGCATAAAACTCTCCACGAAGGGAGGCACCATAAAACTCTTATAACTCTCCTTTAAAGGAGGCGTAACGATCTCTATAAACCAAGACAACAGCTCTCCTCTGGCAGAGGTTCTATGAAACATTAATGGAAACCAAAATCTCTCCTAAATGGAGGAACAGAACAGGAAACTTCTGTGGTTTAAACTCAGTCTATGGAAAGGTTCTGCAGGATCGCTCCACTGCAGCCTCAGAGGACTCCAAGCTATGGGTTTGTTTGCTATGGGACGAAGAACAGGAAACATGAGGTGGAACAACAGGTGGAAACACTTTGGAATCACCTGAAACGAGAGTTAACTTTTCAAAATAAAACAGGAACTGACGAGAAAAGACAGGAATCTAAACAAAATGTGTCAAGAGTTGTATTTTCAGACTCCGAATCAAGTTTGTTGCCAGGTTTGCACTGACAAGGAATTTGACTTGGAGTAGTTGAGTATTACATATAGACAGGATATTTATGTATATATACAGAGTTTATAATAAGGAGCTATAAATGCAGACACCCAACAGGATGAAGTGCTCCCAAATAAATAAAGAGGGTTTATAACACAATAATAATACTGTTATTAATGTCCAAACAGGAACTAGCAACATGTTTCCATCCAAAAGGGATTCAAATCATTGGGAAATGCGAATCACGTGTGTTTCCATCAAAAGAACGGACTCAGGTTGGCATGACAACCAGCCCGTAAACATTTTACTGGCTTCCCGACCCGGAGATGGAGGGAGGACTTGAATCCTTATTAAGTGAAGCTGTCAGCCCAGTCAGAGGAGTTATTTACTGCCCTTAACTGCGAATCAAACCTCTCGAATCAACCAAAACCCGACCCAAACTAAACATAAGAAAGAACAGACCATACCTGACCCAACATGCCCCCCAGCTCCTGGTGCAGGCCATGGTCATCTCCCACCTTAACTACTGCAACGCTCTCCTAACTGGTTCCCTAACTGGTCTCCTAACTGGTCTCCAGCCTGTGAAACCTCTGCAGATGGTCCAGAACGCGGCGGTGCGTCTGGTCTTGGATCAGCCTAAAAGAACACGTCCCCCCTCTGTTCATTGAGCTCCTCTGGCTGCCCTTAGCATCAGATCCAAGTCCCTGATGTTAGCTACAAAGAGCTTAATGGAGCGGCTCCATCTACTTGAATGCTCTTGCAAAGGCTTCTGTCCCAACTGGGTCCCTCCGTTGGTCCCAGGATTGTCGTCTAGCAGCTCCTACACCACGCCTAAGACAATCCAAACTCTGTTCATGTGTCGTCCCACGATGGTGGAATGACCTACCGAGCGCTACCAGAACAGGGGCGTCCCTGTCTATCTTCAAGAAGCTCCTGAAAACCCAGCTCTTCAGAGAGCATCTCCTATCCCAGCACTTACCTTGTACTTCCCTCCCCCCTCTATCTCTGCACTTTATCTTTCTGCTCTTCCTTCTATGCCTGCACCCTATCTCTGCTCTGTCCCCTCTGACAGAGTCGGACTCCTGGGTTCCTTCTATGGAGCTTATTGTTAGCTTTTTATAAAGCTGTTATATCTTCATTTGTAAGTCTCTTTGGATAAAAGCGTCTGATAAATACAGAAACATAAGTATTATCACTGTTTCTGATGTTCAGCTGTGCAGTGGATCTAATGTAGGTTTAATTAAATCATAATCAGATTGTTCTCTGTAATAAGTAAGAATCTGAATACAGTGTTCAATGTGCAGCTAATCTGAGTCTTATCTTATTATCTTATTATTATAAGATCAATATTCAGAATAACAGCTGCACACATAGCTGCTGTAATGTCTCAGGAACCATTTTAAAGCTGCTCCGTCGGGTTAAACAAATTAAAACTGGACTTTTTCACATTAATACAGTCAAAGAAAATGGAAAAAACACCATTTGTTGGATTTGACTCAGAGGGCTGCAGGCGAAGGATGTTTTCAGCACGAGAAACGCTTCTCCAACACGTGACAGAGCACCTGAAATTCAGCATCTGAACAGTTTGGACACTTTCCACCAACTATAAACGCTTGTAGGTTTAATTCTGAGAAAAGTCCTGGATCCTGGGCTCCTCCTGCAGATAACTGAGAGCGCGTTTATCATTCCGACCGCAGGCTTCATTCGAGACATCCTCCCCGACAGAGATGAGCCCTTTAACCGGCTGTTTTCCTCTCAGCACACGGAGAATTAAACGTTTCTGATTCTGCAGGCTGCCAGTGAGTCATGAACCAGACATTCAGAGATGCCAATGGGCCCCAAGTGGAGCCGATGTGCCATAAATACTCCAGATCTGACGCTTCAGCTTTGAGAATCAGGAGAAATTTAATAGATGAGCTCAACAACCCTCTGAGGGTGGAGGCAGAGCTGCCTGCGCTTTACAAGGATGATCCTGACAGAACAAAACAAGAGATGAAAGCAAAGTTTATCAAGCAGCCGGATGCTTGATTCCAGCAAGCATTTATTTCCCTGCTGGACTTCTTCCAGCCACAGCTCAATCTAATTTCATTACTTTTAGCCGTGCCTGCTTTGGACTTTCCATTAATTGCTGCTTTCCTCTTGCAGGGTCATGTCCAATCACTGCTTCTCTCTCTTCTCCACTCACCCTTTTCTATTCCTCAGCATCGTTCTTTTCCTCTGCACCTTCTCTCCTCGGCTTTGGCTTTCCCCAAAAAGACATTTTGTGCCACTAAAGCCCCTCGGTGATGATTTCTCTATCAATGCCTCAGGGGGAAAAGCCGAGAGAAAAATCGATTCAACAAACAATGGTGGAGAGAAGTAGTTTCTTTAAGTCCTTTTCCGGCCAATCCCCCCCCCCCCCCCCCCCCCCCCCCCCACACACACACAAAGCCTTTCCTTCAGCAGCTGCAGAGGGCTTCACTTCTTCTGGGTCAGGATGATATGACCTCTGGTCTTTGCTCACTGCAGTGGCTTCTCCTAACGTGAGTCACTCAGAAAATATGCAACCGACTTGGATTTGACAGATAAATCAGTGGTGAAAGCTTCCTTTCACCATCTGCAGCAGAAAGTTTATTAGCTGGAGCAGCTGGTGAGCTCCAAAAACAGCTAAATGTGCCTAAAAGAGACAGCAGCCAGATGATGGAGCACCAGCTCAGATACAATCCTGGTTAATGACAGTCAAACAGAGCTGCTGAAAGCACAGATTTCTGTACTAAGGCCAAAACTAAAGTAAAACCTGCATTACAGGAGCTCTCCTCTAACTTAAATCCCTCAGATTCAGCCGTCAGACCTCTTCCTCCTGTGTTTCAGCACTGCTGTCGGAGCGTTGCTCCATATTTCTGGGTCTGTACTGTCCTAATGCACTTCCATTAGTCATATATATGGTGGCTCCGTCCTTATTCAGGAGCAGGAATTACCCCAAAGTCTGGAGTCTTCTGCTGGACTGCAGCCCTGTGTATTAAATAGATATAAATGTATATATATATACATATATATGGTGGCTCCGTCCTTATTCAGGAGCAGGAATGACCAGGGAGTCTGGAGTCTTCTGCTGGACTGCAGCCCTGTGGGCTGAATGCAGCAAACCGTTAAAAACGGACTCGATCGGTTAAAGATGAACAGTCTCCAGCTCTGACTGTGACATCATCAGGTGTTAACCAGGTGAGGCTGGCCCCATCAGATACTGAAAGCACTGGCTGGCCCAACTGGACCTTTAAGAAACGAAGCCCAGGTGCAGAAAGGAAGGAGGACCAGGTGGATCATTATCTCTGCAGGACTAATCTGACCTTTCAGTCTGCAGTGCCTGCATTATGCTGCTGCTGGAGGTTTACATTCCTTCCTTTAATGTGAACAAACCACCTTCCAGCTGCCTCCCACCGAGGCCGATGTGGCTCAAACTGGCCAGAAGTGGTGGGTGAACATGGCGTCTGAAGCTCTACTTTAAAGCTTTAACACACTGACAGACAGAGATTAATGTGGTCCTTTAAAACGTCTTTGTTTGGGCTCTAAATCTCCTCTGGTTTCCTGTCTCTGCTTCTCTGCCTCTTTACAGAAAGCTGCAGCCCGCCTCATCTGGATGGGAAGCCATTTGGGCTCCAATCGTCACGCTAATTATCCATTAAGCTTGTTATCATTGTCGAGGACCTTCAGGCAAGTTAAGAGCTGTGCAGCTCGTTAGTGGCCTTTGGTCTCATTAGGGGCTCATTAGAGGCTATCAGGGTCAGACAAACAGCTGGATGGCTGCTCACGGTTCAATCAGGAAATGATTCTGCTGTTACCAAACCGATGTGATGGGCTCTGAGATGGACAAACAGGAGGAGGTCCTGCAGCTGTGCAGCTTCCTCTCACATCACCAGACCGCCTCAGTCGTCCAACAGACGGCGTCTTTCTTCAGGTTTGACTTTTGTAAACAGAGCAGAATTCAAACAGCATTTTAAAAAGCTGCTTTGAGTTGGAGGATAACCAAAGAATGTCATTAATGACCTTTTGAGATGGGATTTGTTTTGAACTGGGTCTTTTCTTCTCTTTAAATGATTACATCCAGAATGACTTCCTGTTATTCTCTGGTTTCATGCTGCTGCGTTCTATGACTCTGAAATGCTTCCAGTCTGAGGTAAACTAACATCCTGCAGATCTGTGTGGGAGCTGAAACACCTGGAGGCACCACTGGGCCCCTGAGCTCTGTTTGCAGCTTCTCCAGGTCTGGTTCTGACTCTGGGAACTGATAAAGAACCGGATCCAGATGACCTGAGGGGTCTGGGAGGTTCATAGTGGGTCAGGAGGTCAGAGGTCAGAGCTTTATAGACCAGCATCAGAACTTTAAAGTCTATCCTCTGATGGACCGGCATCAGAACTTTAAAGTCTATCCTCTGATGGACCGGCATCAGAACCTTAAAGTCTATCCTCTGATGGACCGGCATCAGAACTTTAAAGTCTATCCTCTGATGGACCAGCATCAGAACTTTAAAGTCTATCCTCTGATGGACCGGCAGCCGGTGGAAAGACCTCACAGCTGGACTGAGCTGCTCCACTTCTTTGGTCTCAGTAGGACTCCAGCAGCTGAGTTCTGGATGAGCTGCAGGTGTCTGACTGACTTTTTAAAGATGCTTTTACAATAATCAAACCCACTAAAGATGAATGCATGGACCGGTTTCTCCAGGTCCTGCTGAGACAGCAGATCTTTACTGAAGCTAAGGTTCAACACACAGATCACCTGAGATCTGAGAGGTCCGATACCTGCAGAAGAGCCTCACTTTGTCTCACTTTGTCTCACTTTGTCTCACTTTGTCTCGTTTTGTCTCACTTTGTCTCGTTTTGTCTCACTTTGTCTCGTTTTGTCTCACTTTGTCTCGTTTTGTCTCACTTTGTCTCGTTTTGTCTCACTTTGTCTCGTTTTGTCTCACTTTGTCTCGTTTTGTCTCACTTTGTCTTGTTTTGTCTCACTTTGTCTTGTTTTGTCTCGTTTTGTCTCGTTTTGTCTCACTTTGTCTCGTTTTGTCTCGTTTTGTCTCGTTTTGTCTCGTTTTGTCTCGTTTTGTCTCGTTTTGTCTCGTTTTGTCTCGCTTTGTCTCGTTTTGTCTCGTTTTGTCTCACTTTGTCTCACTTTGTCTCGTTTTGTCTCACTTTGTCTCGTTTTGTCTCACTTTGTCTCGTTTTGTCTCACTTTGTCTCGTTTTGTCTCACTTTGTCTCGTTTTGTCTCACTTTGTCTCGTTTTGTCTCGTTTTGTCTCGTTTTGTCTCACTTTGTCTCGTTTTGTCTCACTTTGTCTCGTTTTGTCTCACTTTGTCTCGTTTTGTCTCGTTTTGTCTCGTTTTGTCTCGTTTTGTCTCGTTTTGTCTCGTTTTGTCTCGTTTTGTCTCGTTTTGTCTCGTTTTGTCTCGTTTTGTCTCGTTTTGTCTCACTTTGTCTCGTTTTGTCTCACTTTGTCTCGTTTTGTCTCGTTTTGTCTCACTTTGTCTCGCTTTGTCTCGTTTTGTCTCGTTTTGTCTCGTTTTGTCTCGTTTTGTCTCGTTTTGTCTCGTTTTGTCTCACTTTGTCTCACTTTGTCTCGCTTTGTCTCGCTTTGTCTCGTTTTGTCTCACTTTGTCTCGTTTTGTCTCACTTTGTCTCGTTTTGTCTCACTTTGTCTCGTTTTGTCTCACTTTGTCTCGTTTTGTCTCGTTTTGTCTCGTTTTGTCTCGTTTTGTCTCGTTTTGTCTCACTTTGTCTCGCTTTGTCTCGTTTTGTCTCGCTTTGTCTCGCTTTGTCTCGCTTTGTCTCACTTTGTCTCGTTTTGTCTCACTTTGTCTCACTTTGTCTCGCTTTGTCTCACTTTGTCTCGTTTTGTCTCACTTTGTCTCACTTTGTCTCGTTTTGTCTCTAAATGAACAGCAAACTGCACACATGATCATTCTGACAGAAAAATCCTCCGGCTTCATGTGAGGAACCGTGTGGTGATCGAAAACAAAGTAATTAAAGCTCAAACTGCAGCTTCACAGACAGAACAGAACTCCCACCTCAGTGAAATAAAAGCTGAACGATCATTTCATTTCACGGAGAATTAAAAGTTCCCAAACTGTGTTCCATCTGTGAGTTACAGGCAGAACCAGGAAGCTTTCTCCACTTGTTTCACCTGAAAGAAGCACCAAAGAAAGGATAATACGGCTCCACCCACAGCAGCACCAACTTCAAGCCAAAACTAGTTTAAATTCACCAGATCAAGGTGGTCACCGTGCAGAAACTGGACCTTCGACTGGTGCCCTCCGCACCCGAGGACTGCGAGCCGTCCGGCCCACTTGGCCCGATCCGGAGCGCCTTCTGAGGTCAGAAGGAGGTGAAACAGTGACGCTGTTTAAGATGTTGGTGCACAGAAGACTGCAGGTGGATCAGCTCCTGACCCCTGACCTTTAGCCTTTATTCAAACAGGCCGACGGCGTCTCATTCTCCAGAGGAACCACTTTTCAGCTCCAACCAAGTCCCTTTAATTCAGTTCATCTGTCTCAGGAGGGAAGCTGTGTTTTACTCTTTAGTCTTCTTCTAAAACCTGATTTTTATTGTTTCCCGGTTGCATGACTCATTCATTTAGCTGCAAAGTCAAGCTGGAGATACTGAATATTAAACCCAAACGGCGGAAACCTGAGCCACACTTCTTCTTCTGCTGCGCCATCATTAACATTCAGTTGACATATTCAGTAGAGTTTCCCACGGGGTTCACATACATATTGACTATGAGCCACACTTACTGCTCCTCCTTCAGCAGCACATCACTAATCATCTTGTATGATTACACATGATGCTGAGGGCAGGAAAACGGCTTTACTTGGTCACGCTGCAGGTTATTTACTCCACATTCACAGTAAAATGAAAAAAACTAGTCAAAAACATCAAGTCAGCTGCACTTTAATGATGTGATAATGTATTATGCTAATGATTTGATGTTGGCTAATAAAACTTACATTGTTTGCTTTACTTTTTAATAAATATAGCAGTTTTTACACCCAAAGGAGACACATTCTGCCCTTTTAAAGAATTTGACACCATTTTCTGGTCTTATTTTCAGCTCTCTGACAGAACTGTGGAATTATATCAGTTTCCACTGGAGCTCAGAGAGGTTCAGCTATCGAGGCTTCAGCAGGACGTTGGTGAAGGGCTGAGGACACGCTGTCAGGCTGCTGTGGAGTTCAGGTGTGTTTACCTGTCATCCACATCTGGACAGCTGCTGTGATTTAATGCAGAAACACAGACACAATGAAGCTGTTCCTCCAGTCAGAAACACTCCAGCTCTATAGATACAGATAGTTACTGTATTTATCCCAGAGGGAAACAGGTTAGCAGTTAGCTGTAAGTTAGCAGTTAGCTGTGAGTTAGCAGTTAGCTGTGAGTTAGCAGTTAGCTGTGAGTTAGCAGTCAGCTGTGAGTTAGCTGTAAGTTAGCAGTCAGCTGTAAGTTAGAAGTTAGCTGTAAGTTAGCAGTTAGTTGTGAGTTAGCAGTTAGCTGTGAGTTAGCAGTCAGCTATGAGTTAGAAGTTAGCTGTAAGTTAGCAGTTAGTTGTGAGTTAGCAGTTCGCTGTGAGTTAGAAGTTAGTTGTGAGTTAGCAGTTAGCTGTAAGTTAGGAGCAGATGCTAGCAAACAATGCTTTCTCATCAACAGTAATGGACCAAGCCGGAGATGTGCACAGCGTAACTCGTAGTAATACATGTGAACCGTTAATTACTGCGTTTAAACATTTTGGATATATTAACCTCATTAAACATTTGTACCTGGAGACCTCCATCTTTATCAGAAACATGCCGATAATGTAACGTTAGCACAGCGAGAGTGAGGAGAGGACCGGTGCTGTGTTGGAAACACACCTTAAACACAGCTGCAGGTTGTCTGAGTTACAGAACGGAACCGTTCAACTAGAAAGCTTCAGCTAACAAAGTAATGTGGGGACAATAATGTTCATCTTTCAGAAAGGAACAGCAATAACTCCTTAGAAGTTGGTGTACGTCATCTTCATTAGCTAAGCTGTTAGCGTTAGCTTCAGCTAACAAAGTAATGTGGGAACAATAATGTTCATCTTTCAGAAAGGAACAGCAATAACTCCTTAGAAGTTGGTGTACGTCATCTTCATTAGCTAAGCTGTTAGCGTTAGCTTCAGCTAACAAAGTAATGTGGGAACAATAATGTTTATATTTCAGAAAGGAGCAGCAATAACTTATTTAGTGAGAGATAAAGCCTGAACACACATGCATCCATTGTATCTGGTCTTATCTGGTTTACACAGAGAAAGATATTAATACATTCAGGACAAAACTTCCTTCTTAACATAAAACCTGACCTGAAACTGATTAAATCCAGTCAACTTTCAGGTTTATGTGGAATAACAATCATAATATTAATGATATTTGTCAGAATGCTTACTTGTTTCTTTCTGTGCACTCAGTACCATTATTTAAATAATTTATATAGATATAAATATATTTATACGTTGTCCTTTATGTGTTCGTTTTCTCTCTGATTTTCTCAGCCGTTTCTTGCCCTCGGCCCTGCTGTAGCTGCTGTGAAAAGACTCAGAAGCCTTCATCAAAGTCATGTCGCTGTAAGTGGATTTCACATGCATTCAGCAGCACTTCATCACAGCCCTCAGTGACACATGTGCTACAGTTCCTGAGCAGCACAGTCAGTCCTTTAAATCAGCAGATGGGGAACACGCAACTGAAAAGCCAGACATGACTAATATTATGTTTCAGGGAGCTTGGCACGGACAGCCTGGTTGGCGTGTCGTGACTTCATCAAACAGCAGAGGGCTGACAGGCTGACAGGTGCGGCGTCGGCTGTCAGCTGACTGGTCGATCTGTGTCCCTGCTTCACCTGTGGTCATGAACTGTGGCTGAATGTGACTCCCAGGTGAGGTGTTTCACACATGTCTGACTGGGAGGAGGCCCTGGACACGCTGAAAAGATTATGTCTCTTTGAGATCATATTTGCGTCCCGTAGGAACGCTGTCAGAGATGGTCAGGGTGGGGGAGGTGGGGGGGGCACTGTTATCCAGACTCAAAGCTGAGTCTGTGACTCTGACTCTGTGACTCTGTGACCCTGTCACTCTATGACTCTGACTCGGTGAGGCTGTGACTCTGTGAGGCTGACTCTATGACTCTGACTCGGTGAGGCTGTGACTCTGAGGCTGTGACTCTGTGAGGCTGACTCTGTGACTCTGTGAGGCTGTGACTCTGTGAGGCTGTGACTCTGTGAGGCTGACTCTATGACTCTGACTCGGTGAGGCTGTGACTCTGTGAGGCTGTGACTCTGTGAGGCTGACTCTATGACTCTGACTCGGTGAGGCTGTGACTCTGTGAGGCTGTGACTCTGTGAGGCTGACTCTATGACTCTGACTCGGTGAGGCTGTGACTCTGAGGCTGACTCTATGACTCTGACTCGGTGAGGCTGTGACTCTGTGAGGCTGACTCTATGACTCTGACTCGGTGAGGCTGTGACTCTGTGAGGCTGTGACTCTGTGAGGCTGACTCTATGACTCTGACTCGGTGAGGCTGTGACTCTGTGAGGCTGTGACTCTGTGAGGCTGACTCTATGACTCTGACTCGGTGAGGCTGTGACTCTGAGGCTGACTCTATGACTCTGACTCGGTGAGGCTGTGACTCTGTGAGGCTGACTCTATGACTCTGACTCGGTGAGGCTGTGACTCTGTGAGGCTGTGACTCTGTGAGGCTGACTCTATGACTCTGACTCGGTGAGGCTGTGACTCTGTGACTGACTCTATGACTCTGACTCGGTGAGGCTGTGACTCTGACTCTGTGACTCTGACTCTGTGACTCTGACTCTGTGACTCTGACTCTGTGACTCTGACTCTGTGACTCTGACTCTGTGACTCTGACACTGTGACTGTGACTCTGACTCTGTGACTCTGACTCTGTGGTACTCTGACTCTGTGACTGTGACTCTGACTCTGACTCTGTGACTCTGACGCTGTGAGGCTGACTCTGTGACTCTGAGGCTGTGACTCTGAGGCTGTGACTCTGAGGCTGTGACTCTGAGGCTGTGACTCTGAGGCTGTGACTCTGAGGCTGTGACTCTGACTCTGAGACTCTGTGACTCTGACTCTGTGACTCTGTGACTCTGACTCTGTGGTTCTGTGACTCTGACTCTGACTCTGTGACTCTGACTCTGTGGTTCTGTGACTCTGACTCTGACTCTGTGACTCTGACTGTGACTCTGACTCTGTGACTCTGAGGTTCTGTGACTCTGAGGTTCTGTGACTCTGACTCTGTGACTCTGAGGTTCTGTGACTCTGAGGTTCTGTGACTCTGAGGTTCTGTGACTCTGAGGTTCTGTGACTCTGACTCTGTGACTCTGACTCTGTGACTCTGACTCTGTGACTCTGACTCTGTGACTCTGACTCTGTGACTCTGACTCTGTGACTCTGACTCTGTGACTCTGACTCTGTGACTCTGACTCTGTGACTCTGACTCTGTGACTCTGACTCTGTGACTCTGACTCTGTGACTCTGACTCTGTGACTCTGACTCTGTGACTCTGACTCCGAGACTCTGACTCCGAGACTCTGACTCTGAGACTCTGACTCTGAGACTCTGACTCTGAGACTCTGACTCGAGCCATGCAGACGGGAACAACTCACCTGCTGACACTGAAACTCTGAGGATGCACAGAGCTGGAGCTGAACGTGCTTCATGCCTGTTTTCTGCTTCCACTGCACCATGAAACATGTTATTTCCTTCCTGCTCTTCAACTCATTTCTCCTGACCGCAGATCCCTCTGTCAGAGGAGAAACTGAATAAGCCTTAATAACCAGTGAAAGACTCTGATGACGCATGAATCACCGCCATGATTGGCAATTAAAAGCCTAATTTTCTCTGATTTTATTTTAGCTTCGCATGCCCCCGCCTTACGTCAACATTATGCCATGAAATTAAGCCGCGGTGAAGACTTCCTCCCTGCTCTGGATCCAAGGTCAGCTCTGTGGAAACAACAAGGAAATGCCTGAATCTCGCTGGATTTTGGGATGTAAACAGGAGCTGACAGGCCGGGCTCCCTCAGGGCGGCACAAAGACTGATGGGCCTTTCATGGGAAATTTGTCCACAAAATCTAGAAAGCAGACAAACTGCATTGACATCCAGTTCGTGCAAAGAGCTGGAACACTGTGTGACACGCAAATAAAACTGCTTTTCATTAAAAATAGAACCAATACCACAAGTTAAATGTTGAAATTGAGCAATTCCACTGTTTCTGTGAAGACTTGTGCCCATTTTTAATTAAAGGCAGGCAAGGGCGTAACCATGGTTTAGACATTGGGGGGGGTCCAAGAAAAACAAAATGGTTGAGTGCATTATCTACAATTCTTTATTTATATATGAAGAATTGGACATTTAGAACATAGTTTAGAGGACTACATTGACCATGTAAGTTCACATCTAAAGGAATAGTGTAATTTCTCCGAGACAATGACTGCCCCCCCACTTTGTTTTGGTTAGTTGCTTACTGTTTACTGACCTTAAACACACCTACCAATTACAGTTATGCTCTTCCAGTAGTTCTGTAGCAAATAGGACAGCTTCCAATGGAAAACCACCAAATACCCAAAGCATGTTTATGGAAATATTTTAATAAGGACAACTGATGATGTAACAAATTACAGACTTTTACTTTAACAAAAAATGTGCTGAGGACTTTTAAGTTAATTTCTATTGTGTCAATGTCTCAAAATGTGCATTAACAATGAAAAGTCTAATAGTCTAATGTTATTTTTGTTTTAAGTTGTTTTATTTTGAAAGGGGGCGGAAGTTTATTTTGTTGATTCTGTGTTGGATTTCCTGTTCTGGTACAATCTGCTCTGTTGAGCAGCGGCTCCGTCAAAAGTAGAAGTCCAACGTAAAGATAAGGAGAGCCGCTGCTGAGACGGCGGCGCAGCCGTTACGTTCCCATGGTAACACACGCAAGCGCGCCCGGTGGGTCACTCTCATTGGCTAGAGTGTTAGCGACCGCGGCGCAGCCGTTACGTTCCCATGGTAACACACGGAAATAAACTGAAAATAAACAAGACATAACAAGAGACCGATCCCTGGACAGGGTTCATAAAAGGAGAACATGCATTTTACATAATTTCTTCTGTATATTGGGGGGGACAGGTTGGTATTTTCTCAATATTTGGGGGGGACACGACCCCCCCAAAGAAGGCGTGGTTACGCCATAGAAGGCAGGACTTATTTAAGATAAGTGAAACAGGGAAAAGTCGTGTGGCACGACCAAAAAGATGTGGAGGGTTCACTTTCTCTATAGAATTGCAAAGAATTTCATCATCTGACGTTGATAAAATCATTAAAAGTTTCAGAGAAATCTCTCAGCTAAAGGAAGGAGGCTGAAGCTGAAGTGTGCCGGAGCTCAGGAGAGGTTCTGAGAAGCTTCCTCAGTGAACAGATCCTCCCAGATGCAGGTAAAACTTTATTAAAACTCTGTTAGCGGCATTAATTCTCCTGGATGACCTGTCATTTTCTACTCATTTTGTCCCAAACACCTCAGAGTTCACAGTTATCCTGGGTGGCGCTGCCTTGGCCTCCTGGGCTCCAGAGAGGAACCTCAGAGCCATTTTTCACCAGAATTTGTCTTCTAATCTGTGTATTAAACAGGCCTCGGGAGCTGCTTCTTTCATCTGCGTTGTATTGCTGAAATCAGGACCCTGATGTGTCATTTTAGATGGAAAACAGCTGCTTCTGGTCTCCTGAAACTCTTTCTTTTGATCCAAAATGCCGGTGCCAGAGTCCTGCGAACAGAGGCCACATCTCGCCTGCTTCGGCCTCTCTGCTTTGGCTCCCATGTGTCCAAAATCCCTCCGAGCCTTAGCAGGCTACCGCTGGGGGATTTTAACCCACGCCAGCTGCATCATTCAGCCTTCGGTGCCTTTCTTTGTTTCATGAGGAAACAAAGGAGAAGTTCTTCATCTTTCTATGTGTTGTTGGGCTTTAAAATACTTTGATGAGACGTACTTTTTATCATATCGGGTGAAACACACCGAATGATGGAGTTACAATAATCTGCCTTAGTGTCTTTGGGTTAAAGGCAAAGCTCCAACTCTAACTCCAGCCACTGGAAGCTGTCGTTTTCAGAACTGAAAGGTCTGCAGAGCCTTTAGTTTTCAGCTCCCCCTTCAGAGGAGACACAGAAGCAGCCGTTCTGCTGTTAAAGAGCAGCTCAACATGCTCTGTTTTCTCATTTTTTCCTGTTTTCTCCGTCCAAAGAGCCCCGAGATGAGCATCGTGAGGAAGAAACGCTGCAGCTGAAGAGGCGTCTCGGACGGTGTGGCGTGCACAGTGCACGGTGTGACGTGCACTAATGTGTTCAACTGTATAAACAGATGTTTTTAAAGCAGAAATACTGCAAACATGGGCTGAAACCTTTCGTCCAGACAGAAGCTAACAGGAGAAACTGAAGAACTGAAGCAGAGGAATCAAACGAGATGAGTTTATTTCATCAGTAAAATCAACTAAAATGCTGCTGTTTCTGATCCAAAGAAGGTTAAACTGCATGTAAACAACAGATAATAATAATAAGCCTGGAAGGGCTGGAACCTGCAGCTTTTATTTTATCTCTGACTCATTCTAGTTCCGTTACTAATGGTCATAAAGTGTTCATTCCTTCACTCACTCATTCACTCATTCACTCATTCATTCACTCATTCATTCCTTCATTCCTTCCTTCATTCATTCATTCCTTCATTCCTTCATTCATTCACTCATTCATTCATTCATTCATTCATTCCTTCCTTCATTCATTCATTCCTTCATTCCTTCATTCATTCACTCATTCATTCCTTCCTTCATTCATTCATTCCTTCATTCATTCATTCCTTCACTCATTCACTCATTCATTCATTCACTCATTCACTCATTCATTCATTCACTCATTCATTCATTCATTCCTTCACTCATTCATTCCTTCACTCATTCATTCATTCATTCATTCACTCATTCACTCATTCACTCACTCACTCACCCTTCCTTCCTTCATTCCTTCATTCCTTCCTTCATTCATTCATTCCTTCATTCCTTCATTCATTCACTCATTCATTCATTCATTCATTCATTCCTTCCTTCATTCATTCATTCCTTCATTCCTTCATTCATTCACTCATTCATTCCTTCCTTCATTCATTCATTCCTTCATTCATTCATTCCTTCACTCATTCACTCATTCATTCATTCACTCATTCACTCATTCATTCATTCACTCATTCATTCATTCATTCCTTCACTCATTCATTCCTTCACTCATTCATTCATTCATTCATTCACTCATTCACTCATTCACTCACTCACTCACCCTTCCTTCCTTCATTCATTCATTCCTTCATTCCTTCATTCATTCACTCATTCATTCATTCATTCATTCATTCCTTCCTTCATTCATTCATTCCTTCATTCCTTCATTCATTCACTCATTCATTCCTTCCTTCATTCATTCATTCCTTCATTCATTCATTCCTTCACTCATTCACTCATTCATTCATTCACTCATTCACTCATTCATTCATTCACTCATTCATTCATTCATTCCTTCACTCATTCATTCCTTCACTCATTCATTCATTCATTCATTCACTCACTCACTCACTCACTCACTCACTCACCCTTCCTTCCTTCATTCCTTCATTCCTTCCTTCCTTCATTCACTCCTTCCTTCCTTCCTTCCTTCCTTCATTCCTTCCTTCCTTCACTCATTCCTTCATTCACTCCTTCCTTCCTTCCTTCCTTCACTCATTCTTTCCTTCCTTCCTTCACTCATTCCTTCCTTCCTTCATTCACTCATTCCTTCATTCATTCCTTCCTTCACTCATTCCTTCCTTCCTTCCTTCCTTCCTTCCTTCACTCATTCCTTCCATCCTTCCTTCACTCATTCCTTCACTCATTCATTCCTTCCTTCATTCATTCACTCATTCCTTCATTCCTTCCTTCCTTCACTCATTCATTCCTTCCTTCCTTCCTTCCTTCCTTCCTTCCTTCACTCATTCATTCCATCCTTCCTTCACTCATTCCTTCACTCATTCATTCCTTCCTTCCTTCCTTCACTCATTCCTTCCTTCCTTCCTTCACTCATTCATTCCTTCCTTCCTTCCTTCCTTCCTTCATTCACTCTTTCCTTCCTTCCTTCCTTCATTCACTCCTTCCTTCCTTCCTTCCTTCCTTCCTTCAGTCTTTCCTTCCTTCCTTCCTTCCTTCACTCATTCCTTCACTCATTCATTCCTTCCTTCCCTCCTTCCTCCATCCCTCCCTCCTTCCTTCCTTCCTTCCTTCCTCCCTCCCTCCCCTCACTGGCTGCAGCTGCTACAGTCTCCTTCTGTTGGGTTTCTCCTCAGCTCAGTGGTTTAATCTGTTAAATTCTTCTTTTGTAATTCATTCCAACACTAATTATCTTCACGGTGTGTCATGAAGGGAGTTATTAGAGGAGTAGAAGCAAAGAGAAAGACAAAAAGCCTCATTTGTTCGTCTCATTGTGTCGAACATCTGCATGATGTAGCTGGGCTCATATCCACTTGATCCGTCTTTAAGAGAAGCTTTTCTTTACTCTTTTCCCCTCCTCTTGAATCCGGGCCTCTGGGGTTCTGCTACTTTTAGGGATCTCGGACCGCCGTAGTTCTTCATCACTGAGCTGTTCCACGCCTCCAGAGGTCAGGTGATGCAGTCACCTGACCTCAGTACATGCACAGCTGGTTAGTTTCAGTGGAGCCACAGAAACAAACCCGAGCAGAACCACCGGTTCTGACTGGTTCCTCTGAGACGGAGCTCAGTCACAGCAGATGTCCCGTTGCTTCTTCTTCTGTGGTTTTGCTCAGGGATTAACAGGCAGCAGCTCAGACCCACCGACCCAGCAGACAGCACTGATCCAGAACCAGCACCGATCCAGAACCAGCACTGATCCAAAACCAGCAGCTGATCCAGAACCAGCACTGATCCTAAACCAGCAGCTGATCCTAAACCAGCAGCTGATCCAGAACCAGCAGCTGATCCAGAACCAGCAGCTGATCCAGAACCAGCAGCTGATCCACAACCAGCAGCTGATCCAGAACCAGCAGCTGATCCAAAGTCAGCAGCTGATCCAGAACCAGCAGCTGATCCAGAACCAGCAGCTGCTCCAAAACCAGCAGCTGATCCAAAACCAGCAGCTGATCCACAACCAGCAGCTGATCCAAATCCAGCAGCTGATCCAGAACCAGCAGCTGATCCAGAACCAGCAGCTGATCCAAAGCCAGCAGCTGATCCACAACCAGCAGCTGATCCAGAACCAGCAGCTGATCGAAAACCAGCAGCTGATCCAAAACCAGCAGCTGATCCAGAACCAGCAGCTGATCCAGAACCAGCAGCTGATCCACAACCAGCAGCTGATCCAGAACCAGCAGCTGATCCAGAACCAGCAGCTGATCCAGAACCAGCAGCTGATCCACAACCAGCAGCTGATCGAAAACCAGCAGCTGATCCAGAACCAGCAGCTGATCCAGAACCAGCACTGATCCACAACCAGCAGCTGATCCAGAACCAGCAGCTGATCCAGAACCAGCAGCTGCTCCAAAACCAGCAGCTGATCCAAAACCAGCAGCTGATCCACAACCAGCAGCTGATCCAAATCCAGCAGCTGATCCAGAACCAGCAGCTGATCCAGAACCAGCAGCTGATCCAAAGCCAGCAGCTGATCCACAACCAGCAGCTGATCCAGAACCAGCAGCTGATCGAAAACCAGCAGCTGATCCAAAACCAGCAGCTGATCCAGAACCAGCAGCTGATCCAGAACCAGCAGCTGATCCACAACCAGCAGCTGATCCAGAACCAGCAGCTGATCCAGAACCAGCAGCTGATCCAGAACCAGCAGCTGATCCACAACCAGCAGCTGATCGAAAACCAGCAGCTGATCCAGAACCAGCAGCTGATCCAGAACCAGCAGCTGATCCAGAACCAGCACTGATCCACAACCAGCAGCTGATCCAAAGCTAGCAGCTGATCATCAGCTGCTGACAGCCAGTCTGACTCCTCTCTCTCTTCTTCTTCTCTCTCTCTTCTTCTTCTCTCTTCTTCTTCTCTCTCTTCTTCTTCTCTCTCTTCTTCTTCTCTCTCTCTTCTTCTCTCTCTCTTCTTCTCTCTCTCTCTTCTTCTCTCTTCTTCTTCTCTCTCTCTTCTTCTCTCTCTCTCTTCTTCTCTCTTCTTCTTCTCTCTCTCTCTCTTCTTCTCTCTCTTCTTCTCTCTCTCTTCTTCTCTCACAGACTCAGCTTCTTCTTCTTCTTTCTTTGTCACACATCAGGTGGCGGTTCCTCTGAGCATCCTCCTGCTGCCTGTCTCTGTCCCTCTTCTTATTCAGAACACACCTGAATCACTGAGTGGTGTCAGTTCTGGCCACAGGACCGGAGATGGTTCATATTTAATGCTCAGAAACATGGCTGCACGTGGGGTCCCTCCTGCCGGATATGACCTGCAGGCTGGCTGTTCATGCGGGCCAGAACAGGAGGACATGTGACCTCAGAGAAGGTGGCGGTGGGGTGCATTTAACCGCCATCATTCACCCAGAACAGCTCTGAACATGGCGGAAAAAGGTCTTCATTCATCATCTTTGGTTTTGTACAGAAAGGACGAAACATTCACTGCGAATCCTCGTTCCCGAGGCTGGGCGGAGCCACGTGGAAAGAGAGTAAAACTTTGTTTTAAATCCTCTCCACTGAAGATCAGCTGTGATCTTTGGTCTCTTTGCCACCTGCGGAGCGCAGCTCTGATGCTCGGTGTGAACCAGCATCATCCGTCACTGGATGCGCTTCTTGACCTGCTGCTGGACGTCCTGCTCATTCACACATAAAGGCTGCACGTGCACGTGCTTCTCAGATTAAAAAAAAGAAGCCAGGGTTGCCCTTTTCCAGCTGAAACCCGTCGCTGTCAGCCCGATCTTGCCTTCATTTTCCAACAGCTTCTCGCTCTGAACTCGGCACCATTTTGCTGGAGATGTGACCGTCATCAGAAGCCTTTTCAGGGCCGTAAACAATACGAGTGACGCTAGTCTCTGCTGCCTAATCACGATGTTTTCCTAACCCTAACCAGGTTTTTACAGGTCTGACTGAGCAGATCAGCTCCTGCAGATGTTGAACACCAATGTGTGTTTCTCAGACTAAAAAAAGAAGCCAGGTTTGCCCTTTTTCAGCTGAAACCCGTCGCCTGATCTCCTTCCAGCGGCCCTGAAAATGCGACTTTTTGCCTTCATTTTCCAACAGGTTCTCACTCTGAACTCGGCACCATTTTGCTGGAGATGTGACCGTCACCAGAAGCATTTTCAGGGCCGTAAACATTACGAGTGACGCTAGTCTCTGCTGCCTAATCACGATGTTTTCCTAACCCTAACCAGGTTTTTTACAGGTCTGACTGAGCAGATCAGCTCCTGCAGATGTTGAACACCAATGTGTGTTTCTCAGACTAAAAAAAGAAGCCAGGTTTGCCCTTTTTCAGCTGAAACCCGTCGCCTGATCTCCTTCCAGCGGCCCTGAAAATGCGACTTTTTGCCTTCATTTTCCAACAGGTTCTCGCTCTGAACTCGGCACCATTTTGCTGCAGATGTGACCGTCACCAGAAGCCTTTTCAGGGCCGTAAACAGTACGAGTGACGCTAGTCTCTGCTGCCTAATCACGATGTTTTCCTAACCCTAACCAGGTTTTTACAGGTCTGACTGAGCAGATGAATGAGGGCTGTTGGTGTTACTGACAGCTGAAGCACGCAGCTGCAGATCAGCTCCTGCAGATGTTCAACATGAGGCTCGGCGTGAGGACGGGTTCCGGTCCAAGCACAGAAAGTAGCTGTTAGCTTCAGGAAGCAGGTGGATGTGGCGCGTTGGCAGCGGAGCTGAAACTGACTTCAGCCTGAAACATGGATCCTGCCTCAGCTGCAGCTCAGAAATGATTTTATTCTAAAGCTGCAGCTGCAGCTCAGAAATGATTTTATTCTAAAGCTGCAGCTGCAGCTCAGAAATGATTTTATTCTAAAGCTGCAGCTCAGAAATGATTTTATTCTAAAGCTGCGGCTGATGGGAGGCGGCGCCACAGGACACCAGCAGCATCTCACAGACTTCAGAGTTTTGTTTGAGCTGCAATCGAAGCTTCCTCTGGCGTCACTGTTGTCTCCAGCCTTTCTGAACATGATGCAGCACTGAGCTGCTCTGCCACAGATCAGCTGAAGCAGAGGAGGCTTCAGGCTTCATGCAACAAACCGTTTGTCTCAATAAATCACAAAAGTCTCCTCCCACAGATGGAAGTCCAGCTGCTGGGACCGAATGTCTCACCCACCGATACTTTCTCCCGCTGTGGAGATTAACTTAGAATCAGAAGAAGCTTCAGCTTCAGCTTTTCAGAACATTTGTTACCTTGAAGCTCAATCGGACAGCGTTTATGAACATTATCAATGAAATACACACAAAGTAAGAGTGTTCTAATGCAGAATAAAGGCTTTAAGCACGTTGTGTTTGCAGCTTTTTATTTCTAAGCCACATCTTAAAGGAGCCGGTCGTAAATGCATGAAATTTCCATCTGATGTCAGAACAACCAGGAAGAATCAGACCGAGAACAGAACAGAAGTCACTCTGCACCGCAAAGAGGAAAAGAAAAGACTGCCTCAGCCTCACTTTCCTCCCAGCAGTGCTGCGGGTAACAGGAGGAGGCACCTAAAGAGACTCCGACACGCGCACACTGAGCCAGAAGAAAACCTCCAAATTCAGCACCGAAGTTTTCCCAGCAGCGGAGTGAAAGACCGCAGATTTCTGCGGGTTTCTCCTCCCTGACTGAACCTTTTGGGGGTCATGCGGGGATCGGGGCAGCCGTCCTACCTGTCTGCGCTCAGCGCCGTGAGCGTGAACACCGACACCCCCACCGATGTGAGCTGGATGACGGGGATGAGCTTGCACGCCACCTCGCCGAACACCCACTCCTCGGAGAAGTAGCGGAAGGCGTCCACGGGCACGCAGGTGACCAGCAGCAGCAGGTCTCCCGCCGCCAGGCTGGAGATGAAGATGTTGGGCACGCTCCGCATGGCGCTGTTGGTGATGAAGATCTTCACCAGGGTGATGTTGCCCAGCAGACCCACGGTGATGATCAGGATGTACACCGAGGTCATGACGCAGCGCACGACGAAGTGGACGGTCTCCCCGCTGTCCGCAGCCGCCCACCAGCCGGGATCCTCGGTGGAGTTCAGAGCCTCGGAGTCTCCAGGAAGAGCCGGGGCTGTGTTGGAGAGGAACTCGTCATCCATGGCCGAGGTGCGCTCCTGCCGTGAGCTGGAAGGAGAACCCCGGAGAGGAGCTGCTGCGCTGCAGGTGAGCAACGGGAGGCTCCGCGCGTAAAGGCGCAGAGAAAGCGCGGGTGCTCGCGATCTGACAGCAGAGAAAAGTTTCTGCAACAAGCTGCTCTGAGAACAGCTTCCGACTGAGAGACGCTCTGAACTGCAGAGTGACAGCGAGCTGAGGAGAGGAGGAGGAGGAGGAGGAGGCACGTGTTTGAAGACAGACGCTCCCTCCCCTCTGCCTGTGCGCGCGCTTCTGTGAGAGAGAAATAGAGGATCGAGAGGTAGGATCTGGATATACGGAGAGATGCAAAAGCCGTGTCAGATATGTTCACATTTTGGGCCCAAAGCACAACAACCAAAGGTTCCGGTGACGCGACAGAATCATGGAGGCTATTTCAGGCAATGTTCAATGGAAAGATTAATTAATAGATAGAATAAAAATGCTTTAGATAGTTCAAACAGTCCCGATCCAAAGAAAACACAGTTTGACAGACAGAAAATAGGATTTCTGCAGCAACAAGGTGATTCCCAAAGAGCCATTAGCTGAAAACTTGGCATATCTCAGCATGGTGTGCAGTGTGTCCTTAAAACATTTGAGGAAACTGGACAAGTGGAGGACAAAAGAAGAAGTGTCAGGCCTAAAAAACTATCTCCAGCAGATGAACAGGATCTGAAAGTGATGTCCTTAAGAAAGAGGAAAAAATCCAGCTGTGACCTGACAGGACCTGAGAGATGCATCTGGACCTTCAGCTGATCCATCTACTGTTGGCCCAAGCCTCATCAGAAATGGTCTCCATGGAAGGGTGGCTGTCAAGAAGCCGTTCTTAAGGAAGGGAAACAGGGAGAAAAGGCTGAGCTGTGCCAAATGACACAAGAAGTGGACTGAAAATCAGTGGCAACAGGTCTTATGGAGGGATGAATCCTCCCCAGAGCCCGGACCTCAACATTATTGAAGCAGTGTGGGATCATCTGACAGAGAACGGAACAAAAGGCAGCCCACATCCAAAGAAGAGCTTTGGGATGTCCTTCAAGAAGCCTGGAGAACTATTCCTGAAGACTCCTTAAAGAAATGACACAGCATAGAAGTAGTTTAGAGGTAAAACAGTTCAATTTAAGGCATGAAAACTTTTAGCTTTCTCTTTTTTCTCTTTTTTCTTGGGCGGTTGTGAGGTTAAAGATGGAAGCTGCCATCTGCAACTCTGCAGAGTAACTCTAATGAGTCAGACTGGCTTTAACAGGCTGAGTGTGTCTCTGGGTCTGTAACTGCCACAGATGGCCGAAAGCAAAGGTGGAACAGCGTGTGATGGGATTAGCCCCAGTGTTCCTTGCTTTAAAAGACCCAATCTGGCGTTTTTCAGGCACAGGTTCAGATATGTAACTGCTTCAAATCATCAGCTCATCACGACTCTGCAAGACGCCTCGAAACAAACCCACTCAGCTAAGAGTTTGTCTCTGCTGCAGAACACTCCTCATCCTCCACCTGCAGCTTCTGCAGCGGTCCGAAGGACTTCCACACATGCTGAGCTGCTTTTCCTTCCCTCAGCACCCAGCTCAAAGCATCTCAGCAGGTGGTTGATGGTGGAGGTCATGTGACCCAGAACTGCTTCAGTCTGCAGAGCCTGCAGGTGCGTTTCAGCTCGTTGTCCTGAAGAGGAACCGATGAGGCTCAAAGAAAGCGACACACTGACGTTACAAATGGATAAAAATCATGTTAAATTCATTAGAATATGCAAGAAAACTTAAAGAAAAACAATGTTGCTGAAAGGACAGCAGAAAATGAGCATAAAGGCATGAAATTGATGGTGAAAAGAGACACAAAACAAGCTCAAAGAGATAGAACGCCATTAAACAGAGACACAAAGTGATTAAGAATGGAAATAATTTAACAAAAAGAGACACAAAACAAGCTCAAAGAGATAAAACGCCATTAAACAGAGACACAAAGTGATTGAGAATGGAAATAATTTAACAAAAAGAGACACAAAACAAGCTCAAAGAGATAAAACGCCATTAAACAGAGACACAAAGTGATTAAGAATGGAAATAATTTAACAAAAAGAGACAAAAAACAAGCTCAAAAAGATAAAACGCCATTAAACAGAGACACAAAGTGATTAAGAATGGAAATAATTTAACAAAAAGAGACACAAAACAAGCTCAAAGAGATAAAACGCCATTAAACAGAGACACAAAGTGATTAAGAATGGAAATAATTTAACAAAAAGAGACAAAAAACAAGCTCAAAAAGATAGAACGCCATTAAACAGAGACACAAAGTGATTAAGAATGGAAATAATTTAACAAAAAGAGACACAAAACAAGCTCAAAGAGATAAAACGCCATTAAACAGAGACACAAAGTGATTGAGAATGGAAATAATTTAACAAAAAGAGACACAAAACAAGCTCAAAGAGATAAAACGCCATTAAACAGAGACACAAAGTGATTAAGAATGGAAATAATTTAACAAAAAGAGACAAAAAACAAGCTCAAAGAGATAAAACGCCATTAAACAGAGACACAAAGTGATTAAGAATGGAAATAATTTAACAAAAAGAGACACAAAACAAGCTCAAAGAGATAGAACGCCATTAAACAGAGACACAAAGTGATTAAGAATGGAAATAATTGAACAAAAAGAGACAAAAAACAAGCTCAAAGAGATAAAACGCCATTAAACAGAGACACAAAGTGATTAAGAATGGAAATAATTGAACAAAAAGAGACAAAAAACAAGCTCAAAGAGATAAAACGCCATTAAACAGAGACACAAAGTGATTAAGAATGGAAATAATTTAACAAAAAGAGACAAAAAACAAGCTCAAAGAGATAAAACGCCATTAAACAGAGACACAAAGTGATTAAGAATGGAAATAATTTAACAAAAAGAGACACAAAACAAGCTCAAAAAGATAGAACGCCATTAAATAGAGACACAAAGTGATTAAGAATGGAAATAATTTAACAAAAAGAGACAAAAAACAAGCTCAAAGAGATAGAACGCCATTAAACCGAGACACAAAGTGATTAAGAATGGAAATAATTTAACAAAAAGAGACAAAAAACAAGCTCAAAGAGATAGAACGCCATTAAACAGAGACACAAAGTGATTAAGAATGGAAATAATTTAACAAAAAGAGACACAAAACAAGCTCAAAGAGATAAAACGCCATTAAACAGAGACACAAAGTGATTGAGAATGGAAATAATTTAACAAAAAGAGACAAAAAACAAGCTCAAAGAGATAAAACGCCATTAAACAGAGACACAAAGTGATTAAGAATGGAAATAATTTAACAAAAAGAGACAAAAAACAAGCTCAAAGAGATAAAACGCCATTAAACAGAGACACAAAGTGATTAAGAATGGAAATAATTTAACAAAAAGAGACACAAAACAAGCTCAAAGAGATAGAACGCCATTAAACAGAGACACAAAGTGATTGAGAATGGAAATAATTTAACAAAAAGAGACAAAAAACAAGCTCAAAGAGATAGAACGCCATTAAACAGAGACACAAAGTGATTAAGAATGGAAATAATTTAACAAAAAGAGACAAAAAACAAGCTCAAAGAGATAAAACGCCATTAAACAGAGACACAAAGTGATTGAGAATGGAAATAATTTAACAAAAAGAGACAAATAAAATGACTTTTGAGAAAAGCAAAAGAACCTCAGAGACCAGAAATGTGTCTTTTGAACAGAAGTTCCCGAAGTGGCCTTCAAAGACATGTAAAATGTTCGTAAAAATCAACCACAGAGAGGCAGAAATTAAGGTTTTTTACCAGTTCATTTTTGACCAGGCTCTGGTTGGGAGGAGTCCAGCTGCTCAGAGGAATCTGAGCGTTTTCCGCTGTCTTCATCAGGGAATATAAATGCTGTGGATTAGACTGAGAGCGGGTTTAATGTCTCGGTTCTGTGTGGTTCGGGTTCTTCCCTCCAGGAATAGGAGCTCCGTGTTTTTCTCAGTTAGTCTTGCTTTCTGCTCGAAGTTGAAGGTAGATTTTATATTTTATTAACCTTTCTTTGTCTTTGGCTCCTTTCTGCTCACAGAACCTCGTCTTGTTCTCGACTTGAGTTGCGCGCGTTCATCTTTGGTCTCGTCACCTCTGTGCTTTGTTTTCTGGGTTCAGTTCTGACTCTGATTACTTGAAAGTGTTGCTGACTTCCTGAATGTTTTTATCAAACATTGTCCATATTGTGCGCATGTTTGGCACCAAAACGTCTCTCGCGCTTTTACGCACAGATCTCCTTTGGCACCTGCGGCTCCAGAGCGCACAGCCGGCGCCATCAGGCGGGTTTGACTGTCGAAATGGTGTCAAAACTCACTTAGTTAGCGAATGTATTACCGGAAACTACAAAACGGGCTCTTCAAAATAAAAGTTTATCACATTTCCATAGAAACAACAGAATTTTTAACACCAAAGACTTTCTGATCATAACTTTACTTTTAATTATGTTTACTGTAATTGATTTAATTTAGCTTCAGTGTTTCATCACACATTTGAACCACATGAACGGGTTTTGAGGTATTGGGACCTTCACAGCCTGAATCGGACAGATCTCCATAAAAAACAGGAAGCAGTTGCAGTGACTTTCTGAAACATGATCTAGACACAGACTATAAGGCAGAAACAGGAAGTTTTCAGCTAACAGCTCTTTGGGAATCACCTTGTTGCTGCAGAAATCCTATTTTCTGTCTGTCAAACTGTGTTTTCTTTGCTGTTTTTCATAGATGCAGCTAAAGAAATGGGAACAAATGATGTGTCTTTGTGACAAAGTGCCTAAAGATCCAGTTTAAAATGGCTTCTTTGCTAAGTTGTCTGTTCTGTGTCGACACAACACTGGTTCATCCCTTGAGTTAGGAGCCTTTTTTCTGCCTGAAGGGTTCAAAGGTCAGAGTTAAGTGGCTGAACAAAGAAAAAACACTGAAAATGCTCAGGAACAAGGACTGAAGATGAGGGAAAAAGCAGAAAATGTCCAAAGAAAAACTGTGAAAGAGCTTCAGAAAGCTGCAGAACTGTTGATCAGGACACTTTAAAGTTCCAGGAAGGTTGATATGAATCGTTTCTTATTTATATTAAAGTTTATTCCTGTTCTTTGGGTGCTGCTGTTTGTGGCTGATGTTCAACTTGATTCAGACTTTGGTCACAATCATACGGACTGAAGCAGTTATTTACTTATTTAATCTTTCTGAACGGTCCGTGTCATCGAGATCTTAAAATCCATAAAGTTTCCAAAGAGAATTCAACTCTCATATGCTGTAATCCGAACTAATTGTATATATTCTGCAATCAAAATGTACTTAAATGGACTTTCTATCGAGTAGATCATGTTTAAAGTCAGATATCATGTGAAAGTGTCCTTTCCCCCTTAAATTAGTCTATTTTAAGTAACACAGCATGTTTTAAAGTGTTAAAAAGCCTTTTTTCTGCCTGAATGCTTCAACTTGATTCAGACTTTGGTCACAATCATACGGACTGAAGCAGTTATTTACTTATTTAATCTTTCCGAACGGTCCGTGTCATCGAGATCTTAAAATCCAAAGAATTTTCCTATTAAATTTGTGGGAATTTATAGAGAATTCAACTCTCAAATGCTGTAATATGCTGCAATCAAAACGGATTTAAATGGACTTTCTATCGAGTAGATCATGTTTAAAGTCAGATATCGTGTGAAAGTGTCCTTTTCCACCTTAAATTAGTCTATTTTAAGTAAGTAAGTAACACAGCATGTTTTAAAGTGTTATAATCTGCTATAATCTCAAAGAGCGTGAATCTCCGCCGTTTCACGCGTTCATTTTTGCGCCTTTACTTTGAAAGGCGCTACCGGAAGTGGCGCACTTTGACTCCCGCTGCCTTGACTCCGCTGCCTGTCCCGCCAGGTGCCGCAGCTGGGATGAGATTAGGATCCGTGAGTGGAAAAAAGAGGGGGGAATGAACAACACGCCGCCAGGATTACGGTTGGTGTGTGGACTTCATTTTATTTCACTGTTGGCTGTTGGAGTTTGAAGTGAGATTTGGGCTGGTGTGCGTGTGTGCGCGTGTGTTTTGGACAGCGGCAGCTTTTCCAGAAGCTTTTGCGCTGCGGGGTGTGTTGTCGCCTCTCTTTTCTTTGACTTTGCTGATTTAATCGTGTCACAAAGTCTCTGATTTGAAACAGAAATCTGGTTTAAAGCGGCTTCTTCTTTTTTTTAAAAACGTGCCAGAACAGCAGAATGTGTTTTCTTTCCGAGGGAAGCTCCACATCTTCCAGGTAAAGCATAAGAAAAGCTGCCTGATCCTTCCCCTGACGCGCTGCTTTGTGTTTCTGTTTGCCATCTCGCTGCTTTGTGGCCTCAGAGGCTGTTTTTTTCGCTGACATAGTTCTGTAGGGATTATAAAACAGGGACCACATGCCCCCAAAGGCCATTGTTGGCCCCTCTGTTCCTGTTGTCTTTATTCTACTGAGTGAGTCAATTGATGGAGGGATAATAGGCCAAAGAGCGCGCATTGACCCGGGCTTTCAGGAGGCAGGGGGGTTCAGCTGCAGCTTCTGGAGTCCTGGCCTGTAAGTGGTGCCAGTAGCAAAGCGGCCATGACGGCCCGGAGCTTCCCCGGGAAACACAGGAGACCTCAGCAAGCGAAACATGTCCTTAAACTACATCAGAAACTTCTACGAAGGCTGCGTAAGTTCCCCTTTCAGCTGAGTCGGCTCTCTGACGCCAGCTCTCCTCTAACTTCTCCAACTTTTCCTCGTCTTCCTGACACCTTTGTGGTCCAAAAGGCCCTTTGCTGAGTGTAAATGGCGCCGGTGGCAGAGCAGGTGAAGAGATGGTTTTGTTCCCAGTGTCCCAGCTGCTGACCAAAGCCGTTTTCTCTCCCTTTCTGTCTGTGTGCATGTGTCTGCTCACTCTAACGAGCTCCTGTTTGCCTGTTTGCAGCTCAGGCCTCCCACGGTGATCGGCCAGTTCCACACCCTGTTCTTCGGCTCGGTGCGGATGTTCTTCCTGGGCGTGCTCGGCTTCGCCGTCTATGGGAATGAGGCTCTGCACTTCAGCTGCGACCCCGACCGCCGCGAGCTCAACCTGTTCTGCTACAACCAGTTCAGACCCATAACACCTCAGGTGGGACCAAACTGCACCATATGGAGGTTCAGAACCAGGTTCAAACCATCCGACTGACCCGTTGGGTCATAAAACTGTAGAAGGAAGGTCAATGAGTGAGGGACTGACCGATGTATTGACATGTTTCAGGTGCTTCAGACTTCTTTAGATGGTTTAACATGGAGACGTTACATAACAGCATCTCCAAACTGCACCATAGTGCTGTTCATGGAAGGTTCAGAACCAGGTTCAAACCATCCGACTGACCCGTTGGGTCATAAAACTGTAGAATAAGGTCAATGAATGTAAAGTATTGACATGTTTCAGGTGCTTCAGACTTCTTTAGATGGTTTAACATGGAGACGTTACATAACAGCATCTCCAAACTGCACCATAGTGCTGTTCAGGGAAGGTTCAGAACCAGGTTGAAACCATCCGACTGACCCGTTGGGTCAGAAAACTGTAGAATAAGGTCAATGAATGTAAAGTATTGACATGTTTCAGGTGCTTCAGACTTCCTTAGATGGTTTAACATGGAGACGTTACATAACAGCATCTCCAAACTGCACCATAGTGCTGTTCAGGGAAGGTTCAGAACCAGGTTCAGACCATCCAAATGACCCATGTTGGGTCAGAAAACTGTAGAATAAGGTCAATGAATGTAAAGTATTGCCATGTTTCAGGTGCTTCAGACTTCTTTAGATGGTTTAACATGGAGACGTTACATAACAGCATCTCCAAACTGCACCATAGTGCTGTTCATGGAAGGTTCAGAACCAGGTTCAAACCATCCGACTGACCCGTTGGGTCATAAAACTGTAGAATAAGGTCAATGAATGTAAAGTATTGACATGTTTCAGGTGCTTCAGACTTCTTTAGATGGTTTAACATGGAGACGTTACATAACAGCATCTCCAAACTGCACCATAGTGCTGTTCATGGAAGGTTCAGAACCAGGTTCAAACCATCCGACTGACCCGTTGGGTCATAAAACTGTAGAATAAGGTCAACTGACCGATGTATTGACATGTTTCAGGTGCTTCAGACTTCTTTAGATGGTTTAACATAGAGACGTTACATAACAGCATCTCCAAACTGCACCATAGTGCTGTTCATGGAAGGTTCAGAACCAGGTTGAAACCATCCGACTGACCCGTTGGGTCATAAAACTGTAGAATAAGGTCAACTGACCGATGTATTGACATGTTTCAGGTGCTTCAGACTTCTTTAGATGGTTTAACATGGAGACGTTACATAACAGCATCTCCAAACTGCACCATAGTGCTGTTCATGGAAGGTTCAGAACCAGGTTGAAACCATCCGACTGACCCGTTGGGTCAGAAAACTGTAGAATAAGGTCAATGAATGTAAAGTATTGACATGTTTCAGGTGCTTCAGACTTCTTTAGATGGTTTAACATGGAGACGTTACATAACAGCATCTCCAAACTGCACCATAGTGCTGTTCATGGAAGGTTCAGAACCAGGTTGAAACCATCCGACTGACCCGTTGGGTCATAAAACTGTAGAATAAGGTCAATGAATGTAAAGTATTTACATGTTTCAGGTGCTTCAGACTTCTTTAGATGGTTTAACATAGAGAAGTCCTTCAGAGTTGCATAACAGCATCTTTAATTCTTAATTCTCTTCAGCCCACATCGAGGTTCAGAGACGTTCTGGACTCAAAAACTGAGGATTATTTCCTCCCTGGTGGTTTAAACGTATTCCAACATGATTCAGGCAGCACACGGTTTGAGCTCCTCTATTAGTGGAATAAAAGAAGATGAGTAGAAGGTTGGTCCAAGAAAACAGGAGAAAAAGACTCTGAGTCGGTGTCTTTTCATTTCTGAAACTGAGCCTAAACCAACACTTTTCCATCTCTCTGCTCCATAAAGATGGAGCCAGGAGTGTTTTTCACAGCCAGCGATCTGTAACTGATCTTTTCTAAGGTGTTTAAAATGGATCCACAGCTCAGATCGATGCAGAAAGTGTCTGAATCTCTGCTGTCCTCAGAGAGGAAGTCATCACACCATAACCAACGGGTCGCCGACTGTGTTGGCACACCGAAACCTCCACAGTCCGGCCAAATGTGGAGCTCTCTCCCTCTTAATTATCTAAGTCTCCACAGAAAAACACTCAGATCCGACGGAAACTGGCAGCTTGAGCATCAATATGCTGCCTCAGAGGAGCTGAAGTCCACAGTTTGATCTGCTTCATCTTCACCAAACTGAGCAAACTGGCAGCTGGTTCCACAGAGAGGGGCCTGATAACTGAAGGCTCTGCCTCCCATTCTACTTTTAGGGGCCTGATAACTGAAGGCTCTGCCTCCCATTCTGCTTTTAGGGGCCTGATAACTGAAGGCTCTGCCTCCCATTCTACTTTTAGGGGCCTGATAACTGAAGGCTCTGCCTCCCATTCTGCTTTTAGGGGCCTGATAACTGAAGGCTCTGCCTCCCATTCTACTTTTAGGGGCCTGATAACTGAAGGCTCTGCCTCCCATTCTGCTTTTAGGGGCCTGATAAATGAAGGCTCTGCCTCCCATTCTGCTTTTAGGGGCCTGATAACTGAAGGCTCTGCCTCCCATTCTGCTTTTAGGGGCCTGATAACTGAAGGCTCTGCCTCCCATTCTGCTTTTAGGGGCCTGATAACTGAAGGCTCTGCCTCCCATTCTGCTTTTAGGGGCCTGATAACTGAAGGCTCTGCCTCCCATTCTGCTTTTAGGGGCCTGATAACTGAAGGCTCTGCCTCCCATTCTGCTTTTAGGGGCCTGATAACTGAAGGCTCTGCCTCCCATTCTGCTTTTAGGGGCCTGATAACTGAAGGCTCTGCCTCCCATTCTACTTTTAGGGGCCTGATAACTGAAGGCTCTGCCTCCCATTCTGCTTTTAGGGGCCTGATAACTGAAGGCTCTGCCTCCCATTCTGCTTTTAGGGGCCTGATAAATGAAGGCTCTGCCTCCCATTCTGCTTTTAGGGGCCTGATAACTGAAGGCTCTGCCTCCCATTCTGCTTTTAGGGGCCTGATAACTGAAGGCTCTGCCTCCCATTCTGCTTTTAGGGGCCTGATAACTGAAGGCTCTGCCTCCCATTCTGCTTTTAGGGGCCTGATAACTGAAGGCTCTGCCTCCCATTCTGCTTTTAGGGGCCTGATAACTGAAGGCTCTGCCTCCCATTCTGCTTTTAGGGGCCTGATAACTGAAGGCTCTGCCTCCCATTCTGCTTTTAGGGGCCTGATAAATGAAGGCTCTGCCTCCCATTCTGCTTTTAGGGGCCTGATAACTGAAGGCTCTGCCTCCCATTCTGCTTTTAGGGGCCTGATAACTGAAGGCTCTGCCTCCCATTCTGCTTTTAGGGGCCTGATAACTGAAGGCTCTGCCTCCCATTCTGCTTTTAGGGGCCTGATAACTGAAGGCTCTGCCTCCCATTCTGCTTTTAGGGGCCTGATAACTGAAGGCTCTGCCTCCCATTCTGCTTTTAGGGGCCTGATAACTGAAGGCTCTGCCTCCCATTCTGCTTTTAGGGGCCTGATAACTGAAGGCTCTGCCTCCCATTCTGCTTTTAGGGGCCTGATAACTGAAGGCTCTGCCTCCCATTCTGCTTTTAGGGGCCTGATAACTGAAGGCTCTGCCTCCCATTCTGCTTTTAGAAACTCTGGGAACAACAAGGAAACCTGCAGCCTGAGAGCAAAGTGCTCTGTTGGGGAAATATCCAACTGTGAGATCTTTAAGATGTGATGGAGCTCGGTCATTAAGAGCTTTATATGTGAGGAGAAGAAGCTTAAATTCTATCCTGAATCTAACAGGGAGCCGATGAAGAGAAGCTAAAACTGGAGAAACATGATCTCTGTGGGTGTTTTAATCTTTGTTTACGGGTTCCCTGTGAAATAAAACCCAGCGGGGGGGCGACACCTCCCTCATACTATAAAACTGTTGATGTATGGAGCAAAGCAGCAGAATGTCTCATTTTAATTATATTAAACACGATTAAACTCAGTCAGCGCTCAGATAAATTTTATTAGGTTTTGTTTTTTGTTTCATTTTGTTTTTTTTCTCTTTTATTTTTTCTGTTTTCTTTTGTTTTTTTGTTTTATTGTTTTTTGTTGCTTTATTTTGATGTTTTTCTTTTTGATTTTCTTACTTTGGGTCAGATTTCCTCGTTTTTTTCCTGTTTTCTTGTCTCTCTTTTATAATTAGCCGTTCTTTCTTTTGTTTTCTATTCATCTGTATTCTTATGTTTTAGTCCAGGTCTCAGTTTAGTTTCTGCTTCACTCTGTTTCACCTCCTGTTTAATCCTCAGCTCCACTCTCACCTGTTCACTGAGTCACTTTTACTCTGCTGCTCCAGCAGTGTTTCAGCTGCTTTATTTGTCTCAGTCTGTCAGATTCATGCTGTTGTTTCCTGGTTATCTTCTGGTTAGTTTGGTCTTTCATTAGTTTAGTTTTCGGCTGCTTTTTTTTGTTAAAATAAAGTCTTCAGTTCACAAACTGAGCCGTACGACCTGTTATAAAACACAGAAACCAGTCGTCACTGGGTGGGAAATCCAGTCCTCCATGTTCTGAGATCTCTGCTGCTTCGTGTCGTAGCTTCTGAAAACGATCCTCCACTCTGGGATACTGTGGGAACATTTCTGTATGAACAGTCTGACGATCGTATGTCTGACTGTGGAAAAGGATCCTGCAGCACGCTTCATACAACAAGCAGAAAGCCTCTGAAGCAGCTGGAGGATGAATGAAAGCTCTTTGTGCAGCTCGGACAGATGGAGCAGGAACTGCCCTGTCAGACGGGGTAAATACTGATGTGAAGCTAATTTGTGCTAAAGACAAACAAACAAAGACCAGTGACCTGTTATTAAAACCCATATGCAGGACGGGATGCACCAGAAGTCTCTGTTTTGAATGCAAAAAGCAGAATTTTTCCCTGTTTCTCCTGCTCCAGCCCATGCAGTGTCTGGGTTTCCATTTACAGTCAGAAGCGCCTCGGTGGCTGTCAGCATGAACACTTTGCTCTATTGTTGTAATTTGGGAGATTTATCATCATTGCACCCGACTGGATTCCTGCCAGCGTCACTTTCCTGACACATAAATTCTATTTTCCACTTTTGTGCACAAACTAAACGGCCACTTTAAACCCAGTCAAGTCGTAACAAATGAACGGATGCTGTCTCTTTCATGCTTTTGTCCCCTCCTCTGAGTTCTTCCTTCACTCATTTAGTCCTCTAAATGTTCTGCTGTCTTCCACCTCATCGAATCCTGGAAATCAAACCTCCTCTAACCCCCCCGTCCTTTCCTGCTGTCCTCTGCAGGTCTTCTGGGCGTTACAGCTGGTGACGGTTCTGGTTCCTGGGGCGGTCTTCCACCTGTACGCCGCCTGTAAGAACATCGACCAAGAGGAGATCCTGGAACGACCCATCTACACCGTCTTCTACATCATCTCCGTTCTGCTGCGCATCATTCTGGAAGTCATCGCCTTCTGGCTCCAAAGACATCTCTTTGGCTTTCAGGTGCGTCAGTTTTTAGAGATTTTAACTCTGCAGCTGGCTGTCATGATCAGAGTCAATCTTCCTCTGGGGCTTAAAGATTTTAGCAGAAATGGATCCTTTTTACATGTTTCTGGCTCTCCTTCACATTTAGATGCATCTAAAAAGTATAGTGCTGCAGGCTGCTCATCCTCCTGTCCTCATATTTATGAATCAGTTAGAACGACTGGAGGAAAATGATGGAGCGCTGCTATAAAAGCTGCAGCTGCAAGGCATTCTGGGACAGAATGAGCTCCTTTCTCTCATGAAGGACGGTCCGGTGTTTCCTAAAGGAGATCCTTAAGGAAGCGTCGGAGCTCCTTTCTCTCAGGAAGGACGGTCCGGTGTTTCCTAAAGGAGATCCTTAAGGAAGCGTCGGAGCTCCTTTCTCTCAGGAAGGACGGTCCGGTGTTTCCTAAAGGAGATCCTTAAGGAAGCGTCGGAGCTCCTTTCTCTCCTGAAGGACGGTCCGGTGTTTCCTAAAGGAGATCCTTAAGGAAGCACAGAGCTCCTTTCTCTCATGAAGGACGGTCCGGTGTTTCCTAAAGGAGATCCTTAAGGAAGCGTCGGAGCTCCTTTCTCTCAGGAAGGACGGTCCGGTGTTTCCTAAAGGAGATCCTTAAGGAAGCGTCGGAGCTCCTTTCTCTCATGAAGGACGGTCCGGTGTTTCCTAAAGGAGATCCTTAAGGAAGCGTCGGAGCTCCTTTCTCTCAGGAAGGACGGTCCGGTGTTTCCTAAAGGAGATCCTTAAGGAAGCGTCGGAGCTCCTTTCTCTCAGGAAGGACGGTCCGGTGTTTCCTAAAGGAGATCCTTAAGGAAGCGTCGGAGCTCCTTTCTCTCATGAAGGACGGTCCGGTGTTTCCTAAAGGAGATCCTTAAGGAAGCGTCGGAGCTCCTTTCTCTCCTGAAGGACGGTCCGGTGTTTCCTAAAGGAGATCCTTAAGGAAGCGTCGGAGCTCCTTTCTCTCAGGAAGGACGGTCCGGTGTTTCCTAAAGGAGATCCTTAAGGAAGCGTCGGAGCTCCTTTCTCTCAGGAAGGACGGTCCGGTGTTTCCTAAAGGAGATCCTTAAGGAAGCGTCGGAGCTCCTTTCTCTCAGGAAGGACGGTCCGGTGTTTCCTAAAGGAGATCCTTAAGGAAGCGTCGGAGCTCCTTTCTCTCAGGAAGGACGGTCCGGTGTTTCCTAAAGGAGATCCTTAAGGAAGCGTCGGAGCTCCTTTCTCTCAGGAAGGACGGTCCGGTGTTTCCTAAAGGAGATCCTTAAGGAAGCGTCGGAGCTCCTTTCTCTCAGGAAGGACGGTCCGGTGTTTCCTAAAGGAGATCCTTAAGGAAGCGTCGGAGCTCCTTTCTCTCATGAAGGACGGTCCGGTGTTTCCTAAAGGAGATCCTTAAGGAAGCGTCGGAGCTCCTTTCTCTCAGGAAGGACGGTCCGGTGTTTCCTAAAGGAGATCCTTAAGGAAGCGTCGGAGCTCCTTTCTCTCAGGAAGGACGGTCCGGTGTTTCCTAAAGGAGATCCTTAAGGAAGCGTCGGAGCTCCTTTCTCTCATAAAGGACGGTCCGGTGTTTCCTAAAGGAGATCCTTAAGGAAGCGACGGAGCTCCTTTCTCTCCTGAAGGACGGTCCGGTGTTTCCTAAAGGAGATCCTTAAGGAAGCGTCGGAGCTCCTTTCTCTCCTGAAGGACGGTCCGGTGTTTCCTAAAGGAGATCCTTAAGGAAGCGTCGGAGCTCCTTTCTCTCAGGAAGGACGGTCCGGTGTTTCCTAAAGGAGATCCTTAAGGAAGCGTCGGAGCTCCTTTCTCTCAGGAAGGACGGTCCGGTGTTTCCTAAAGGAGATCCTTAAGGAAGCGTCGGAGCTCCTTTCTCTCATGAAGGACGGTCCGGTGTTTCCTAAAGGAGATCCTTAAGGAAGCGTCGGAGCTCCTTTCTCTCAGGAAGGACGGTCCGGTGTTTCCTAAAGGAGATCCTTAAGGAAGCGTCGGAGCTCCTTTCTCTCCTAAAGGACGGTCCGGTGTTTCCTAAAGGAGATCCTTAAGGAAGCGTCGGAGCTCCTTTCTCTCATGAAGGACGGTCCGGTGTTTCCTAAAGGAGATCCTTAAGGAAGCGTCGGAGCTCCTTTCTCTCAGGAAGGACGGTCCGGTGTTTCCTAAAGGAGATCCTTAAGGAAGCGTCGGAGCTCCTTTCTCTCATGAAGGACGGTCCGGTGTTTCCTAAAGGAGATCCTTAAGGAAGCGTCGGAGCTCCTTTCTCTCATGAAGGACGGTCCGGTGTTTCCTAAAGGAGATCCTTAAGGAAGCGTCGGAGCTCCTTTCTCTCATAAAGGACGGTCCGGTGTTTCCTAAAGGAGATCCTTAAGGAAGCGTCGGAGCTCCTTTCTCTCAGGAAGGACGGTCCGGTGTTTCCTAAAGGAGATCCTTAAGGAAGCGTCGGAGCTCCTTTCTCTCAGGAAGGACGGTCCGGTGTTTCCTAAAGGAGATCCTTAAGGAAGCGTCGGAGCTCCTTTCTCTCAGGAAGGACGGTCCGGTGTTTCCTAAAGGAGATCCTTAAGGAAGCGTCGGAGCTCCTTTCTCTCAGGAAGGACGGTCCGGTGTTTCCTAAAGGAGATCCTTAAGGAAGCGTCGGAGCTCCTTTCTCTCCTGAAGGACGGTACGGTGTTTCCTAAAGGAGATCCTTAAGGAAGCGTCGGAGCTCCTTTCTCTCCTAAAGGACGGTCCGGTGTTTCCTAAAGGAGATCCTTAAGGAAGCGTCGGAGCTCCTTTCTCTCCTGAAGGACGGTCCGGTGTTTCCTAAAGGAGATCCTTAAGGAAGCGTCGGAGCTCCTTTCTCTCAGGAAGGACGGTCCGGTGTTTCCTAAAGGAGATCCTTAAGGAAGCGTCGGAGCTCCTTTCTCTCAGGAAGGACGGTCCGGTGTTTCCTAAAGGAGATCCTTAAGGAAGCGTCGGAGCTCCTTTCTCTCATGAAGGACGGTCCGGTGTTTCCTAAAGGAGATCCTTAAGGAAGCGTCGGAGCTCCTTTCTCTCAGGAAGGACGGTCCGGTGTTTCCTAAAGGAGATCCTTAAGGAAGCGTCGGAGCTCCTTTCTCTCAGGAAGGACGGTCCGGTGTTTCCTAAAGGAGATCCTTAAGGAAGCGTCGGAGCTCCTTTCTCTCCTGAAGGACGGTCCGGTGTTTCCTAAAGGAGATCCTTAAGGAAGCGTCGGAGCTCCTTTCTCTCAGGAAGGACGGTCCGGTGTTTCCTAAAGGAGATCCTTAAGGAAGCGTCGGAGCTCCTTTCTCTCAGGAAGGACGGTCCGGTGTTTCCTAAAGGAGATCCTTAAGGAAGCGTCGGAGCTCCTTTCTCTCAGGAAGGACGGTCCGGTGTTTCCTAAAGGAGATCCTTAAGGAAGCGTCGGAGCTCCTTTCTCTCAGGAAGGACGGTCCGGTGTTTCCTAAAGGAGATCCTTAAGGAAGCGTCGGAGCTCCTTTCTCTCAGGAAGGACGGTCCGGTGTTTCCTAAAGGAGATCCTTAAGGAAGCCTCGGAGCTCCTTTCTCTCATAAAGGACGGTCCGGTGTTTCCTAAAGGAGATCCTTAAGGAAGCGTCGGAGCTCCTTTCTCTCAGGAAGGACGGTCCGGTGTTTCCTAAAGGAGATCCTTAAGGAAGCGTCGGAGCTCCTTTCTCTCAGGAAGGACGGTCCGGTGTTTCCTAAAGGAGATCCTTAAGGAAGCGTCGGAGCTCCTTTCTCTCAGGAAGGACGGTCCGGTGCTTCCTAAAGGAGATCCTGTTTCTGGTTTCGTCCTTTCTGGGTTTATCTTCTGTGATATTGTGCTGTTTGAACATGAAAGCAGGAACTCTTTGTGAAGCAGGCAGAATAAATCTCTAACCAGTGGTTCCAGAGACGGATGCAGGCTGCTGGACACCAACACAAAGTGGTGGCAGCCACACCAGCAAGTGTTGGTGGTAAATCTGACCTTTCCTACAGTTCCTGTCAGTCGGCCTCATGCCTGACACCCAGTATTTTGACACAGGAGATTGCCTTTAGGCGTGAGGTGCCAGAAGAAGCTTGTGACATCTCAGTGTTGATTAAGTATCTTTCACTGATGTGTCGCACTCACTGAAACGTCAGCATGGATCAGGATCCCTGTGGAACTCTGCTCTTTCAGCTTCTAATTCGGCTTATTTCATCTGTTTGTGGCCATGTGAGTAACCTCTGGTTCATGCTTTCATATCCAGACAGATGTGATATAACACAGAGATAAAGCAGCATCTATGGCTCAAATTTCATTTTCATTTCATTTCACGGAGAATTAAAAGTTCCCAATTAATCGAGTCGCTGTGGTTCGTGTTAGACGGTGATTTCTAATGAACCCGCAGTCGGTCGTCCTGCTTTTCCTTTCAGGAAGGAGCAGCAGGTGCCGGTTAGCTTCCAGCCTCCAGCGGATCGTGAGGGTTGTAAGGTGGTGGATGGAAGCTAACGTTTGTCTTTCTCCTTCAGGTCCACCCGCTGTTCACGTGCGACGCCAGCGCTCTGGAGAAGGCCTTCAATGTGACCAAGTGCATGGTGCCGGAACACTTTGAGAAAACCATCTTCCTCAGCGCCATGTACACCTTCACGGTCATCACCATTCTCCTCTGCATCGCCGAGATCTTTGAGATCCTCTGCCGGCGGCTCGGTTATCTCAACAATCACTGACGCCGGTAAACCTGCAACGAGTGGAAACATGTGGGCTGTGACCCGGCTGTGAAGCCAAGCCAAACCTCAGCTGTGGTCCATCCTGGGTGAGGAGCACCGAGGGGGTCAGAGCTGTTGTTGCCATAACTGCAGAGTCCTCATCAGCTGGTGTTTTCAGACGTCTGTGGGTCTGTGTCCAAGGTGTTGTATGAATGCAGAGGATGTGTGCCTCCGACTGATCCATTGAGGGAGGGGATGGACAGAACTTTGGGCTTTCTTTCACAGCCTGGGGGTCCCTGAGATCCTTCTGATTCAGAGAAGGAACCCCTGGAAGCATTAGCTGCAGGTCCTTCTCTTTTGGCTCTGACTGAGCCAACAACGGAGCTCCATTTCAGGAGATTTCAAGTTGTGGAAAGCTTTGATTGAAAGACTTTATGATTGACAGACTTCTGCTGGAGAAGCTGTGAAGGTCGGCACCATCAACGCTTCCATGTGTGACGGTCGGTGCCTCCGGATGTGTCTGAGATCAGAGCGGTCGGACGTTTCATCGGTCCGGTCGGTGGATCCCAAACAGCCTTCGGCTGTAGCACCGAACCAAAGCACCAGAAAGGTGTCGGAGGCAGAAAGGACCCCATCCAGCAGAAATAGAGTTTTCCAAAGATACCGGCTCCAGTGGGTTTGATGTCATCGATAAAAGGGAAAGGTTTTTAATCCTGAAAGATCAGTAACTTAAATTTATTTTAGAAAAGTGTTGAAAATGGAATCTTTACAGTATTTAATAGTGCTAAATGTCCAGATGATTTTTAAACCCCAGTTTTATTAGAGTTTTCTGAGCTGAGTGCTACTGAAGGCTCCTCCGGCCTTAATGCTGTTAGAAGTGATGAAAATGCAAAGCGGTGCTTCAGAATGGATGAATTTAAGCTTGTGTCTGATTCAGAGCTGTGGAACCTCAGTTTATCACCACCTCTTTGCTCCAAGCATCACGACTTTCTGTAACTGTGTCCGTGTACTTTGGAAATGATTACCTCTCATGTTCTGTTCTTTTTCTTTCTTAATCAGACATCCATCCATCTTTTGTTTTGAAGTTTTCAGCAATCTGTTTATCATCTCAGGTACTAAATTGCATTACCAGACAAAGGTGGATCGAACCCTTTTTCAAACCCTTTTACTACACATTCAGACGCTCCGAGGGGAATGAAAAGGGTCTGAAACAGGCTCCTGTGGAAGATGGGTTCAAATTTTGCCTAAAATTTCTGTCACCTTGTTTACACGAAATAAAAAAGTAAAACTCCAGTCAAGCAGGAGATTTCTTCCTTTGGTATTATCTGTGTGACACAATGTTAGCTAATCTGCAAAAGTGGGTCAAAACAGTGTCAAACAAATTCTATCATCTGCTTAATTCTTCATTCTTTGATGCGACATCTCTTCCCTCGAGGCTTAGTCACAACATTTTAATTAGCAGCGCATCTTTGAAGCAGCATCAAGGTGTCTGAGTCTGTTCTATGAACTCATCAGGCTCAGTTTGCAGGATAATAATCATAGTTTATTAAGCCATAAAGACAGGAAATGCCCTTTAAACACTGGAACTGGTGTATCATGTATGTACTTCGGGTCGTAATCCTCTTTAAAACGATGAATATTAAACTCAATTTAGTTTCTCATGCAAAGCATCTTTGAACATCTGCATGTGAGGCCTCCTTCAGGCTGAATGACCTTGGGTCACCTCAGAGGTCAGCTGGAAATCAGCTGCTTTTTCATCATGACTCGATGCCCAAACCACCGGTGAAGACCCTGAGAAACCTAAACTCCTCCAGCCCAGCGGCGCCGAACCATTTCCAGCTGAAGATTAAACCTTTAATGTTCAAAATAAGAACAAAAGCATGAGGGGGAAGAAAGCCGTTGCATCTCCCTCTGTAAGCGAATCACATCCCCGGGTTTTCAGGCGGACCAGAGTTCAGATGAGCCCGGATGCAGACTGTCTGAAGCTGACTGACGGCTCCATCAGTGACTGAAATAAGCAGTTTGTAGCGTAGCTTCGGTACCAGAAGCACCGTTTTCCCCACTTCCTGTTTCAGGCGCCACTTTGTGGAATATATTTCATGTTTGGGAGTGTGGAGCCGAAGGATTTTAGGCGGTAATGTAGTTTGGCTTCAACCATTTCAGAGCAGTGACTCAGTTGCTTCGTGGTAAAACATAAGAACATATAAATATATATATATATATATATATATATATATATATACATAAATATGAAATCAAACCTGACCTCGGTACCAATGAGCCTTCCTTTGTTCAGTTAAATTAATCAGGTTTCTGTTTCTGTATTTATCAGACGCTTTTATCCAAAGCGACTTACAAATGAAGATATAACAGCTTTATAAAAAGCTAACAATAAGCTCCATAGAAGGAACCCAGGAGTCCGACTCTGTCAGAGGGGACAGAGTAGAGATAGGGTGCAGGCATAGAAGGAAGAGCAGAAAGATAAAGTGCAGAGATAGAGGGGGGAGGGAAGTACAAGGTAAGTGCTGGGATAGGAGATGCTCTCTGAAGAGCTGGGTTTTCAGGAGCTTCCTGAAGATAGACAGGGACGCCCCTGTTCTGGTAGCGCTCGGTAGGTCATTCCACCATCGTGGGACGACACATGAACAGAGTTTGGATTGTCTTAGGCGTGGTGTAGGAGCTGCTAGACGACAATCCTGGGACCAACGGAGGGACCCAGTTGGGACAGAAGCCTTTGCAAGAGCATTCAAGTAGATGGAGCCGTTCCATTAAGCTCTTTGTAGCTAACATCAGGGACTTGGATCTGATGCGGGCGGCTAAGGGCAGCCAGAGGAGCTCAATGAACAGAGGGGGGACGTGTTCTTTTAGGCTGATCCAAGACCAGACGCACCGCCGCGTTCTGGACCATCTGCAGAGGTTTCACAGGCTGGAGACCAGTTAGGAAACCAGTTAGGAAACCAGTTAGGAGACCAGTTAGGAGACCAGTTAGGAAACCAGTTAGGAGACCAGTTAGGAGACCAGCTAGGAGACCAGTTAGGAAACCAGTTAGGAGACCAGTTAGGAAACCAGTTAGGAGACCAGTTAGGAAACCAGTTAGGAGACCAGTTAGGAGACCAGTTAGGAAACCAGTTAGGAAACCAGTTAGGAGACCAGTTAGGAAACCAGTTAGGAGACCAGTTAGGAAACCAGTTAGGAAACCAGTTAGGAAACCAGTTAGGAAACCAGTTAGGAGACCAGTTAGGAGACCAGTTAGGAAACCAGTTAGGAAACCAGTTAGGAGACCAGTTAGGAGACCAGTTAGGAAACCAGTTAGGAGACCAGTTAGGAGACCAGTTAGGAAACCAGTTAGGAAACCAGTTAGGAGACCAGTTAGGAAACCAGTTAGGAGACCAGTTAGGAGAGTTAGGCGTGGTGTAGGAGCTGCTAGACGACAATCCTGGGACCAACGGAGGGACCCAGTTGGGACAGAAGCCTTTGCAAGAGCATTCAAGTAGATGGAGCCGTTCCAAGAGCTTCTTGAAGATATTCAGGGTTAAATCTCTCATGCAGCCGAGCTCATGATGAGGAAACAGTTTGTTTCCAGAACACAAACAGGACTAACATCGTGGGATACATCATATTAAACCCAACGCAACAGATGCTACATGATAATCATGACAATGAGATTAAAACTTAAGAATTGGGCAGATAAATCGTGTTTTGAGACAGAAACGGTCTCCAGGATCAGATTAAACAGAGTTAAACACCAGAAGTCAGACCAGATTACATTCATTCACAGAGTGAAGGGGGGGGGGGGCATCCCTGAATCTGCAGGGATGCAGGTCCGGCTGTGAGGAGGCACCTCAGCAGGGTTCCCACCTCCTGACCAACAGCTCCGGAGAGATTCTTTACTGAGGCTGTTTCTGCGGTTTCTCCTCAGAGAATCGAGGGTCCGTGACGCTACACATCAAAGACAGGGGCCTGAAACACCCTTTGAATTATTCTTTTCACATTAAAGTTGGAGCCGGGGATCCTGGCATCACAGACACATCTTCTTCAAACAAAAACCCACAGAATGTAACCGATTCAGCATGTTTTAGATATAAACCTGTGTGAATTTGATCTGCTGCAGATGCTCCTTCAGGTATCCCTGCTCACCTGCATCCTCCTCCTGGGATAAAAGGAGCATTTCGTGCTCATGTTACATTACAGATTTTATTTTCCTCTCCTTTTTTGTTAAATATCCCTTTTTCAGCCCTGAACTCTGGCCTCAGTCTCACCTGCAAACTGCAGGTTGTTCTTTATTCTAATATTCCTTCAGTTTTATCCCGTTGGGTAAATCTGACGCTGACTGACATCACCAAACTACCTCTGAGTTTGAGGAAGTTGGTGGACTTTACCCACAGAGCAGTAAAAAGCAGAAACCGTCCTGAGAGCAGCAGCAGCACCAGCCTAATTTCACCTGACAGAGAGGCCCAATAGCTCAGATGCACTTTACGTCTCAGACTCTGAGGTGAGTGGGCAGCGGAAACAGAGGAACACGTCAGGTTTGGTTCGTTTCAGCCGAGAGCAGAAATCTGAGGCTGCAGTGAGGTCAGGTTCACCAAAACTGGACAACTCAAAGCTGGAAGAAGTCCTCCTTCAGTCTGAAGCCCAGTCTGTCCACAGAAAGTCTGCGGTGGGCTTTTTCTGGCTTTAAAGACCTCAGAGTTCAAGGAAAGATTCAAAGGCATCATTAAAAGAGGGGAATAAACACCTTGAAAAGCAATCCAGGTTAAGGATGAGTTCACAGTATTTTTCAATGTAATCCAGGAAATGATCAACTGTAAAATACTGTAAAAAACCTATAAAACACCGTTTTTGTCATTTATTATTATAATTATTATTATGATCATTTTTAAAGATACATTTTGAGCTACTTGACTCAGATTGAATTCCCCCCACTGGGGGATGTAAATGTAAAAATGTAATTTATTTATACAGCCCTTTACAACAATCCATCTCGGTACCAAAGTGCTTTACAGCAGATAATAAATAAAGAAAAGAATAAGTAAAAAACAATAAAATAACAGTAAAAAACAATAAAATAACAGTAAAAAACAATAAAATAACAGTAAAAAAACAATAAAATAACAGTAAAAAACAATAAAATAACAGTAAACGCAATAAAATACAGCAAAATTGAATAAGATAATATAAAAGTGTCTCCATACTACTGGGTATTAAAAGCCATCTAAATAAGTAGGTTTTTAGCCCAGATTTAAAGAGGCCCAGGTCAGAAATAAGATGCATCTGGGGGGGGCTTATTCCAGAGCCTGGGGGCAGCAGCAGAAAAGGCTCGGTCACCCCAGAGCTTGTATTTTAACCTGAACACTTCCAGCAAAAGTTGATTTGTTGACCTCAGAGCTCTGCCAGGGTTACAGTTAAAAGCTCAGAAAAATACGATGGGGTGAGGCCGTTAGGAGCTTTAAAACCAAACTTTAAAAGTTTAAAATCAGTTCTATAAAGGACAGGAAGCCAGTGAAGGGAGTTAAGAACAGGAGTGATGTGCACAGGTCTGTTAGTGTTGGTTAAAGACGGGCAGCAGCAGCATTTTATACCAGCTGAAGGCGACTGAGAAGTCTGGGAGACGCAGACATAAAGTCCATTGCTGTAGTCTAACCTTGAACTTATTTGGGCAGGGAGGCTTTCTCAAGAAGAATAAGATGAATAAAGTATTTTCTACTCCAGCAGCACGGCTTCGTAGAAGAAGAGTCCAGCTGCTGCAGTCCAGATGTTTCACCACCTGAAAACATTTCAAATACAACAAAGAAGAGCCAGGAGTCCTCTGTGAGACAGGAACGGGACAGCATTCCTCTGCCAGAGGCCCAGCAGCCGGTCTCCTCAGGTCCAGCAGCCGGTCTCCTCAGGTCCAGCAGCCGGTCTCCTCAGGTCCAGCAGCCGGTCTCCTCAGACCCAGCAGCTGGTCTCCTCAGACCCAGCAGCTGGTCTCCTCAGGTCCAGCAGCTGGTCTCCTCGGTCCCAGCAGCCGGTCTCCTCAGGTCCAGCAGCTGGTCTCCTCAGGTCCAGCTGCCGGTCTCCTCAGGTCCAGCAGCCGGTCTCCTCGGTCCCAGCAGCCGGTCTCCTCAGACCCAGCAGCTGGTCTCCTCAGGTCCAGCAGCTGGTCTCCTCGGTCCCAGCAGCCGGTCTCCTCAGACCCAGCAGCTGGTCTCCTCAGGTCCAGCAGCTGGTCTCCTCAGGTCCAGCAGCTGGTCTCCTAGATCCCAGCAGCTGGTCTCCTCTGTCTCCTCGGTCCCAGCGGCTGGTCTCCTCGGTCTCCTCGGTCCCAGCAGCCGGTCTCCTCAGGTCCAGCAGCCGGTCTCCTCAGGTCCAGCAGCTGGTCTCCACAGTCTCCTCGGTCCCAGCGGCTGGTCGCCTCGGTCTCCTCGGACCCAGCAGCTGGTCTCCTCGGACCCAGCAGCTGGTCTCCTCGGACCCAGATGCCGGTCTCCTCGGACCCAGCAGCCGGTCTCCTCGGTCCCAGCGGCCGGTCTCCTCAGGTCCAGCGGCCGGTCTCCTCGGTCCCAGCGGCCGGTCTCCTCGGTCCAGCAGCTGGTCTCCTCAGGTCCAGCAGCCGGTCTCCTCGGACCCAGCAGCCGGTCTCCTCGGTCCCAGCGGCCGGTCTCCTCAGACCCAGCAGCTGGTCTCCTCAGGTCCAGCGGCCGGTCTCCTCGGTCCCAGCGGCCGGTCTCCTCAGGTCCAGCAGCCGGTCTCCTCGGACCCAGCAGCCGGTCTCCTCGGTCCCAGCGGCCGGTCTCCTCAGACCCAGCGGCTGGTCTCCTCGGTCTCCTCGGTCCCAGCGGCCGGTCTCCTCGGTCCCAGCGGCCGGTCTCCTCGGTCCCAGATGTTTACAGATGTTTAAGAAGAGGGGATGCTGCACTGTGGGAAACCTGGAGCTGTAATCTCTTATGAGACGTGTTGATGGCATCAGACCGATAATGAAAAGCTTTCTATCATCTGTTGTGAATAAAATGTTGGTTTTGGAGAAGATGGCTGATGGGTCTGGCTGCAGAGGAGCTCCAGCAGCTGAACACCTGAACACCAGGTTGGACTGAGCAGAACCGGACTGGACCAGTCCTGGAAACTTTCTCTACTGAAACTGAGCCGGGACACAAGTTCATCTGTTTTTAACTTTTCAGATCAAAGATCTAAATAAACTCCTCCATGTTTACTTGAGAGGTGACGTATGATCTGAATTATGTGAAAAGTAAATCACGTGACGGAACGACGTCACCTGTGCTGAACCGGGAGGGGCCACGTAAGAATGTGCTGATGATTATTTCCCGTCTGATGAGGGACTTTGTCTCGGGAACAGGACGCAGAAGTAGTTCTTTGTTCACAACGGACGCGGGTTAACGTAAAGGTTCTGCACGCCACGATCGAACGGAACGTGCTGCTGACGTCACCCGTCCCGCCTCAGCGACCGCTCCTATTGGACCCAGACGCGGAAGTGACTGAGTCAGTTCACTAACAACAACAGACTCCCCCACGGCTGTGCTCGGACTCAGTGATGGCGCTACCGGCTCAGCTCAAACCCATCCAGCACCACCTGCGGACCGCGCAGGAGCACGAGAAGCGGGACCCGGTCGTGGCTTATTACTGTAAGTGTTTGTGCTGGCTAACGTTAGCGGTTAGCATCCCAGCTTTGTTTACCTCACAGCACAGCGTTAGCTTAGCCTCAAACTTTTATTCAGAGTTTCACTTCTGACCGAAACTCCTCACAGACAACGACTCCTTCGGGTCTGAGCTGTGGCTTCTAATCAATATGCTGTCTCATTGATCATTAGCCGGAGCTTCGGCAGCTCAAACTTCTCGGACAGGCTAACACTTCCGTAGCCTCAGCAGCTGTGAGAATAGGAGGATTTAACAAAGTGTGACTTTAATTTGGGCAAACACCCGCCAAACTGCGTGTATTTACTCTCTGAGGAGTCTGTTAACTGGGAGATTTGGTAGAAACTGTGCGGGTAATCACACCTGACGACCTGCCACAGATCAGACAGGAAGTGAAATCTGATTAAAGAGGTGTTCAGCCCGCCCGGTACCGGATAAACGGAACCAAACGACACCAGTTTGATGTTGTACAGAGAAATTCAGAAGCTTCATAACTGTTAAAGTCCCACTTCTGCAGTTATTGTCCCATAAAAGCTTTGATATAAGGAAGTTTTTGTCATTAAAAAGCTGTCATAGGTGGCGCTGATACCTGTGATCTAATTTACTGAAAGAGGATTATGGGTATGCTAATGTGACCCCGCCCACTAACAGGTGACACCTGACCAGGTGTGATGATGTCATAATTCAGCTGTAAATATTTGAACGACAGGAGGCCATAAGTATCTGAACAGTGAGACTCATTGAGGCTCCAGTCCACTAACTTCAGAGGAAGAAGGCGTCTTTATGATTAGTTTAGTCATGAAACTCTGTTTGAGCTGCTGCCTGCAAGCCTGTAAATAGGCTGAATCCACCTCTGTATTAAGTTACTGTGACCGATACAACAAGAGCAAAACACACCGACTCGCTTCAGATAACTTCTTCTGATAGTTTCTCATTTTGTCTGTACAGCCTCACTCAGCCGGTTTCACTCACAGTTCACAGTTATTGAGTTATTCATCTAATTCTGTCTGAGAGAAAACCTTCCAGACTTCCTGCTGCCTCTGACCTCCTCTGTGGGGGGTCCTGGTCCATGTAATCCAGCTGAATTCACTGCTCAGACGCCGTCTTTCAGCTGCTTTAACGGTGATTCTGTGGTTATAAAATCAGGATTTTATCAGAGCAGAGCGACAGTCTGGAAACGCTTTAACTTATCGTCTTAATGGGCTGATTTTAGTCCCAGTTTCTGACCAAAGAAACAGAAAAATCTGTGAAGGAGAGCAGCTTTATGGGGACTTCAGCTGGATTCATAAACAGTTTTTACTGAAAGATTTGCTGAAAGTTTGGAGCCTGAACAGAGCAGCTGAGTCCAGCTGAGTGTTTCCATGCAGGAGGATCCAAACCCAGCTGGATTACGTGGGTGTGTTGGTCCGGTTTGAGCACATTTTGGTTAAACTAACAGCTAACTAATAGCTTACAGGTTACACTGTAGCTGTTGCAGTGACTGCAGACGTGTGGACGAGCTTCTTTTGGGTCGATCCTGCGTGTCTCAGGCTGCCGAACTGCAGATTAAACCGAACGTGAGCGGAAACGTTGGATCGTTTGTGCCTTTTGAACAGCTTTAGATAAAAAAAGAAAATCAATCCGGTAACCATGGTGCTGGACACAGGTGGCAAAGGGCAGACCCCCCCCCCCCAGGAGCTTATTTAGCCTGGTGTTAGCTTCATGCAGCGACGTTCACTGATGGAGGTTTTTAGACCAGCTCCTGCCTTCATGCAGAGGTTTTATATTATTTTATTATTCCTTCATCAAACCATTGACTCTCAGAGGAAACTGGCTCCATATTTACATCTGAGAGACTCGGCTTGTTCCGGGTCCTCTTTACTCTCTGACCAGCTAAAGATGACCTTTGACCTCTCAGAAACTGAGACCAACTCCCCGGATGGAGAGAAACTTTTAAAGGAAACCTTGGAACATAAGTTCAGTGTTCAGAGAACTCGAGAGCATTTTCAAGCTTACGAGAAACTCTGACTTCCTGTTAGAAAATGTAAAGAAATGAGGGTGGATCAGGACCCTCGATGGTGTCCAGAACTTAATTTTTAAAGCCTCGAATCAGGCTGTCGCCACATTTGGAAAGGAGGGATGAACTGGAGAGTGATAGTTAATGAATCTGGTTACTGGCACCATATTGACTCGTGGGAAATGTGCTGATTTAGTATTTAAATAGAGGTTAACTCTAGTGGCCACTGGTGGTACTGCAGCATAAATCCCTTTTTTAGTTTGGAGCCTCAGATGCTTTTAGATGATGATTAGTTTAATTTAATATGAGAAAATGTAAGAGCTATAGTCGAGACATTGTAAATAAGATAAAAACATGAGAAAAGGTCGGAGTTTGACCGATTCACAGACACAAAACTGACTCAGATCCGCACTAAAATGCTCAAAGTTTCCACCAAGTTCTGTGAAATCGTTTTTTTTTTTTGTGTCATCATGCAGACAAACAAACAGCAGAAATAAAAGAACTTTACTGTGGTGCAATCCTGGATAAGAGCATGCACACACTGTCCCTGAATGATTTATTCCAGGGTTTTACTGGCCTCAGATTCTGCATCCGACCCAGATGAACAGACAGAGATCTGGAAGACCTGTTGGGTCAGAACCTGTTGGGTCAGAACCTGTTGGGTCAGAACCTGTTGGGTCAGAACCACACGTGCCCGCTGATAAATGAGCTTTTCTTACTGGAACTTCACAGTTTAACCACAGTTGAACATTGAACAACAGTGACCAGAAACCCAGGACTGTCAGTCCTGCCGAAGCTGTGATGAACCGGCCTTTGAAGTCACCTGAATGCATCACGTGATCAAAGGAAATGTGATGCTTTCAGAGCCTTTACTTTCCTCAGTGCACCTCCAGGTGCTGCTCTGCTCCTCTGCAGATGTTTATCCTCCTGTAACCTCAGCAGGTAAAGCTGCTCTGCAGCAGCTGGACAGCCAATCACAGGCTCTGAATGGCTTCTTAATGAACCGTGATTGGCTGCAGAGGAGTGAGGCAAAGGCTGCTGGGAAGAAGGTTAGAGCAAGGTGAGACGTGCATGAAAACATGATTTAATCTCAGGTTGTTGTTCTGAGGTCGGATTTATCTCCTCAGACCTGATGATGGAACCTCAGAAAGGACAGAGTGTGACAGAGTGTCTCCTCACAGATTGATAAAGTTTTATTGAATTTTGGCTTCTTCTTCTTGTGCTTTTCCTTGTATTGTGTTAAATCCGGGAGCTGAGGGCAGATAAGCCCTAAGTTGAGTCTTTTCTCCTCGGCAGGCTTCCAGGCAGGTGAAAGAAGTCGTGATTGGACAGAGTTTTTTGTGTTTTGTGGCGTTCTTGTTGTGCAGCCGGTGGAGCAGTCAGTGAGGAGGCCACTGGAGGTCAGCAGCACCACGTGCCTGAGCCTCAGAGCCCAGCTGTGTGAGGGAAACAGGGAGATGTGTTGCTTTGCTTTGTCACCTGAGGGACTTTGTGTGCTACATATTTAGCAGATGATGGCTGCTCTGAAACTCTGGATTAATCCGCAGCAGAAAGTAGTCCCTGTCACTGCATTTCTAAGCAGAACGAGCTCAGGTCTGAGGCCTTTAACGAGGCCGGTCCGTGCTGTGATCTGCGGCTTCACCGCAGCATAACTCAGCAGCAGCAGCAGCTCAGACCGACAGCGTTTGGCTGCGTTTCAGACGCCGTTTCACACAGATCAGATCCATCACATTATTAATGAGCTCAGGGCCCCTCCTCAGTCTTACGTCTTCAGTGCAAATGTTGCTGATATTCAAGAGTTTTGGCAGCCTGTTGGAGTAGAAAACCTCACTCAGGCAGCTGTATATCTCACTTTTCCTTGGTAATCATTAGCTGCTGAATTATGAGCACTTTCTTAAAGGCTCTATTGATCGGATCAGCTGGACACTTCAGTTCGGGTCCTGTTTGCACCTTCTTCTAAACCTTAAGCCTGTTTCCTATGAACTTTATTGAGGCTGTGACAGAGCAAGACGGACCGATCCAGTCTCAGGTGGAATCAAAGCTGCTGTACTTTGTATATTTTAAAGAAATGGCGAATTGATGCTTGTGTGAACCTCAGCAGGAGCCCAGCTGGAGCTGGTCTGGTTCGTGTTACACAACCCAAGCGGAGCTGAGGCCCAGTATCCTGCCATCAAACGGCCCAGAGTGTTTCTGTTTCCACCTGAAAGCGGTACCAGTTTGTTTGTGGTTGAAAGCAGCTGCTGAGGAGGAAGAATCGTCCCGTCGGTGTTGGATTTAACACCTGCAGAGTACACGGCTGCGTTTCTGCTCCCTCCTCGCAGCACTTTATGTTCTCCTGTTCGAGTTGGCAGCAGCAGCAAAAACATCTTATTTTTTCCAGTGATGGATGATGTTTAATGGAGTAGGAAGTGGACTCCCAGTAAAACATTTAGACTAATTACATGCAGGATAGGCAGGAAATAAGCCCAGCAGAGTGGAAGGCTTTGCCAAAGAGCCCATATTGTCAGTAAATAAGAGCCCCGGAGGCTCTGCAGCACCTTCAAACACCTCCTCTCCTGTCTGAGTGGACATAAACACACACGTATTTAATCAGAGACTGTTAGTGTCATGGTTAAATGAGCTGTTTCAGACTCTGAGACATGCTTTACATCTGCAGAAAGAGCTTTTGGAAGCGTGCTGCAGTTCCTCGGGTGACCAGCAGGGGGCTGGAACTGCGGAGGAATACCTCGCTTCTTTGTCTGTGGACGGTCTCAGCGACACAGAGGCTGTCTTTGTCACTTGCTGCCTGGTTTTCCGGCTGCTGCAGTGACGGAGGCCTGGCTGTCTGCTGGTTAACGGCAGCCATGTTGGAAACACTTGACCTCTGAAGTGGGGCATTGTTCTGTTGATGCGGCGCAGGAGGCTGTGGCCTGACTCTAAACCTCTAAACCTGGGTTTTCACCCGGCTTCACATAACAAAGCTGCTGCCTCAGTAAAACTTCATGTCTGTGAAATTCAACAATAAAAGACCCCAGAGACAAAGAAATGAGGCGTTGCAAAATAAAGGCTCCTGGAACCGAGAAATGGGTCATTAAAATGCAAAAGTTTGGATTCTGTTGCATCAAAACACATCCGATGTTCAGCCAAAGACTTCAGGGCTGATTAACTGCTGAGAAACACTCTTTGTTTCTGGATCCATTTAAAACCCTCCCTTCATCCAGCAGCCTCGTCCTGCTCTCCTCAGGACCGGCCCGGCTCGGTCAGGCCCGGCTCGGTCAGGCCCGGCTCGGTCAGGCCCGGTTCGGGGCTTCTCTGAGCAGCAGGAACATGTCTGAGTGTGCTGACCTGGGCTTTGGTTCTGTCCTCCTCTCCTCAGGACCGGCCCGGCTCGGTCAGGCCCGGCTCGGTCAGGCCCGGCTCGGTCAGGCCCGGTTCGGGGCTTCTCTGAGCAGCAGGAACATGTCTGAGTGTGCTGACCTGGGCTTTGGTTCTGTCCTCCTCTCCTCAGGACCGGCCCGGCTCGGTCAGGCCCGGTTCGGGTCTTCTCTGAGCAGCAGGAACATGTCTGAGTGTGCTGACCTGGGCTTTGGTTCTGTCCCACAGGTCGGCTCTACGCCATGCAGACGGGGATGAAGCTGGACAGCAAGACGCCGGAGTGCAGAAAGTTCCTGGTGAAACTGATGGACCAGCTGGAGTCGGTGAGTTCTGTTCCTCCCTGTGTGTGATGGGCCGGCGGGGAGGGGAGTCGGGTCATTTCTTCCTTACATGCACTTCAGGGTGCTGCCATGTTCTTTTTAGAGAGAAGAGGCTTTCTCCTGCAGCCCTTCCAAACAAGCCATCCTTGTTCAGTCTTTTTCTAACTGTGCTGTCATGACCTTTAACCTTTAGCATGCTAACTGAGGCCTGTAGAGTCTGAGATGTATGACCTTTAACCTTTAGCATGCTAACTGAGGCCTGTAGAGTCTGAGATGTAGCTCTGGGCTTTTTCACCTTGGGGTGACCTTTAACCTTTAGCATGCTAACTGAGGCCTGTAGAGTCTGAGATGTAGCTCTGGGCTTCTTCACCTTGGGGTGAACTTGCTGGGACGTCCACTCCTGGGAAGATTGACAGCTGTCCTGAATGTTTTCCACTTGTGAATAATCTTTCTCTCTGTAGAATGATGGACTCCAGATAGTCTGGAAATGGCCTTATAACCCTTCCCAGACTGATGGGCAGCAGCAGCTGCTTCTCTCAGATCATTGCTGGTGTCTTTCCTCCTTGGCATCGTGTTAAACTGACAGAACTCCTGCTTTTATAGAGCTGCTCACACTAAGCTAAAGGTTTCATTGGCTGTTGGATTCGCAGGCTGGGAGTCGATAAGAGGACTGAGGAGAGTAAGATTAGCTCTGGGTCTGAGTCTTTATTGACCTGATTAATCCCTCACAGCCAGTGAAAGCTTCCTCCACACGTGCACACCTTGAGGTTTTCCAGTCATCACAGACTCACCTGCTGCTTTAATGCTTCCATGTCCTGAAATATCTGCTGTGATTTCAGATTGGATGATGGAAAAAGAGGCGTTTACTGAGTTAAATGATCCAATTCTGAGCGGGCAGATTTGATATATTACTGTCGTTTAAATTAACTTAGCGTGAGTCTCTCTCTAATTTCCGGTGGCGCTGGTTCGTCTGTTTCAGGTTTCTGATGCAGACGATAGATAAGACGGGTGAAGACATGAGATATGTCAAAGGGAAGACTGTCAGTCACTGCTTTTTAGGTGAGATTCATCTCTAAGGTGAAGGTGTGACTCTCAGATAACCTCGAGAGGCTCCAGCTCAGGCCAGAGAAATTCTTTCTTCTTATTCAGAAGCAACATGGAAGGCGTAATTAATCACATGCTTTCCTGTTCTGCACAAAAACACGCCACGGGCGCCATCTGCTCCTTCAGCGTTTTCATCGCTGATGTTTCCAGGATGGTTTCTCATCTCTGTGCTGACCCTGTGACCCCAGATCCAGCCCAGTCTGACCCTACGCTGCCCCTACTGGTCACCCGCATATCGCAGCCTGCAGCACAAAAACAAGCTGAAAACAAAGGCTTCGAAGCCAGCTTCTGGGGCTTAGGTATGACAGAAATGATCCACATCATGTGCTGCGTAAATGAATGCATTCAGAGACAAAACCTCCCAAAGAAACCGCCATTTCCTCCCATCCGGCAGCGTTTCAGCAGCAAACCGAGGCCTGGACGAGCCAAATGATCAGAAGATCTGATGCTGCTGAAACGGCCAAAGAAGAGAAGTGTTTTCAGAAATGACAGCAGAAGATAATCAGCTTGAAAGGAGCAGGTTTGAAACGTTGGCCTCGTCTCAGAGGTTCCACCTTCGTGTCTTTTCATCGGCCCTGACAGCGATTACAAGCTGTTTGGACATGGAACGGGTTAAACTCAACGGGTTAAGCTCAACGGGTTAAACTCAACGGGTTAAACCCGACGGATTAAACTCAACGGATTAAACTCGACGGGTTAAACTCGACGGGTTAAACTCGACGGATTAAACTCAACGGGTTAAGCTCAACGGGTTAAACTCAACGGGTTAAACTCCACGGGTTAAACTCAACGGGTTAAACCCAACGGCTTAAACTAAACGGGTTAAACCCAACGGCTTAAACTAAACGGGTTAAACTCCACGGATTAAACTCGACGAGTTAAGCTCAACGGGTTTAACTCAATGGGTTAAGCTCAACGGGTTAAACTCCACGGGTTAAAGTCAACGGGTTAAAGTCAACGGGTTAAACTCCACGGGTTAAACTCCACGGGTTAAGCTCAACGGGTTAAACTCAACGGGTTAAGCTCAACGGGTTAAACTCAACGGCTTAAACTAAACGGGTTAAGCTCAACGGGTTAAACCCAACGGCTTAAACTAAACGGGTTAAGCTCAACGGGTTAAACTCGACGGGTTAAGCTCAACGGGTTAAACTCCACGGGTTAAACTCCACGGGTTAAGCTCAACGGGTTAAACTCAACGGCTTAAACTAAACGGGTTAAGCTCAACGGGTTAAACCCAACGGCTTAAACTAAACGGGTTAAGCTCAACGGGTTAAACTCGACGGGTTAAGCTCAACGGGTTAAACTCCACGGGTTAAACTCCACGGGTTAAGCTCAACGGGTTAAACTCAACGGGTTAAGCTCAACGGGTTAAACTCAACGGCTTAAACTAAACGGGTTAAGCTCAACGGGTTAAACCCAACGGCTTAAACTAAACGGGTTAAGCTCAACGGGTTAAACTCGACGGGTTAAACTCCACGGGTTAAGCTCAACGGGTTAAACCCAACAAAGCGACCCGACGCTGCGCCACACAAGCAGAGCCGGCTGTGTGATGGAGCCGAAACACGTCTGGCAGTGAGTCGCTGGTCCTCTAAGTTTTATTATTCCAGCACGGCGCTCTGATTCTCGGGGACACCCTGAGGTTTGCTTTCTACACTCCATTCCTTTCTGAACTGCTGCCAGTCGCTGTGACTCATTACAGAGCGAGTGAGTCAGCACGCTAACCACAGCAGCTCTTTCCCTGATGACCCGGCTCATGTGTCCGATGCACACTGGACTCATTAATTCTATTTTTCCACAGTCAAAGCTGGCTCAACTCTCCGAGGCTTCGCTCTCACTGGAAAATCATTTGTTCAGAAAGTGGTTTCACATGGAAAGTCTCTCGCAGCTATCAGTCAGATGCTGATCCACACAGGATTTACTCTCAAAGCCCACTTCTTCAGTCCATCTCTGAGCTTTTTTATGCATGAAATCCTTAAATTAAGAGTGGCTGAGGTCCTTCTTTTACGGGCCTCCCTGCCGTTTCCTCGTCTGTCAGGTCTGCAGGAAGGAAGAAGGAAGCTTTAAAAATCATCAATCGCTGGGATCTTGGTCTGCTTTTCATTCATCATTTAATGCTACTTACTAATCCAACCATTCTTAAAGGCACATTATGCTCTTGTTTCATAAGATTTCACAGTTTACTGAGGTCTAACTGAAATATGTCTGCATGGCACAGTTTGATTGGACCACAGCCAGTAAACACGAGGGAAATCGATTGATCGATTGACTAATATTTATCTAATGCTGTGGAACTTCCTCTGTGGGAAATGATGGTCCATGTGAGTCCAGCAGAGTTTGCTGCTCAGACGCCGTCTTTAAGCCACTTTAACGGTGATTCTGTCAGATTCTGTGGTTATAAAATCAGGATTTTATCAGAGCAGAGCGACAGTCTGGAAACGCTTTAAGTGAGCCTTAATGGGCTGCTTTCAGTCCCAGTTTCTGGGGTTAGATTCTGGAGAATGAACAGGACCATCTGAGTCTAATGGAGTTTACAGGCAGGAGGGATTCAAACCCAGGTTTCAGGAGCTCATTTTCCTACAGTTTCGGTCAAACTAACGTGTTTCATCCTAAAAGTCCAGCTGACGTTTGACCAACAGAATATTTTTTTTTGGTATTGTGTAAAGCTTCCTGTGACGGGTCAGAATACCTGAAGATGCAGTACAACAGCTCCCTTTGCAGCCTTGACTTTACAGCTCTGTTCACAGCAGCCAGTTTTACTTGATTCCACCTCTGCTCTGTGAAAAGAGGCACACTCCAAACTGAAATGCATGGATTTATTTCACCATTTATTTATTCAATCATTTATTTATTTATTTAACCATTTATTTATTTATTCAGTCATTTATTTATTTATTTAGTCATTTATTTAGTCATTTATTTATTTATTTAATCATTTATTTATGTATTTAGTTATTTATTTATTCAGTCATTTATTTATTTATTTAACCATTTATTTATTTAACCATTTATTTATTTATTTAGTCATTTATTTATTTAACCATTTTTTATTCAATCATTTATTTATTTATTTAGTTATTTATTTATTTATTTATTTATTTATTTATTTATGTATTTAGTCATTTATTTATTTAACCATTTTTTATTTATTCAGTCATTTATTTATTCAATTAGTCATTTATTTATTCAATTAGTCATTTATTTATTTATTTAACCATTTATTTATTTAACCGTTTATTTATTTATTCAGTCATTTATTTATTTATTTAACCATTTATTTATTCAACCATTTATTTATTTATTTAGTCATTTATTTAATTATTTAACAATTTATTTATTTATTCAGAAAGCACAGATGATTAGTTTGAATCAACATCTGAGCAGAAACTCGAGTAAAACAAATCGAATCTGTGTCAACGAGAGAAAAACAGCCGAGACAAGCTGAATTATTTGAATCGATATTGAATCGAATCGCAACAGACTGAAGGTGAATCGGCACTTTAAAGGTGTTTTCCGTGTTTTTTTCGTTCTCTGCTGTCCTGCTTTTACGTTCCACTTCTTCAGTCTTATCCCCCAACATGTAGCATTAGCATTAGCATTAGCAATAGTATTAGCAATAGCATTAGCAATAGCATTAGCAATAGCAATAGCATTAGCAATAGCATTAGCATGATATTCCACCTACAATTCAAAGCAGAGCGAAATTACATGCCTTCTTCTTCTTTAGAGTTTCTAACTTACTTATATTATTCAAAGTATTTACATTTTTGTGAGGCTGGTTTTTACACATCTGATGCAGCTCATCTACGTCTTGCTTTTAAATTTAAACCCAAAAGTTTGCCCCGGTTTTTACCTTTAAATCACTTCTTCAGTCTTATACCCCAACATATCGCATTAGCATTAGCATTAGCATTAGCATGATATTCCACCTACAGTTCAAAGCAGAGCTAAATGACATGCCTTCTTCTTCTTTGGTGTTTCTAACTGTGTCGTTCCTCTGAAGCTGGATAATCCCCAGTTAACCCTCGTATTAAAGTTTTGTAATTCACATTTTGAGCTTGTTCAACAATGGGGGATGAACCTAGTCTTTAGCCCTGAGTTCACAGCTGCTTCTCTGCTGTTTTGCTCATCATGCGTTTGCTTTTTGTCTTGCAGATGAAGAAGGAGCTCAGTGAGAGCGAGTCCATCACTCAGGAGGTGGTCGGGAACGCCCACATCGAAAACTACGCCTTAAAAATGTTCCTCTACGCCGACAACGAGGACAGAAGCGGACGATTCCACAAGTGAGGAAAACACTCGCATTCGCTGTAGAGGCTCAAATTTCAGTGTCCAAAGCTGGAAACAGATGAATTTTGTCCTCTGAGCATCTCTTTTCTGATCCCGACCAACAGGCTTATTTCTGTCATCGTTTTGCTGAAAGTTTCAGGTCTTCTTCGGTGGTTTTCTGTGCAAACGACCCGTTTTTTTCATGTTTCACTCTGCTGATCCTCATCTGTCTCAGACAGAAGAGGCCAGTCTGCTCTGATTGGTCCAGGATGGCAGGGAGGAAGCCCCTCGGTCTCGGTTTGAGGCGTCAGACGCTGTGCTGCATGATGATGTCATTCAGCAGAAGAAGAAAAAGCCGGGATAGTGAGGGAGGTGTTTAGGAGCAGAGAATAACTCCCTCCTGAGTGACCTTTTAAAGGGAGTAGTGGGTTGTTTGGTGCTGCTGGAAGCTGCCTGTAGTTCAGAGAAGAGAACTCCTCTTCAGTTATCTCTGCCTTTGCTGCTTCCACATCTGGCTGCTTTTTACCATCGCAGCGTTCTGCCACATCTCGCACAGCAGGGCTCTGTCTCACATCCTTTCAGCTCGTGTGTCTCTTAGCAACCGACCACATGTTCAGGCTGAAGGATGTTAACACATCGACCTGCAGCCGGTGGTGTTTCATGACCTGTTTTTAATGATAAAAAGAAGAATTGGACAAAAAAGAGGAGTAAAAATGAGGATGCATGAGTAACCGTTGGATTTGGGTTCCTCCAGAACTGCTGGAGCGGTTCTGCTGTGAACTTTAAGTCTTTTCACATGATGAGAAACCCAACATGATGCTGCCACCGCCGTGCTTCACTGAATAAACCCAGAGCTCAGAAACACCGTGAGTCTGAGTTCAAACACGGGTCAGAAAGTTTTCTTTTTCTGTTAGAAGAACCGGATCAAACGGCGGGAGAGTTGGCTTCCTCCTCCTGTCAGTTCCTGGACCTGTGACAGCTTCTGAGGAGTTGTTTACAGGGTAAATAAGAGTTCAGAGGCTCTTTCCAGCAGGATCGGGTCACGTTTGTGTTCTGCAGAGCAGCAGATCTGCAGCTAACGGCCCGGCTCTGAGCTACGGTACAGACAGCGGCTGAAATACTCATTATATTACTTATATTATTCAAAGTATTTACATTTTTGTGAGGCCGGTTTTTACACATCTGATGCATCTCATCTACATCTTGCTTTTAAATTTAAACCCAAAAGTTTGCCACGATTTTTACCTTTAAATCACTTCTTCAGTCTTATCCCCCAACATGTAGCATTAGCATTAGCAATAGCATTAGCATTAGCATTAGCATGATATTCCACCTACAATTCAAAGCAATTGTCTCACATCCTTTCAGCTCGTGTGTCTCTTAGCAACCGGCGATGAGTCACGTGAAGCCCCTTAACCTGTGACCACATGTTCAGGCTGAAGGATGTTAACACATCGACCTGCAGCCGGTGGTGTTTCATGACCTGTTTTTAATGATGAAAAGAAGAATTGGACAAAAACTCTTAATCAAGACGCAGCTCTGGAAGCTGCCCCATACCGGAGGTTCTGGGGCAGTTATGACCAGTCCAGCCTCTCTCAGACTGGTGGTTTTACCTTCTTGTGTCAAACCCTCTCAGAACCTGCTGTCAGGTGGATCTCAGCCTGGTGATGAGACCGTTTACAGCCACACATCAGAGGCTGTGGCTGACGGCTGAGAGGGCATGAAAGGGATCCTCTGTGACCCAAAGCAAGCACCAGGACCAGAGCTGACAGACGGGGATGAAAGGTGCCTTCACCTGCATGTCAGGCACCTGTTGGGCTTCTCCCAGAACCAGAGTCAGAAACACTTGGATGGTGTGAAAGAGTCGTGCAGAAAGTGCACGGCGATGGAAAGTCTCCTTTGACTCCGGTTTTCTGACATAAAGCAGCATTTGGTGCAGGAGCTGCAGGCTGCCGTCAGAGTGAGGACGGAGACTGTTTTTTTCTTTTTCTGCATTACTAAATAAGCCATAAATAGGTATTTAAAGTGTGATAAGACGTGTTTCAGAGCAGGATATCAGTGCTGCCTTTAGGCTTAGGTTTCAGCAGCGGAATTAATCCCACATGATGGATTTTAATCTTTAAAGGAACCAGTTTTTCTGACAATCCTCATTTTCCAGGTGTTAGAAATGTATTTTCTACAATTACAGGTTATTTATCTGGTTTATCAGGTGTTTCAGATCCAAAAAACCTTATTTTTGTTGTGTTTGTGATGGAGTTTAATCTTCAAAGGAACCAGTTTTTCTGAGAATCCTCATTTTCCAGGTGTTAGAAATGTATTTTCTGCAATTACAGGTTATTTATCTGGTTTATCAGGTGTTTCAGATCCAAAAAACCTTATTTTTGTTGTGTTTGTGATGGATTTTAATCTTTAAAGGAACCAGTTTTTCTGAGAATCCTCATTTTCCAGGTGTTAGAAATATATTTTCTACAATTACAGGTTATTTATCTGGTTTATCAGGTGTTCTAATGTCACCTAAACCAGATTTTGATCCAAAAAACCTTATTTTTGTTGTGTTTGTGATGGATTTTAATCTTTAAAGGAACCAGTTTTTCTGAGAATCCTCATTTTCCAGGTGTTAGAAATGTATTTTCTACAATTACAGGTTATTTATCTGGTTTATCAGGTGTTTCAGATCCAAAAAACCTTATTTTTGTTGTGTTTGTGATGGATTTTAATCTTTAAAGGAACCAGTTTTTCTGAGAATCCTCATTTTCCAGGTGTTAGAAATGTATTTTCTACAATTACAGGTTATTTATCTGGTTTATCAGGTGTTTCAGATCCAAAAAAACTTATTTTTGTTGTGTTTGTGATGGATTTTAATCTTTAAAGGAACCAGTTTTTCTGAGAATCCTCATTTTCCAGGTGTTTAACATGTTAGAAATGTATTTTCTACAATTACAGGGTATTTATCTGGTTTATCAGGTGTTTCAGATCCAAAAAACCTTATTTTTGTTGTGTTTGTGATGGATTTTAATCTTTAAAGGAACCAGTTTTTCTGAGAATCCTCATTTTCCAGGTGTTAGAAATGTATTTTCTACAATTACAGGTTATTTATCTGGTTTATCAAGTGTTCTAATGTCACCTAAACCAGGTTTTGATCCAAAAAACCTTATTTTTGTTGTGTTTGAGATGGATTTTCGCAGTCTGCAGCCACTGCTGCAGAGAGGAGGGTCTCAGCCTGAAGTCACGGGCTCCACTCAGTGTTTCTCATCTCATGTGTCACATGCAGCCTGAACCCCCCTTTGATGGCATGCAATGAGAGCATTAAATCCAGCTTTACGCCTCTGAAGAGCCCAGAGCTCCTGGTGGTGACACTTCAGCTGCCAGAACACATGACAGTAGATGGGTCAGTCTCCACTGAAACAGCTTTAGGACTCCTGCTAGAGGAGCTCCTCCCGGCTGAAGCAGGGCTCCTCCTGACCTGCTGCCTGCCCTCTGGGGATTGGTATCAAGGTGTTAACAGCAGGTGGTGTTACCTGTACAGCTCAGGCCCTCAGGCCCTGCACTCAGGTCAGGGTTTGTGTTCACCAGAAAGGAAAAGCTGTTCAGCAGCAGCCTGTAAATCTCCTGCTCACACCAGAGCTCCTTTTCAGAGGTCCGCTGTGCCAAATGAAAGGCGCCATAAAGACCTGATTCTGGAGCATGAAGGTGTCCGTGTGGGACGTTCTCATCGAGGTGGAGATGAGCTCTTTCAAAACTTTGATGTCCATCCATCATCTTCCTCTGGTCTGAGGTCAGAACCAACAGGTCCAGGAGTTAAACCCATCCATCCCTCTCCAGCTCCTCCTGGGGGTCCTGAGGTGTTCCCAGGTCAGGTGGGATATATAATCCCTGCAGTGAGTTCTGGTTCTGACCCGGGGCCTCCTCCCAGGAGGCATCCTGACCAGAGGAACCACCTCAGCTGACTCCTTTCTGTGTGGAGGAGCAGCGGCTCTACTCCGAGCTCCCCCCAGATGGTGGAGCTCCTCCCTCCATATGGTGGAGCTCCTCCCCCTAAATGGTGGAGCTCCTCCCTCCTGATGAAGGAGCTCCTCCCTCCATACGGTGGAGCTCCTCCCCCTAAATGGTGGAGCTCCTCCCTCCTGATGAAGGAGCTCCTCCCTCCATACGGTGGAGCTCCTCCCCCTAAATGGTGGAGCTCCTCCCCCTAAATGATGGAGCTCCTCCCTCCGGATGGTGGAGCTCCTCCCCCTAAATGATGGAGCTCCTCCCTCCATATGGTGGAGCTCCTCCCCCTAAATGATGGAGCTCCTCCCTCCGGATGGTGGAGCTCCTCCCCCTAAATGATGGAGCTCCTCCCTCCGGATGGTGGAGCTCCTCCCCCTAAATGATGGAGCTCCTCCCTCCATATGGTGGAGCTCCTCCCCCTAAATGATGGAGCTCCTCCCTCCGGATGGTGAAGCTCCTCCCCCTAAATGATGGAGCTCCTCCCTCCGGATGGTGGAGCTCCTCCCCCTAAATGATGGAGCTCCTCCCTCCGGATGGTGGAGCTCCTCCCCCTAAATGATGGAGCTCCTCCCCCTAAATGGTGGAGCTCCTCCCTCCAGATGATGGACGAAGCCCCGATCCGTCTGTCCATCTCTGATCCAACTCACCATCACTGAGAACCAGGTCCAGAGATGCTGAAACTGCTCCAGCTGAGGCAGAGACTCATCCTGTGTTGCAGTATAACACCACCTGCTCTCCCTGTGATAAAAAGGCAGTTTTTCCCTCTTATTTTAACCAAAATCAGCTGTTTTTTGGTTGTTTTGTTCCCAACATTCGAACTGAAACAGATTAAAGTTTCTGACATGCATCAGATGCTTTTGTTCCACCGGAGAACAACAAACCTATGAGGAACTGAAGTTTCTTTTCAGTGTTTTAGCTGCAGCAGCAGTTGTATCACATTGTGTTTTCTGAACTAATACCTGCGTTTCTGTCCTTCCTTCCTGCCTCCATCACTCCTGCAGGAACATGATCAAGTCTTTCTACACAGCCAGTCTGCTGTTGGATGTCCTGTCTGTGTTTGGGGAGCTTTCAGAGGAGGTAAGCTGCAGAATAAAGCTCATTCCTGCCATGAAAAACAGCACAAACGGCTTCATTCTGTTTTATCTGATCAAACTCTTCAAAAAGGAAGTAAAACCAGACGATTTTATGCATAAAAGCTGTTTAATGGCAGCCGTTGGCGCTGTGAGGGGACATTATCTCAGCTGTTTGATGTTAATAGCTTTCTGTATTCAGGATGTTTCCCTCGAACATTTGCAATCATCCTCCCAATGATTGGAGCAGCGAGCCGGTACCAAACTCCTGCCGTGCAGCAGAACTTTGCTCAAACCCGTGAGTTTGGAGGGAAATTATGGACAAAAATGTCCGACGGTTATTATAAACCATGCAATCCGACATGGTGAGTGGGTCTAAGTGGTTCCTGCACCGGAAACTGTTTCCTCTGCTGAGAAGTGGCTGAAAGTCTGGTTCCAGATAAGAACCGTCTTTGGAGCAGCATTCAGAACGACCTCACCGGCCCCTGAGATCATCTGGAAACACAATGTTGGGTCAAAGGAGCAGTAAAGGAAGCAGGAGGTGTGTTCAGTTGGTGTTTTGATGGTTATTGATGGCATGAAGCAGCATTTGGTGCAGAGGCTGCTGTCAGAGAGCAGCTGACATTAATAATTCATCTGCCAGAGCTGGAAAGGACTGAAACCAGTGTTTTCCCACATTTTTCATGCTGCTCACACAAAAGGTTTCCTTCTAGTCATAGTTTGTTTCCCCGGCTGGAAATGGCCGACGCCAGCCGTTCGATGGGCCGAGCCCAGCCGAACGCAGCCCCTCTGATCCCCATTGTTTCTGCTGCCTGAAACTCGCCACTTATCTGGTCGACGCAGAGTTCTTTCGCCACTCTTATCATCTTGGCTCTCTTTGCCTCCTAAACCAACACAGAGAAGAGCCAAAGGAAAGAAACGCAGGTGTGAACCGGCTGGGATCTGATATCTTTCCCACGTTTGTGAAGCCCTAAAACTTTCTCTGAATGCACGAGGCTGTGCTGCACAGCTCTGAGCGGGAAAAGTATGTGAACCAATGAGGCTGGCCGCTGATTTGAAGGTTAAAATGATCAATGGGATGAAATCGGCGGCTGTGTGAGGAGATGATTGATCAGACAGATTCATGTAGTTAGGGTTAGGGTTAGATATAGCCCTCTGAAGCCTCGTGTTTTAACTGTAATGGGTTAGGGTTAGGGTTAGGGTTAGGGTTAGATACAGCCCTCTGAAGCCTCGTGTTTTAACTGTAATGGGTTAGGGATAGGGTTAGGGTTAGATACAGCCCTCTGAAGCCTCGTGTTTTAACTGTAATGGGTTAGGGATAGGGTTAGGGTTAGATACAGCCCTCTGAAGCCTCGTGTTTTAACTGTAATGGGTTAGGCTCAAGAGTTTTTACTCAGTGGTCTCCCTCCTACGCAACCAGCTGGTTACCATGGAGTTTGGTGTAGAAACCAAGGGGGTGCACGCTCAACTCGTGATCTCGCTGGGAGCTGCTGCGTGTAGTGCCATGGTCTTGGAGTAACTCAGGAGACCCTGGGAAACTCCGTGCAATTTGAGTTGTGTAGCAATGTGGGTGCGATAGACTCAGGGTCCTTATGGTGTGTGTTATGTGCTGCTAGGATGGGGAGGACTTAGGGTAAGGCTAAATGACCGGGAAAGGCCTGAGACAGAGGAATCAGGTTGTCAGGTAAGGCCGGAAACCGTTAGTTTTAGCCAAAATTGTTAGGCTTATGAAAATTAATTTTCCCGTGGCGTGGCCAGGGGAAGGACTTATGGTTAGGGCTAGCGTCCTGTGACCTTAGGGTAAGGATAAATGACCGGGAAAGGCCTGAGACAAAGGAATCAGGTGGTCAGATAGCCGGAGACCGTTAGTTTTAGCCAAAATTGTTAGGCTTATGAAACTTAATTTTCCCGTGGCGTGGCCAGGGGAAGGACTTATGGTTAGGGCTAGCGTCCTGTGACCTTAGGGTAAGGATAAATGACCGGGACCTCTGAAGCCTCGTGTTTTAACTGTAATGGGTTAGGGTTAGGGTTAGATCCAGTCCTCTGAAGCCTCGTGTTTTAACTGTAATGGGTTAGGGTTAGGGTTAGATACAGTCCTCTGAAGCCTCGTGTTTTAACTGTAATGGGTCAACATTTGGCTCAAAGCCTCCCATCTCTCTGAAGAAGTGACGCTGGCATCAACCATCGAACTCCCCAGCAGCTCTGCTGCTCTTCACATGTTTGTCTCCACCAAGAAAGACTTCCGAAGACCTCAGAGTTAAGTCCAGCTGCCCAGGAGAAGCTGTCTGATGGTCTGTAAGGACCCAGAGGATCCCAGCGTCATGGTTTGGACCCTGTTTGCTGCATCTGGTCGTTAATTAAACCAACCGCAACAAGACGCTGACTTTGAACTGGATCGATCACAGAGTGGCCAAAGGAGAGTGTTGGAAGTCAAAGTTGGGACCGATCAGAGGCTCCAGGAGGTGTGTTGTTGCAGGTTTACTTCCTGTTCTCACAGAGTTCTGACATGTGATGTCAGATCAAAGCTAGGAGACTCTCTGCAGACTACAGTTGGGTTTTTAATCTTTTATTAATGTGACACTGTGATGACATGAATGGCTGCTGAGCTGCTGTGCAGGCAGGAGCAGGAACAGCCGGCCTGAGAGGCCAGAAATGGACCTTTTTAAAGGGGTTATTACATCATTTCAGCCCCTCTTTACACCCACTCTGTTCTCACTCATTTAATTAGCTCTTTCAGTCTGTTTTTAACCTGTTTCTGTGATGCACGATGCTACATTGAGCAGCTAGTTTCCCGACTTGTTGAGTGGAAAACTAGTGTTCAGGATGTTATTCTCAGCTTCTGAGGTGAATAAAACACCTGGAAACCAAACCAGGGACCTTATGATCAACCGGCTGCATCTAACCCTGTCTCTTCCCTTTCATTCCCTCTCAACCAGAACATCCAGCACAGGAAGTACGCCCGCTGGAAGGCCACCTACATCCACAACTGTCTGAAGAGCGGGGAGACCCCTCAGTCCGGGCCCATGGGCATGGACGAGGACGGGGAAGCAGGTGGGCCGTCTGATATGCTGTTTTCCCCAGTGCTCGCTCCTTAAAGAGCAGCTTCCTCTGTTGGTTTAATCTGTGTGTGTGTTTACATCTGGGCTCCGTATTGTTTCTGTTATCAGGCCCAGGAATGTTCAGGAAAGACCCGCGATTCAAAGTGTAACCTTTGGGAGATTAGAGGAGATTAGTCACGAATTCTTACGGTTAGTTCTTAGGTATAGGAGAAAGAAATGATCCTTTTAAGCGTGTTTTCACGGCCGGAGCCTGTGCTGGAACCAGGTGTTTATATCTCCACCAGAACACAGATCAGCTGTGAGGACCTGACCTTTGGAAATCCCTGGGCTCTGATGCCAGTTCTGCTCCATAAAACATAACCTTTAGCAGAAAGAAAGAACGGGAGAACGCCACCCAGTCCTGCTGAGGCCGTCTGACTCTGCGAGGCAACAAACCGGCCTTTAGCGGTCCTTTAAAGTTCATCGTGTTCTGAAGGAAAGAACCTAAAGCTCCAACGCAGAGACCGTTTACCGAGGGTAAAGACCTGCGGTAAAGCAGATGCTGAGCAGGAAGGCAGAGCTTTGTTTTACTCCATGTTTCAGCCCTGAAACTCGCTGATTCTGAGATGTGTGACCAAAGGAGTGTGAAACACAGCAGCTGAGGCGGGTTACATGTTGCACCTGGCCTGGCCAGGAGAATGTGGACGGGTGTGTGATGACATCACCCGTCTGAAGACAGTTTCCCATCCACAGTTTACCCAGACGGCCCTCACAGCACGTATGTTTTCAGCCGGCCGGCAGCACACAGCTTAGGAAATGAGGCCCAAACAGCCCTCAGAGTCCCTCATTAGTTCTGACAGTAACACAACGTGGTCCAAGAATCCGAGGAGCTGGAGCCTTCTGGGATGTGATCATCCTGATAATCCAGACTCTAATGACTTCAGCCACAGCTCGGGTTTGAGCCGAGGCCCGTGGGACCCTGCAGCATCTGGACTCATTTTGGGGTTCCCGTGGGGAGCTCCAGCAGACGTTTGCTTTGACCTGAGCGCCGCCGGACTTCCACGCGCTTCGGTCCCTGCAGGGAAGCTCTGAACGTGCTTCTCGTGTCAGCGAACCCGTGTTGATGAATTCCTCTCTGAAATAAAGGCCATCTGCTCAGCCCCACCCACACATACATGTGTTTGACCCGAACATCAGCGGCCCACCCATGACATCACTCAGCTGCACGCTAACCGACAGAAAACACACTTTTCTTCCACGCCAACACACACTGACGGGGTTCTGCTGACATCATCACCGCCGAGTCCCACTGACGGCGCACGCCGCTGATATCATGCACCCAGCATGTGTGGGCGTGTGTCCTGCTGCATTTTCGTCCTTTTCAGGGCCGTTTCTGTAGATTTCGGCTCTGATATCCCAGCGCAGGCTCAGTCAGGGAGCTTTGCTGCCTCCTTTCATTCAGATCGACCGCTGCGGTTTGGAGGAGGGCTGATGGGAAAAAACAGTCGCTGTTCAGGAGGAGGATCTAATAAAGAAAGCTTTGGATTTACATGAGGTTCAGTTCAGTTTCATTTAAAAAGCACCAATTTACAATAAAAGTCACATCAAGGCACTTTACACACACAGTCCAATTAAATCGATCAATGGGGCCGAGAGGATAGGAAAGAGGGGGCAGGAACCCCCCCCCCCCAGGCAGGAGAGCTGAAGCTCAGGAGGAAGAGCAGCCACCTGCCAGCCAGAAGGTTGCCGGTTCGACTCCCGGGTGCTGAACCCAACATTTCAGTGGTCGGATAGACTTGAAAAGTGCTTTTTAGCACTTTTCCCAGGTACCGATGTTGGAATCCATGGCTGAAGCCGAGACGTTTGGACCCAAACGGACCACCTGGAGGCAGAACTTGAATTCACCAAAGAGTCTTCATTCAACACTGTAGGTTTAGTATAAACCGTAACGGGTTTAGTATAACCATAACGGGTTTGGTATAACCATAAAAGATTTGGAATAACCATAACTGGTTTAGAATAACCATAACTGGTTTAGTATAACCATAACGGGTTTAGTATAACCATAACTGGTTTGGTATAACCATAACGGGTTTAGTATAACCATAACTGGTTTGGTATAACCATAACTGGTTTAGAATAACCATAACTGGTTTAGTATAACCATAACAGGTTTGGTATAACCATAACAGGTTTGGTATAACCATAACTGGTTTAGTATTTTAGTATAACCATAAAAGGTTTGGAATAACCGTAAAAGGTTTAGTATAACCATAACAGGTTTAGTATAACCATAACTGGTTTAGTATTTTAGTATAACCATAAAAGGTTTGGAATAACCGTAAAAGGTTTGGTATAACCATAACGGGTTTGGTATAACCATAACGGGTTTAGTATAACCATAACGGGTTTGGTATAACCATAAAAGGTTTGGTATAACCATAACAGGTTTGGTATAACCATAACAGGTTTGGTATAACCATAACGGGTTTGGTATAACCATAACAGGTTTGGTATAACCATAACAGGTTTGGTATAACCATAACAGGTTTGGTATAACCATAACAGGTTTGGTATAACCATAAAAGGTTTGGTATAACCATAACTGGTTTAGTATAACCATAACAGGTTTAGTATAACCATAACAGGTTTGGTATAACCATAAAAGGTTTGGTATAACCATAACTGGTTTAGTATAACCATAACGGGTTTAGTATAACCATAACGGGTTTAGTATAACTATAACGGGTTTGGTATAACCATAAAAGGTTTGGTATAACCATAACTGGTTTAGTATAACCATAACAGGTTTGGTATAACCATAACGGGTTTAGTATAACCATAAAAGGTTTGGTATAACCATAATGGGTTTGGTATAAACCATAACGGGTTTGGTATAACCATAACGGGTTTGGTATAACCATAACGGGTTTAGTATAACCATAACGGGTTTGGTATAACCATAAAAGGTTTGGTATAACCATAACTGGTTTAGTATAACCATAACGGGTTTGGTATAACCATAACGGGTTTGGTATAACCATAAAAGGTTTGGTATAACCATAACGGGTTTAGTATAACCATAACGGGTTTAGTATAACCATAACGGGTTTAGTATAACCATAACGGGTTTGGTATAACCATAAAAGGTTTGGTATAACCATAACGGGTTTAGTATAACCATAACAGGTTTGGTATAACCATAAAAGGTTTGGTATAACCATAAAAGGTTTGGTATAACCATAACTGGTTTAGTATAACCATAACTGGTTTAGTATAACCATAACGGGTTTGGTATAACCATAAAAGGTTTGGTATAACCGTAAAAGGTTCGGTTTAACCATAACGGGTTTGGTATAACCATAAAAGGTTTGGTATAACCATAAAAGGTTTGGTATAACCATAAAAGGTTTAGTATAACCATAAAAGGTTTGGTATAACCATAAAAGGTTTAGTATAACCATAACGGGTTTAGTATAACCATAACGGGTTTAGTATAACCATAACGGGTTTAGTATAACCATAACGGGTTTAGTATAACCATAAAAGGTTTGGAATAACCATGTTCTGCTGAACTTGGTGTGTGTCGAATGCACCAGAAGAGCCGGTTTCCGATGAACACCATCATGGATCTGCCTCTGAATCTTGAATCCACAGTTCCTGATGTTTTACCCTTTTTACCTTTCCACGGAGGTGAAGTAAAGGAAAGGAGGCTTGGAAATGAAATGAAGGCGCTGCAGACACATTCTGCAGATTGCTGCCACGTTCAGGAGCTTTAAATCCTCTCCTGCTTTCAGCAGAAATGTTTTCTTTATCCAAAGCACATCAGGTGACGGGGCATTCAGAATGAATTCTGCCACAGCGATTACAATTCATGAGGACATGATTAAACTGCCCGGTGTGTAAATCCCACTGAGGGGAATTCAGTTAGAAATTGGTTTTAGATGAGAAATGGTGCCTCGGAGCAGATAAAGCAGCAGCTCCGGGTTGTACAGATGAAAAAGTGTTGGCGCTGGGTGGGAAATTAAAGGGAAAATAACATGGAGGGATTCTTCCATTTCAGTCAAATCGACTCATATTTCATGTTTTTTCTCATCAAGTTCATTTAATTTGTTCGTTTATATCTATTCTGATATTTCAGGTTACAACATCTTGACCAAAAAAAAGTTAACGAGACGATTTAGGTCGAGTAATGAGGTAAAAAAGAAAAACAGCTGATTTTAACCCTGATCTGGTCCTGAAGCAGCCTCCATGACAGTCTGAGCAGCAAAGATGTTCAGAGGAGCTCCAGTTTGTGTTAAAACAAAGTTCCTCAGAGAAAGACTGGAAGGGATCTGCATATTTCTGCCTCTACAGAGCAGAATATCATTAAAGCATTGAAGGAATCTGGAGGAGTTTCAGTGTAAAGGACGAGGGAGCAAGCCTAAGCTGGACCCCGTGACCTCTGACCCCTCAGACGCTGCATCAAGAACCGTCATTCATCAGCAGCTGATAGCAGCACATGGACAAGGGATTACTGTGGAAACCTTTGTCCAGCACCACAATACAGAGTTCCATTCACAAGCTTTACTGTGCAGGAAAGAAGCCTGATGTTAACCTCGTCCACTTCTCTGGGCTCGGAGGCGTCTGGGATGGACCGTCACACGGTGGAAACTTGTGCTGTGGTCAGACCCATCAGTATTCCACATCTTTGTTGGAAGAAATGGAGCAAAGAGCAAAAGCAGCATCCAGCCTGCTGTCAGCAACCAGTCCCTGCAGCCAGGCTCTGTGATGGTATGGGGTTGGATCAGGGGGCAAAGCTCATTTCCACTTCTGTGACGGCAGCATTAATGCAGAAAAGCTCCCTGAGATTTTACAGCAACATATGCTGCCTTCAGGGCCACATCTTTTCCTGGGACGTCCCAGCATTGTTCAACCATGGAAAGCACTGGGTTTCATCTGCAGCACTGTCCTAACTGTCTCCTGGTAATTTTGGCACCTTCGAGCCACCGTAGTAATCCTCACAGCAACTGTGAGACACATAAAAGTTGTGCCTCAGTCCAGAGTGTAAAAGGTGTGAAAAGCGACAGCCTGCGGCGGGCGTGACGGACACGCTTTGCCTCTCCCGGCAGCGCACTAACACAAAGAAAACATGTCTGTGCAGCCAGAGATGTTTGGACAGATTAAAGGTGCAGACATGGGCTGCGTTTGACACCATGTTAGATTCCAGCTGGAATATTTAGGCTTTCATTAGGTTGTGTTCACACTCTACCTCTCTGTATCCACACCAGGACACACTGTGTTCCCTATCCTGTGGGGCTGAGGTGTGGTGTATAGGACAGCATGTGTTTCATTAGGGAAACGCGCTCTGTCAGCTCTCATGTTACAGTAAACAACCGTAATTGAATTAAGGCACCTTGGATCAGTGCTGGTGAGGCAATGAGCTACTTTTAGACTGCAGGAACCTTTGGTTCTAACTTTTGGAGGAAGTCACCTCTTATTTTCAGCTCCCAGAACTCCTTTTTTAGGGTGTTTTTTAGCTCCTAACTCAAAGAAAGAACCATCCATGAGGTCTGGTCCAACTGATCAAGGCCTTTTCACCTTTTTAATCACAGACGGCGGCCTCGCTGTGAGAGATTCTGACAGATTTTGTCCCTGCATTATGAAGCCTGAGGGTTGAGAGGTTGTGTTCTTGGTCAGTTTGTGATGTGTGAAAGTGTTCGGCTTAAAGATCAGAAGACGTGTGAACAGAAGTTGGAACAAACCATGACAACAGACACTCTGAAGGTCAGAAGCTGATGAAAACGCAGGATCATAGAGCACCTGCCATCTGTGACATTCTGGTTGCACAAACTCTGGAAGTCAAAAACATTTCCATGAAGATGATTAAGTCTCATTTGGCCGGTTTAATACCGGTTTGAGCCGTCCGGGGAATGCTTGTTTACAGCCGGAGGGACAATGATTCACTGGAGCTGTGCTGCTGCTGGACTCTGAGCAGCTCCACTTGGTTTGGTTTCTGAGCACAGTTGAGTCCATCGGACCCTGAGGTCAGGAGCTCTCCAGCTGCCCTCTGGAGGTGATTTCTGCTCCTAGACAACAGTGTTTTACATTTGAACCAACCTGTTTTTGTTCTGTATTTTGATTAAAATTCTTTGTTCTTCTGTCCGTTGTTTTGCTGCTGCATCAAACCAGTGAACAGAAGTTGGAATCTTAATGAATTACTGACTGAATACCATCATTTTATATCTCCGTCTGACTAAAGCATGTCAAAGAGAAGCAAAGGTATAGAGACAAAGTTTCCCTAAAAGCATCCAGATGTCTGAGCTCTGAGTGCCCAAAACACTTGTTTCAATACCAACGGCCTCCCAAAGGTACGACCCCGGGGACGACCTCGTGTCTAACGAACGCCTCCCAAAGACGACCTCGTGTGTAACGAACGCCTCCCAAAGACGACCTCGTGTGTAACGAACGCCTCCCAAAGACGACCTCGCGTGTAACGAACGCCTCCCAAAGACGACCTCGAGTGTAACGAACGCCTCCCAAAGACGACCTCGTGTGTAACGAACGCCTCCCAAAGACGACCTCGAGTGTAACGAACGCCTCCCAAAGACGACCTCGAGTGTAACGAACGCCTCCCAAAGACGACCTCGTGTGTAACGAACGCCTCCCAAAGACGACCTCGCGTGTAACGAACGCCTCCCAAAGACGACCTCGAGTGTAACGAACGCCTCCCAAAGACGACCTCGTGTGTAACGAACGCCTCCCAAAGACGACCTCGCGTGTAACGAACGCCTCCCAAAGACGACGTCGAGTGTAACGAACGCCTCCCAAAGACGACCTCGTGTGTAACGAACGCCTCCCAAAGACGACCTCGAGTGTAACGAACGCCTCCCAAAGACGACCTCGAGTGTAACGAACGCCTCCCAAAGACGACCTCGAGTGTAACGAACGCCTCCCAAAGACGACCTCGAGTGTAACGAACGCCTCCCAAAGACGACCTCGAGTGTAACGAACGCCTCCCAGGGACGACCTCGTGTGTAACGAACGCCTCCCAAAGACGACCTCGCGTGTAACGAACGCCTCCCAAAGACGACCTCGAGTGTAACGAACGCCTCCCAAAGACGACCTCGAGTGTAACGAACGCCTCCCAAAGACGACGTCGAGTGTAACGAACGCCTCCCAAAGACGACCTCGAGTGTAACGAACGCCTCCCAAAGACGACCTCGAGTGTAACGAACGCCTCCCAAAGACGACCTCGAGTGTAACGAACGCCTCCCAAAGACGACGTCGAGTGTAACGAACGCCTCCCAAAGACGACCTCGCGTGTAACGAACGCCTCCCAGGGACGACCTCGAGTGTAACGAACGCCTCCCAAAGACGACGTCGAGTGTAACGAACGCCTCCCAAAGACGACCTCGAGTGTAACGAACGCCTCCCAAAGACGACCTCGAGTGTAACGAACGCCTCCCAAAGACGACGTCGAGTGTAACGAACGCCTCCCAGGGACGACCTCGCGTGTAACGAACGCCTCCCAAAGACGACGTCGAGTGTAACGAACGCCTCCCAAAGACGACCTCGAGTGTAACGAACGCCTCCCAAAGACGACCTCGAGTGTAACGAACGCCTCCCAAAGACGACGTCGAGTGTAACGAACGCCTCCCAAAGACGACCTCGAGTGTAACGAACGCCTCCCAAAGACGACCTCGAGTGTAACGAACGCCTCCCAAAGACGACCTCGTGTCTAACGAACGCCTCCCAAAGACGACCTCGAGTGTAACGAACGCCTCCCAAAGACGACGTCGAGTGTAACGAACGCCTCCCAAAGACGACCTCGTGTGTAACGAACGCCTCCCAGGGACGACCTCGCGTGTAACGAACGCCTCCCAAAGACGACCTCGCGTGTAACGAACGCCTCCCAAAGACGACGTCGAGTGTAACGAACGCCTCCCAAAGACGACCTCGTGTGTAACGAACGCCTCCCAAAGACGACCTCGTGTTTAACGAACGCCTCCCAGGGACGACCTCGTGTGTAACGAACGCCTCCCAAAGACGACCTCGTGTGTAACGAACGCCTCCCAAAGACGACCTCGTGTGTAACGAACGCCTCCCAAAGACGACCTCGTGTCTAACGAACGCCTCCCAAAGACGACCTCGTGTGTAACGAACGCCTCCCAGGGACGACCTCGTGTGTAACGAACGCCTCCCAAAGACGACCTCGTGTCTAACGAACGCCTCCCAGGGACGACCTCGTGTGTAAGAACGCCTCCCAAAGACGACCTCGAGTGTAACGAACGCCTCCCAAAGACGACCTCGCGTGTAACGAACACCTCCCGGGGACGACCTCGCGTGTAACGAACGCCTCCCAAAGACGACCTCGTGTCTAACGAACGCCTCCCAGGGACGACCTCGTGTGTAAGAACGCCTCCCAAAGACGACCTCGAGTGTAACGAACGCCTCCCGTGGACGACCTCGTGTGTAACGAACGCCTCCCAGGGACGACCTCGTGTGTAAGAACGCCTCCCAAAGACGACCTCGCGTGTAACGAACGCCTCCCAAAGACGACCTCGAGTGTAACGAACGCCTCCCAAAGACGACCTCGTGTGTAACGAACGCCTCCCAAAGACGACCTCGTGTGTAACGAACGCCTCCCAGGGACGACCTCGTGTGTAACGAACGCCTCCCAAAGACGACCTCGTGTCTGACGAACGCCTCCCGGGGACGACCTCGTGTCTAACGAACGCCTCCCGGGGACGACCTCGTGTGTAACGAACGCCTCCCGGGGACGACCTCGCGTGTAACGAACGCCTCCCAAAGACGACCTCGTGTGTAACGAACGCCTCCCAAAGACGACCTCGAGTGTAACGAACGCCTCCCAAAGACGACCTCGTGTGTAACGAACGCCTCCCAAAGACGACCTCGTGTGTAACGAACGCCTCCCAGGGACGACCTCGCGTGTAACGAACGCCTCCCAAAGACGACCTCGAGTGTAACGAACGCCTCCCAAAGACGACCTCGTGTGTAACGAACGCCTCCCAAAGACGACCTCGCGTGTAACGAACGCCTCCCAAAGACGACCTCGCGTATAACGAACGCCTCCCAAAGACGACCTCGTGTGTAAGAACGCCTCCCAAAGACGACCTCGCGTGTAACGAACGCCTCCCGGGGACGACCTCGCGTGTAACGAACGCCTCCCAAAGACGACCTCGAGTGTAACGAACGCCTCCCAAAGACGACCTCGTGTGTAACGAACGCCTCCCGGGGACGACCTCGCGTGTAACGAACGCCTCCCAAAGACGACCTCGCGTGTAACGAACGCCTCCCAAAGACGACCTCGCGTGTAACGAACGCCTCCCAAAGACGACCTCGTGTCTGACGAACGCCTCCCAAAGACGACCTCGTGTCTAACGAACGCCTCCCGGGGACGACCTCGAGTGTAACGAACGCCTCCCAAAGACGACCTCGAGTGTAACGAACGCCTCCCGGGGACGACCTCGCGTGTAACGAACGCCTCCCAAAGACGACCTCGTGTGTAACGAACGCCTCCCGGGGACGACCTCGCGTGTAACGAACGCCTCCCAAAGACGACCTCGTGTGTAACGAACGCCTCCCAGGGACGACCTCGTGTGTAACGAACGCCTCCCAAAGACGACCTCGTGTGTAACGAACGCCTCCCAAAGACGACCTCGTGTGTAACGAACGCCTCCCAGGGACGACCTCGTGTGTAACGAACGCCTCCCAAAGACGACCTCGTGTCTGACGAACGCCTCCCGGGGACGACCTCGTGTCTAACGAACACCTCCCGGGGACGACCTCGAGTGTAACGAACGCCTCCCAAAGACGACCTCGAGTGTAACGAACGCCTCCCAAAGACGACCTCGTGTGTAACGAACGCCTCCCAAAGACGACCTCGTGTGTAACGAACGCCTCCCAGGGACGACCTCGCGTGTAACGAACGCCTCCCAAAGACGACCTCGTGTGTAACGAACGCCTCCCAAAGACGACCTCGCGTGTAACGAACGCCTCCCAAAGACGACCTCGAGTGTAACGAACGCCTCCCAAAGACGACCTCGAGTGTAACGCCTCCCAAAGACGACCTCGAGTTTAACGAACGCCTCCCAGGGACGACCTCGTGTGTAACGAACGCCTCCCAAAGACGACCTCGAGTTTAACGAACGCCTCCCAGGGACGACCTCGTGTGTAACGAACGCCTCCCAGGGACGACCTCGCGTGTAACGAACACCTCCCAAAGACGACCTCGAGTTTAACGAACGCCTCCCAGGGACGACCTCGTGTGTAACGAACGCCTCCCAAAGACGACCTCGAGTTTAACGAACGCCTCCCAGGGACGACCTCGTGTGTAACGAACGCCTCCCAGGGACGACCTCGTGTGTAACGAACGCCTCCCAAAGACGACCTCGAGTTTAACGAACGCCTCCCAGGGACGACCTCGTGTGTAACGAACGCCTCCCAAAGACGACCTCGTGTGTAACGAACGCCTCCCAGGGACGACCTCGTGTGTAACGAACGCCTCCCAGGGACGACCTCGAGTTTAACGAACGCCTCCCAGGGACGACCTCGTGTGTAACGAACGCCTCCCAGGGACGACCTCGTGTGTAACGAACGCCTCCCAGGGACGACCTCGTGTGTAACGAACGCCTCCCAGGGACGACCTCGTGTGTAACGAACGCCTCCCAGGGACGACCTCGTGTGTAACGAACACCTCCCAAAGACGACCTCGAGTTTAACGAACGCCTCCCAGGGACGACCTCGTGTGTAACGAACGCCTCCCAGGGACGACCTCGTGTGTAACGAACGCCTCCCAGGGACGACCTCCCGTGGACGACCTCGTGTCTAACGAACGCCTCCCAGGGACGACCTCGCGTTTAACGAACGCCTCCCAGGGACGACCTCGCGTGTAACGAACGCCTCCCAGGGACGACCTCCCGTGGACGACCTCGTGTCTAACGAACGCCTCCCAGGGACGACCTCGCGTTTAACGAACGCCTCCCAGGGACGACCTCGCGTGTAACGAACGCCTCCCAGGGACGACCTCGTGTTTAACGAACGCCTCCCAGGGACGACCTCGAGTGTAACGAACGCCTCCCAGGGACGACCTCGAGTGTAACGAACGCCTCCCAGGGACGACCTCGTGTCTAACGAACGCCTCCCAGGGACGACCTCCCGTGGACGACCTCGTGTCTAACGAACGCCTCCCAGGGACGACCTCGCGTGTAACGAACGCCTCCCAGGGACGACCTCGTGTGGACGACCTCGTGTGTAACGAACGCCTCCCAAAGACGACCTCGTGTCTAACGAACGCCTCCCAGGGACGACCTCGCGTGTAACGAACGACCCCAGGGACGACCTCGAGTGTAACGAACGCCTCCCAAAGACGACCTCGTGTGTAACGAACGCCTCCCAGGGACGACCTCCCGTGGACGACCTCCCGTGGACGACCTCCCGTGGTGTCTAAAGTCGGTGAACAGCAGGAAACTTTCAGGGGAATCTGCAGGAAATGCATCATGTTGCCAGACGCTGCTCCTCTGATAACTGAGCCACAGTATTTTCTACCACTTAGCTGTGAAAGTTGTTTCCTCTCTCTGGCCCCCCTACCTCCACCCTCCATCCATTCCTTTCCTCTTGCTCAACACGGCCCCCTCCCAGCCGATGGAAAGTCAGACCCGAGCTGCTGGGAGACAATGGTCTTTCTGTAACCACCACTTTTATATTGGCGAGCTGCAGGGTTTGTGTGCACCAGCCTGTCTGAGTGTGTCAGACTCAACATGCTGCTCCCCAGAGGTTAATGAACCTGCTTAAACCGGTTGGTGTCAGAGTCCTGATGGAGGTCCGTCCAGCAGAGAGATGCACCTCAGATCTGTCAGAGTTTACCATCTGCCCTGCTCACCAACCATAACCAGCTGTGTGTCTTTTTCTTTCTTTTTCCGTCTCTCTTAGATGAGTTTGGAGCCGAAGGCTTCTCGGCCCAGGGCCCCTCTCCCAGGGGCTCCTTCAGGGGGGGTCCGTCAGAGTCCTTCGATGGCCAGGACCAGAGCCTCGGTCCGGGTCCCGCTCCAGGGATTGGCTTCACTCCGGGGTCCGTTCCATCAGGTCCCCCGACCACAAACTACAACAACATCCAGATCCCGCCGGGGGCCCACGCTCCGGCCAACACTCCTGCAGAGCTGCCCCCTCCCTCAGGTACGACCTACAGGGCCTTAGCTGGCTATATCTGTTATGATGTCACTTTCTGCTGCTGAACAGAGCTTCAAAGCTGCTGAGTTAAATTAGTAACTTATCTAAAAAGGACGCATCAACCTGCAGCTGGAAGTTAATTAAGTTAATCCAACATTTATCACAGCAGCTCCTCTCCAGCTGCTCGCAGACTGCAGGCGCCCTTCACCTGGTTGCTGTATTTTCCACTTGCGACAGAAGCAGGAGGAGGGTGTTTTTCTCCCTACAACAAAGCTCTGTGTGGCTGGAAAATCTTAGATTAAAAGAAACACGAAACAGAACCAACCACAAGCAGAGAGGAGAGGATGCAGCACGTCACGTTCCAGTAAAAGCTGCTGAAACAGTCCTGTCTGCGTTCGATATCCCCTGATTTATAAACCGAGCTGAGGTCACATCGTGTTTGGGCTGTGGTGCTGAGCCAGAAGGCTCCATCTTTGTTGTTGGACCCCACCTGTGGTCACAGGTCGGGGTGGAGGAGACCTCCTGGGAGGGGGGGCAGACCCAGAACTCTCTGGAGGGATTATATAGGAGCATTCCCACTGTAGGAACCTTTTGCAGTTCCTAGAACCTTTTCATAGGGACGTTTTTTCGTGCATTCGGACAAACAGGAACTAGGGACCCCGGCCCTCAGGAACTAGGGACCGCGGCCCTCAGGAACTAGGGACCACGGCCCTCAGGAACTAGGGACCACGGTCCTCAGGAACTAGGGACCACGGCCCTTAGGAACTAGGGACCACGGCCCTCAGGAACTAGGGACCGGCCCTCAGAAACTAGGGACCACGGCCCTCAGGAACTAGGGACCACGGCCCTCAGGAACTAGGGACCGCGGCCCTCAGTTCCTGGAACCATTTCAGCTCCTTCAGGGTCTTTTCTGGGCTCCACAGGAACATGACGTAGGTCTTTGGTGGCTGTAGCTCCGCCCCTTGTCTGAAATGTTTACTCATACGACACGGACCCAACCGGCGCCTGTTTAATAAGTTAAACTTCGTCTCCTTTGTCTGCGGCGCTCTGCTCTCCTTCTTTCCTCCATGAAACGAAGAAGTATCGCCGGCTGCTGGATTCTCCGTCTCCTGACTCTCGCTGTGAGCTCTTCCAGCCTCCATCTTAGACGCCTGATGTGATCGTCCATGATTAATATCACCGCCATGCAGACCGTGAACTGAACAGAAATAGGTTTTATGGGCTTTAATCGGTGCCCATAACACTAAAGTAGCTCCGGTTTGGTTAGCTTGTAGCCTAAAACTAAGCTAACTGCACTCTGAGCTGAAGGTAAAGCTGAAATGATTGGTTTCCTGAGATGCAAACATGTTCCAGACCTCCTGGCTCCTCCTGGCTCCTCCTGGCTCCTCCTGGCCAGCAGTCACAGTTTAAGCCTTTATTACCTGAGGTTTTTACAACCAGCTAACAACACACCTGCGGACAGTTCAGGTGTCCCAGATCAAGGCTGCTGGACTTCAGCAGCTCGAGCTGCGGTGACATCATGTGGTTTCCACAGAACTCAGGGTGGATCAGAGAGTGAACTCACATTGTTATTAATCATGTTCTGGCTGATAAGCAGAACACTTTTTAACTTGGTGTAATCCCCGTCTCTTGCTAATTTCCCCTGATAACGCAGCGTACGTGGCGGCCTGTCAGCTTCCTGCAGACAGCAGCACGCCCCCTGAGGGACTCTCTGTTTACGTTGCACTTCTGCGCACGTTTGCGGTCGTCTTGAGGATATCGAGACGAGGGAAACGGCTGGAGAGTGAAGAGCAGATCGGACTCTGAGTGCTTGAAAAGCACTTAATTGGACCCTTGTGGCAGATTGTTTGAAGACAAAAAGGTTGTGTGACGGTGAACGTTGTGTCCAAGCGAAGGAGAAGGTTTTGTTTTGCTTCCCGCTCTGAGCTCGGTTTAAACACAATGAGCTGGCAGCGGCGTGCACACGCCCAGTCGGCTGCACTGTGTCTGGCTGCGTAATGCGTCTGCAGGGAGGAGGCTTTCAGGGTGTGGGCTGCAACACTCGCACAGATGTTGGAAAGCTTTTCCCTTTGAGTGTGGAATGATGTTCGACCCGATTCCAACTGAAAAAACGTTTCTGGAGCTGAAGAAGCAGTTAAACGCGACACTGAACTGTCCAAGCAGCTTTTAACCAGCTTCTGTTTCACTTTAACGCATCCTGACTGCGTCTGCTTCACATCAGCTCAACGTTTTTATCCTCATTATATTCATATTTACAATTTGAGTATTTAAAATCATGTTTATGGCCTTTCTGAAGTTTTTCTTTGGACATTTTCTGCCTTTTCACTCATTTTCAGTCCAGATTTTTCTTTGTTCAGCCGCTTAACTCTGACCTTTGACCCATTCAGGCAGAAAAAAGGCTCCTAACTCAAGGGATGAACCAGTGTTGTGTCGACACAGAACAGACAACTTAGCAAAGAAGCCATTTTAAACTGGATCTTTAGGCACTTTGTCACAAAGACACATCATTTGTTCCCATTTCTTTAGCTGCATCTATGAAAAACAGCAAAGAAAACACAGTTTGACAGACAGAAAATAGGATTTCTGCAGCAACAAGGTGATTCCCAAAGAGCTATTAGCTGAAAACTTGGCATATCTCAGCATGGTGTGCAGTGTGTCCTTAAAACATTTGAGGAAACTGGACAAGTGGAGGACAAAAGAAGAAGTGTCAGGCCTAAAAAACTATTTCAACAGTAACAACATTTTCTGAAGTATTATTGAAACAGTCTTTGGTAAAAAAAACCTGCTGGTTTAAGCACAGCGGCTCTCTGTCTCAGCCCTGTTTAACACCTCTTTGCTAACAATTAAAATCATGTTTATGGCCTTTCTGAAGTTTTTCTTTGGACATTTTCTGCCTTTTCGCTCATTTTCAGTCCAGTTTTTTCTCTGTTCAGCCGCTTAACTCATGAACCCATTCAGGCAGAAAAAAGGCTCCTAACTCAAGGGATGAACCAGTGTTGTGTCGACACAGAACAGACAACTTAGCAAAGAAGCCATTTTAAACTGGATCTTTAGGCACTTTGTTACCAGCAGCAGCAGCAGCTGTGAGTCTGGCTCAGTCAGATGAACCCAACTTTGGTGCTTTTTCGTATTTCTGCTCATTTGGGGTGTTTCTGTTGACCAGCAGAAGCTGTTAAACCCATGCCTGCACCTCGGTCAGCGCCAGCCGTCGACCCCACACTGCTCCACGCCCAGCAGCAGGGTAAGAACACACTCACATGCACACGTGCACGTTTAACACAGCGGATCTGATCTCTGTCTGGTACTGAAGAACCTGCTGCTCGTGCCCAGGTTGGACTTCAGTTCAGCTCCTAAGTTCCTGCATTTAGCAGCACGAAACGCTCATTTAAAAATTAAATGAGACCTTTTTCTGATTATTGAAGATGAAGGATGTTTTATTGGCTTTTAGATGTGCAGATTGTTCCACTGAGTGCCTCACTGAGCTCACAAAATGCATCTTTAACCCATATTTTTCCTTTTCTATTAAAAGTCTTTCTGAAAACTACATATTTCAGTATCTGACCCGGTTAGAAACCGACATTCAAAGCATGTGAGAGCTGAAAGTTGTGACCTCTGCTCTCTTTCTTCTTGTTTGTCTACATTTTAAGATAAATTCTGTGAAAGGCCCTGGTGTTGCGGCAGGTTTGAAAGGACGAGCTTCCCGCTGAGACATTTATTGGTGTGGAAGAATGTGAGGGGAACGTGTTTGTGTGTGGACACGGGTTGTTTAAAGCTGTGTTTGAAGTGGTGGCCGACGCGCTTTAACGTGTTGGAGGAGACGATCTGAGCGGGGTGAGGAGGTGAAAACACACTCCTGAGTCACAGCTCTGCCTTCAGATGCATCTCCCACCTTTCCACGCTTTGGATTCTGCAGCCGAACACTTTACATTTAATCCAGCGTTTGGATTTTTCTTCTCCTGCAACCGAGTGTAGAAGCAGGTAAAAAGTGGAGGAAGAGGAGGTTTGTTCCACATCATTATGTCCCAACTCGGTCCCTCCTTTGGTCCCAGGATTAGGAGACCAGCTGACCTTCAAAGATCCCGTTACCTCGGTTACTCGTTCAGCCGCTTTGCATTACTGAACATAAGAAAGATCAGACCATACCTGACCCAACATGCCCCCCAGCTCCTGCTGCAGGCCATGGTCATCTCCCACCTTCACTACAGCAACGCTCTCCTAACTGGTCTCCTAACTGGTCTCCTAACTGGTCTCCTAACTGGTCTCCTAACTGGTTTCCTAACTGGTTTCCTAACTGGTCTCCTAACTGGTTTCCTAACTGGTCTCCTAACTGGTTTCCTAACTGCTCTCCTAACTGCTCTCCTAACTGGTCTCCTAACTGGTTTCCTAACTGGTCTCCTAACTGGTTTCCTAACTGGTCTCCTAACTGGTTTCCTAACTGCTCTCCTAACTGGTCTCCTAACTGGTCTCCTAACTGGTTTCCTAACTGGTCTCCTAACTGGTTTCCTAACTGGCTTTGTGGCCGAGCTGCTGTCGTTCGGATGCAGTTACCATGGAAACCCACTCCGTGAAGCGCTCTGTTCTGGAGCTGATCTGAAGGCCTCTGCGGAAAGTTGGCGCCCTCTGCTTCCTCAGCATCCGCTGACCGGTCGGCTGAGCTGCGAGCCGTCCTTTCCCAGGTGTTTGTGGAAGCCGAGGTGCTTGGATTCATACTCCTGACTGCTAGTGACCCGACTTTAATGATTTGGGTGGCTGAGTGAACACTTTCAGCAGTAATGTCTGGATCTCGTTGTGCTTAAAAAGTTTCTCAAAGTGTCTCAATCAGAAGAAACTTTATCCAGATCCTCTGATCTCAGGAGGTTCCCCCCCAGAGAACTGATTACAGCCTGTTTGAAGGTTCCAAAGAAGAAGATTAAATGAGTGAAATGATGGCGTGATGAAGCCTTTAGGAATAAGAATCCGTGCAGCATTACAAAGTGCGATGTGTTGATGGTTTTTGGCGTTTGGCGGTGGGTTTGGAGGAGGGTCGAGACGCCACATGATGGCAGGTTTCCATAAACAAGCAGAAAGCGGCTCCAGACGAGGAGAAACGGCGGGGAAAAGAGGTGGCACAGGAGATACCGCCGTTTGATTGGACCCAGCCGCCTGTCTGCCGCGTAACGTGTCATTACCACCACACCGCCGCCTCCCGCCACCGTCTACGCTGTCATTAGCTGCTGCTGGTGGCGAGCCGCAGGGTGGAGAGCGGTTGGAGTGCAGTGGCGCTGATCCACGGGACGTGAGGCATCATTTTCCCATAATTCCCACAGACAGCAGGTTACTGAGACGGGTTTATTTCCTCCCTTGGATGTCTTTGCTTTGGACAGCAGTCACCTGACAAACAAACCCTCTGAGTGGCTTCCAGCCTGAAGGGTTCCCTCACAAAGCTTCGGTTAGAGGAGGGTCGAAGCCACGGAGATCCTCTCCGGCTCCAAAGTCCAGTTTAAACCTGGCAGAACTCGGTTCTCCACATGCATGTTGCACCATAACGGGGTTATTCTGGGTCAGATTTGATCTGGAAACAGGATTTTGCTCCATTTTTCTGCAAAGATCCGTTTGCCTGCTCAGCAGAACCTGCATAAACAGCTGAAATGAATAACTCGATGTGTCTTTAAGATTAGATTCAGTCTTATCTGGAAAGAGAAAAAGCTGTTTCTGTTCTCCACTCCTTTCACTCGGGGGGACTACGATTACACTCTGATCCAATTAAAACCAAATGGCCTGTTTCAGGGTTAAAGCTCGGTTCTTCCTCAGTTCTTCCTCTGTTCTTCTTCTGTTCTTCCTCAGTTCTTCCTCAGTTCTTCCTCAGTTCTTCCTCAGTTCTTCCTCTGTTCTGCCTCAGTTCTTCCTCGGTTCTTCCTCTGTTCTTCCTCTGTTCTTCTTCTGTTCTTCCTCAGTTCTTCCTCAGTTCTTCCTCAGTTCTTCCTCAGTTCTTCCTCTGTTCTGCCTCAGTTCTTCCTCGGTTCTTCCTCAGTTCTTCCTCTGTTCTTCTTCTGTTCTTCCTCAGTTCTTCCTCAGTTCTTCCTCAGTTCTTCCTCAGTTCTTCCTCTGTTCTGCCTCAGTTCTTCCTCGGTTCTTCCTCTGTTCTGCCTCGGTTCTTCCTCGGTTCTTCCTCTGTTCTTCCTCTGTTCTTCTTCTGTTCTTCCTCTGTTCTTCCTCAGTTCTTCCTCTGTTCTTCTTCTGTTCTTCTTCTGTTCTTCCTCTGTTCTTCCTCAGTTCTTCCTCTGTTCTTCCTCAGTTCTGCCTCAGTTCTGCCTCAGTTCTTCCTCTGTTCTTCCTCAGTTCTTCCTCTGTTCTTCCTCAGTTCTTCCTCTGTTCTTCCTCAGTTCTTCCTCTGTTCTTCCTCGGTTCTTCCTCTGTTCTTCCTCAGTTCTTCCTCTGTTCTTCCTCAGTTCTTCCTCAGTTCTTCCTCAGTTCTTCCTCAGTTCTTCCTCTGTTCTTCCTCAGTTCTTCCTCTGTTCTTCCTCGGTTCTTCCTCTGTTCTTCCTCAGTTCTTCCTCTGTTCTTCCTCAGTTCTTCCTCTGTTCTTCCTCTGTTCTGCCTCAGTTCTTCCTCTGTTCTTCCTCAGTTCTTCCTCTGTTCTGCCTCTGTTCTTCCTCTGTTCTTCCTCTGTTCTTCCTCTGTTCTGCCTCAGTTCTGCCTCTCTTTTGCCTCGGTTCTGAGACACTCGGACTCTTTAATCCTTAACCACCTCGGCTCTGGTCTCAGTTTTCAGCAGCAAACCCTCACAGTTCTGCAAAGATGTGAAATAAAAGAAGCTGTAAGTAGAGTCGAGTTAAAGATGTAACCATTTGGAAAGAGTTCAGAAAGGTGGAAATACTAAAGTGAGCCCACACTGTCTCTGCTTTACGTGGTTTTCATTATGAAAGCTGGCTGTCAGCTCATTTCCTTTCATCTTTTTTATTCTGAATGATGCAACGGTCTCTGGCCCCGACTCCTTGGATCGTTTCTCCCACCTCTCCGACTGTCCTCCAAATGCTCGCCGAGCGCTGTGGTTTCAGGCCGTTCCTCAGCTCATCGCCAACTTCTTCTCTTCGTTTTTCCACTGTTTTCCTTCCCCTGTCTCTCACACTCTTCCCATCACTGGGAGTATGCAGTCAGCATATTTGCAAGAGGAGAACTCGGCCAAAGGATTAGAGGCTTGTGGTGCAACGTTATTCACTTGTTTTCCCTGTTCCTCTGCAGGACACTTTTAAGAGCCGAGGACCATGTTTTATGAACCCAGCTCGGCCAAGAGAGACATAATCTGAGGCTCTCAGAGGGAGGTCCAGAGACCTCCAGGGGTCCTTAATGGGTTCCCACCATGTAAACCTCTTAGTAGAAGAATGATTTGATGCCGCTGTGCAGCTGAAAGTTTAACCCACGAGCAAAAGGAAGATTCAAAGTGAAGGTGTAGATAGAATCGGGCCTGATGCCTGATTCATGAATCCGCTCTCAGGTTTAGTTGCAGCTTCATATTTTATGTTTCATCCCAGAGCCTTTCTGCTCCCAGATAAATCTTTGATCCACCACTAGATGCTTTTCATCTCCCCAGACCTATGAAACACTGCTGAAAGCACCTCTTTGTTTCCATTTTTCTGTAATTTCCTTTCGGAGAGATTGTCATTTCTTATATTTTCCATTTGCTGTTTGTAGTGCGGTGCGACGGCTTCCTGCCAAGAAGCTGCTGCCGATAAAGAGCTCCTGTCAAATCATAATGATGGAAATGCACCATTTCTTCATGATCCATGTGTTAACGTGATGTTCATCTCTTCACTGGCAGCTTCACTGGTGTTAAAACATCAGACCTCCTTCATGGGATTCATTTTAAAGTCCCGTTTTACTTTGTTTTCTCAGCAGTTCAGAGCTATTTTCCAGGTTTAAACGTTTCCAGTCACAGTAAGGCCTTTTTATTCTTAATGCATACATGTTAAACATGCAGAGCAGGAGTTAAACCCCCCCATCCCTGGTTTGGCTGGTAAGTACAGAGTTATTGCAGTTATTCAGTTGGTTAATAAGAGACATTCTGTTGAAAAGCCCAAACGGGAAATAACAAAATCCAACTAAAAACTCACCGATGAAACATTGATCGATTGAATCCCAACAAAAGTCTTTTCACAGCTGCAAATACACACAATCCAACAAGTTCAATGTTTGGTCCGAGTAAAATAAAGATAATTAGACACTGTTTTATTAGTCCAACTTTTAAAAACTTCAAAATGGAGCCCTGTCCTGAGCTTTTGACTGACAGCTCACCTCAGCCAATAGCAGCTTCCGACAGCCTGGAACAGCCAATGGGAGCCCACATTAGAAGGAAGTACATCCCCTTCTTCTTCTTCTTTGAATGGACGGAGTTAAACGTTTTAAACGTTAGATCCTGAAAGATTAAACTTGGTTAAAGTCACTGGTAATGTTTAGCTAAACCTCACTGTGTAAATCTAGTTTGCAACAACTAAACAAACCTGATAACTTTCATCATATCTCATGAATGTGGCCATGGAAGGAAGCCATTTTATGGAAAAACTTCCATAAAATATCCCTTCTTTGTGGTCATGTTGTTTGATTTAAATGTACCTACTGTTACCCAGTAGTTCCATGTGCATTTAGAGTAAAAATACATTTAAAAAGAGTCCATATGCAACAAATAATTAAAAAAACAACACTGTGTAATATCTTTCTGGCTGATTTAATCAGAGTGAGGAGGAAATAAAACCCTTCACTATAACACCGATTGCTCCATTCATTAATTTTCCCTTTTTGGGCCATTAAAATCACTACTTTTTCATCAATTAGACCTTTTATTGGAGAATACCCGCCTGTTTCAGTGAACCTAACGGTGCTCAGACATGAAATACGAAGCCACTGAGCTGGCGGTTTACATCTTTAACCTCACTGACGGCTGAGAGCTCCTCAGCACAGGTTTTAAGGTCATGTTTATTTCTAAAATGCCTTCATGGACGGGCTCCAACTTACTTACTTACCTCTTAAATCCCCCAGCTTAAGGCTGCCCCTTAATTATTCTTCTCTTTATTATTCAAATCAATGCTAAAGGTCCATCTCTCTTTTTTTTACTGTCGTTTATGTGATGCAAGTCGAGTTTATTTGTTGAGCACAATTCAAAGTGCTTTACAGCTGCATAAAATCACAAGAAGGCACATGAAATCATTCCATAAAACATAAAAATAATCATTTATTAATTCAGTTAAAAGCAAAGACTGCAGATAAATACTTTCAGTTGTCAGAGGGAACCCGGGGATCGAACCATCGGTCTTTTACACTCCTGGACATGTCAGAACAGCTGGTCTGATGGGCTGAAACGGTCTCATGTGGATGTTCTTCAACACAAACAACCGACGTCTGTTTCCGTGACAGAAGAAGCATCAAAGCAGCTGAAAGACGGCGTCTGAACTCGGCTGGACTCTCATGGACCGGGTTCTCCCCCAGAGGAGGCTGGAGGCGGTTGTCATGGCTCCACCATCCAGGAGGCTGGAGGCGGTTGTCATGGCTCCACCATCCAGGAGGCTGGAGGCGGTTGTCATGGCTCCACCATCCAGGGCTGCTGAATGTTGGGAGGTTTTAACGAGGAGCTGAGCCTCAGCAGCTAAAGCCTGCCTCCTTCACTGCGTTTCGTCGCTCGGTAAATTGGCTCATTGTCTGCTTGAGAGGATATTGTTCATTAAAGAGCTGTTAGAAATGCTTAATGAGTTGAAGTGATGGCAGTCAGTGCTAATGGGACATTTTATTAAGCTAAATGTTGAAAGTCTGTCCTCACTGACATGTTCCAAAGGCTCTTACCAACAGCTGCAGAGACTTTGGACAGAAAACAGCAAAGGTTGAAACATCTGGATAAAACAAGTTCTTTTAAGGTGGTAATGTGTCATTTTAACCCTGCAGAGGAGACAGAAAAGCTTTAAAATGGCAGAGAAAAGGAAAATCTATATTTTTAGGTCACTTTTAAGGTGGTAATGTGTCATTTTAACCCTGCAGAGGAGACAGAAAAGCTTTAAAATGGCAGAGAAAAGGAAAATCTGTATTTTTTAGGTCACTTTTAAGGTGGTAATGTGTCATTTTAACCCTGCAGAGGAGACAGAAAAGCTTTAAACTGGCAGAGAAAAGGAAAATCTATATTTTTTAAGTGACTTTTAAGGTGGTAATGTGTCATTTTAACCCTGCAGAGGAGACAGAAAAGCTTTAAACTGGCAGAGAAAAGGAAAATCTATATTTTTTAAGTGACTTTTAAGGTGGTAATGTGTCATTTTAACACTGCAGAGGAGACAGAAAAGCTTTAAACTGTCAGAGAGAAGGAAAATGTGTATTTTTTAGGTCACTTTTAAGGTGGTAATGTGTCATTTTAACCCTGCAGAGGAGACAGAAAAGCTTTAAAATGTCAGAGAGAAGGAAAATGTGTATTTTTTAGGTCACTTTTAAGGTGGTAATGTGTCATTTTAACCCTGCAGAGGAGACAGAAAAGCTTTAAACTGGCAGAGAAAAGGAAAATCTATATTTTTAGGTCACTTTTAAGGTGGTAATGTGTCATTTTAACCCTGCAGATGAGACAGAAAAGCTTTAAACTGGCAGAGAAAAGGAAAATCTGTATTTTTTAGGTCACTTTTAAGGTGGTAATGTGTCATTTTAACCCTGCAGATGAGACAGAAAAGCTTTAAACTGGCAGAGAAAAGGAAAATCTATATTTTTAGGTCACTTTTAAGGTGGTAATGTGTCATTTTAACCCTGCAGATGAGACAGAAAAGCTTTAAACTGGCAGAGAAAAGGAAAATCTATATTTTTTAGGTCACTTTTAAGGTGGTAATGTGTCATTTTAACCCTGCAGAGGAGACAGAAAAGCTTTAAACTGGCAGAGAAAAGGAAAATCTATATTTTTAGGTCACTTTTAAGGTGGTAATGTGTCATTTTAACCCTGCAGAGGAGACAGAAAAGCTTTAAACTGGCAGAGAAAAGGAAAATCTGTATTTTTTAGGTCACTTTTAAGGTGGTAATGTGTCATTTTAACCCTGCAGAGGAGACAGAAAAGCTTTAAAATGGCAGAGAAAAGGAAAATGTGTATTTTTAGGTCACTTTTAAGGTGGTAATGTGTCATTTTAACCCTGCAGAGGAGACAGAAAAGCTTTAAACTGGCAGAGAAAAGGAAAATCTATATTTTTAGGTCACTTTTAAGGTGGTAATGTGTCATTTTAACCCTGCAGAGGAGACAGAAAAGCTTTAAACTGGCAGAGAAAAGGAAAATCTATATTTTTTAGGTCACTTTTAAGGTGGTAATGTGTCATTTTAACCCTGCAGAGGAGACAGAAAAGCTTTAAACTGGCAGAGAAAAGGAAAATCTGTATTTTTTAGGTCACTTTTAAGGTGGTAATGTGTCATTTTAACCCTGCAGAGGAGACAGAAAAGCTTTAAACTGGCAGAGAAAAGGAAAATGTGTATTTTTAGGTCACTTTTAAGGTGGTAATGTGTCATTTTAACCCTGCAGATGAGACAGAAAAGCTTTAAACTGGCAGAGAAAAGGAAAATGTGTATTTTTAGGTCACTTTTAAGGTGGTAATGTGTCATTTTAACCCTGCAGATGAGACAGAAAAGCTTTAAACTGGCAGAGAAAAGGAAAATCTGTATTTTTTTAAGTGACTTTTAAGGTGGTAATGTGTCATTTTAACCCTGCAGAGGAGACAGAAAAGCTTTAAAATGGCAGAGAGAAGGAAAATCTATATTTTTAGGTCACTTTTAAGGTGGTAATGTGTCATTTTAACCCTGCAGAGGAGACAGAAAAGCTTTAAACTGGCAGAGAAAAGGAAAATCTATATTTTTTAAGTGACTTTTAAGGTGGTAATGTGTCATTTTAACCCTGCAGATGAGACAGAAAAGCTTTAAACTGGCAGAGAAAAGGAAAATCTGTATTTTTTAAGTGACTTTTAAGGTGGTAATGTGTCATTTTAACCCTGCAGATGAGACAGAAAAGCTTTAAACTGGCAGAGAAAAGGAAAATCTGTATTTTTTAGGTCACTTTTAAGGTGGTAATGTGTCATTTTAACCCTGCAGAGGAGACAGAAAAGCTTTAAACTGGCAGAGAAAAGGAAAATCTATATTTTTTAGGTCACTTTTAAGGTGGTAATGTGTCATTTTAACCCTGCAGAGGAGACAGAAAAGCTTTAAAATGGCAGAGAGAAGGAAAATCTATATTTTTTAGGTCACTTTTAAGGTGGTAATGTGTCATTTTAACCCTGCAGAGGAGACAGAAAAGCTTTAAACTGGCAGAGAAAAGGAAAATCTATATTTTTTAGGTTTTAGGACGGCAGTTCTGTCCCTCAGCAGAGCCTCGGCCACTTCAAAGCCAGTCTGATCTGAATTAAGGAGGTTTTCATTCTATAAGAGGGAATATGATGCTGCTTCTGCTGCAGTGGGGTCAGACTACAGAAACCATTACAGCTGCACCCCAAAACCAAACCAAAAGCAAGACCGAAGCTGTCAGCTTTGGGGAAACAGCAACGTTTGGATTATCCACCGTAATGCTGTGTTTGGGAGTCAAAGTCCCTCTGACTCAGTCCTCCTGCTGCACAGAACCTTCTGTAAAACCTTCTCTGGCTTATCAGCTGGCCTGTTGGACGTTATTCTTCGTGTGTTTGGATTTTGTGGCGTGAAAACATCCAGCAGGTTGTGTTTTTTCGAGGCGTCCTGTCCCAGAATCTCATGTTCTGTTACAGATACTGAGGGATGGTTTGGGTTAGGAAGGACTGAGCAGGTGGAGTGATGGAGGAGGAAGGAAAGGGTTTGATAATAATTCCAAAGAAAGGAGGGAAAAATATGATCAGATATCCAGGGACTCGTTTCTGCATTTTTATTCTGTTACCAGGCAGAGATTTATGTCTTCAAAGTAAAAAACAATGTAAAGAAACGAGATATGTGATAAGAAAGAGACGTGAAGGACTGGATTAAACATTAAACACATCATTTGTTCCCATTTCTTTAGCTGCATCTATGAAAAACAGCAAAGAAAACACAGTTTGACAGACAGAAAATAGGATTTCTGCAGCAACAAGGTGATTCCCAAAGAGCTATTAGCTGAAAACTTGGCATATCTCAGCATGGTGTGCAGTGTGTCCTTAAAACATTTGAGGAAACTGGACAAGTGGAGGACAAAAGAAGAAGTGTCAGGCCTAAAAAACTATCTCCAGCAGATGAACAGGATCTGAAAGTGATGTCCTTAAGAAAGAGGAAAAAATCCAGCTGTGACCTGACAGGACCTGAGAGATGCATCTGGACCTTCAGCTGATCCATCTACTGTTGGCCCAAGCCTCATCAGAAATGGGCTCCATGGAAGGGTGGCTGTCAAGAAGCCGTTCTTAAGGAAGGGAAACAGGGAGAAAAGGCTGAGCTGAGCCAAATGACACAAGAAGTGGACTGAAAATCAGTGGCAACAGGTCTTATGGAGGGATGAATCCTCCCCAGAGCCCGGACCTCAACATTATTGAAGCAGTGTGGGATCATCTGACAGAGAACGGAACAAAAGGCAGCCCACATCCAAAGAAGAGCTTTGGGATGTCCTTCAAGAAGCCTGGAGAACTATTCCTGAAGACTCCTTAAAGAAATGACAGAAAGCTTGTCTCAGAGGGTTCAGGCTGTGTTGGAGAATAAAGGAGCTCAGACCAGAGATTCACTTTAAAGCTGCTGAGAACTGAGAAAAACTCTGATTCTGCCTCAGATTCTGGGTTTATGTTCATGTTTGAACATGTTTCAGTGAATCTCTGCAGCTGCTTCCTGTTTCTATGGAAATATGTAAAGAAATGCTTCATCTGGGCAGCATTTCCTCATTTTCTTACTTACTTATTTTCTTACTTTATTAATAAAGACAAAGAGAGTTTCCTCTTTCTGCTCGTGTAAAACCTTTTTAATGAGTCAGAGTTGTTTGGTTTTCATTCCCTGATGTTGCGACTCTGCTGTCTCTTCTTCGTTGGTATATTTTCTGGTTTGTGTCCCTCCTCAGACGACACTAAACCTGTGGGTGGGTTTCTATCCCTTCAGAGGTGTAACTTCCTCTGAGGAAGAGGAGGAATCTTCAGGCCCAGCTGTCCTTTCTGGGCTGTATTTCTGAGCCCTGCACAGAGACATGAGGAGGATTCTGTTGGAGTTGCTGTGTTCCTGGATGGTGAGCAGCAGAGAAACGTGTCCCGAGGTCCTGGGATTAAAACAACCTGGGAGCTTTTACAGCACTTTTCTGGCCTTTACAGTGCTGCATTCCTGCAGGAACACTGGAGTCCTGTATGTGAAGGAGGGTGTGTGTTACACCCACTGTAACATATTGTTTTTCCTCCAGGCTCAGCTTTAAACCTCCAGAGACTCCCGGGGTGGAGGACTCAGAGTAATAAGCTGCAGATACACCAAACAAACTGCTTTTCCACTGAAATGTCTGCTCAGTTTGTCACTTGGGATGTTCCAGGGAAGGAAACATCACCTGTGAAGAGGAACGCTCTCATGAAGCTGTTGGATTAGCTTCAGTGGAGTTTATTTCACCTCCATATGTACTTTTGAAGAGGTTTCTTCTTCTTTTGTGTTGTCGGGGGCAGATGATGAGCTCATCGGGAGGGGTTCGTCTGAGATGTTCCTGATAAAATCTCCTCATCAGATTCTGCTGTTGATCAAAAGAAAGCTGCACACACACACATGCATACCTGCAGGTTCCCCTCTGTCGTAAATTACCCACAATCCCGCTGGGGCTTTCCGTGACGCAGCAGGCGACGGAGCTGAAAGTGTTTCTTTTAAGAGCTTTTGACCCATCCGGCCTGGTTTCTGTCAGGAAAAGTTTATTCATGTCACACCTTTTCCTCCATTTAGAGTCTTTTAACATCTAAAATGTAAAACAACTCAAGTGAAGAAAGTTCAGCTCTGGGACAGAGACATTTAAATCCATTTTGTCCAAAAAAAGAGAAAAGTGCAGGAGGAAGCCTGAGCAGCTAACAATGCGATTGCCATTGATTTTAAAGTATTAAACTCAGGTTTGAATCCCTGGATGCTAACACTGCTAACATAGCTAACATTGCTAACACAGCTAACACGGCTAACACAGCTAACACAACTAACACAGCTAACATAGCTAACATTGCTAACACAACTAACACAGCTAACCCGGCTAACACAACTAACACATCAAACACATCTAACACAGCTAACTCAGCTAACAAAGCTAACCAGCTAAGCACCAAACACAACTAATACAGCTAATCCGGCTAACACAGCTAACACAACTAATACAGCTAATCCGGCTAACACAGCTAACACAACTAATACAGCTAATCCGGCTAACACAGCTAACTCAACTAATACAGCTAACCCGGCTAACACAGCTAACCCAGCTAACAAAGCTAACCAGCTAACACGGCTAACCGGCTAAAACAGCTAATCTGGCTTACCAGCTAAAACAGCTAACACAACTAATACAGCTAACCCGGCTAACACATCGAACACAGCTAACTCAGCTAACCCGGCTAACTCAGATATGGAAATCAGTGCAGCTCAGTTTGTGTCCAGATTTCAGGTGGGATAGAAATCTGTTGGTATGTTTTTATTTTTTTATTATTTTTATGCCATCTTACAGATTAAACCCTTTCTTTTTTTGTCTGTTTTCTGAGCCTCTTTGAGGAAATGTTCGGCTCCGCTGTGTGATGATGCGTGTCATGAGTTATTGCCGGGTGGCGAGCATCAGTCCAGCTCTTTGTGTGGCTGTCGGCGGCCTCATTGACTCAGTAATCAGGACTGATTGCTGCACATTCACTGACTCTGATCTCTTCTTCCTTCAGGCGGTGTTCAGCTCACCCCGGAAGACTACACCAAGGCCCAGAAGTACTGCAAATACGCCGGCAGCGCCCTGCAGTACGAGGACGTCAACACGGCCATCCAGAACCTCCAGAAAGCTCTGAAACTGCTCACCACCGGCAAAGAATGAAGCCCTTTGTCCTCCGGCCTTCCTCCCTCTTCCTCCAGCCCCCGTTTTCTATCCATCACTGATCTGGCGCTCGGCGAGCCGAGGCCGCCGCTGCCTCTCACTCTGTCTCTCACACACACTGAAGCTGTTCACGTCAGACAAGGACACGATGGAAATCAGAGCGTAACAATGGCCGCCTGTGTCCGCCGCTGACTGACTGACTGACTGAGCTCATCAAAGCTCCACCCAAGTCCTCCGGCTTAGTTTCTGCACTCGTTTTAAAGCAGGTGAGGCGGCTGAGGAGTGAAGCTGAGGGAATATTTGTTAACTAAGCTTCTCTGTTTCCGTGGTCAGTTGATCAGCTGAGAAACGTCAGCGGACAGAGAAGCGCTAAGATCAGATCCAGCTGTTGGTTAAAGACCTCAGACATGCTTCCTTCTGTCCACCTGACTGCAAACTGGACCTTTTTTGGTGTTTGGCGGCAGCTCAGAGCTCAACAAACGACTCTGATGACAGTTTAAATTCCTCATTTTCATCTAAACAGAGTTTAAAGTTAAAATGATTTGATGTTTATGATGAATCCAAGAATAAAAGGCAGATAAATGAGTCATTTTCAGGTGGATTCGTCCTCATGTTTGTGTCTGTAGGATCTCTTTTGGGAGTTATTAGTATGAATAAACTTCTTAGTCGATAGAAAGTTAGTTGTTTCTGGATCCTCCTCCACTTCCCTGCAGAGCGATGCTGCCTTCAGGGTTCCTCCGACGTGGGAAACACTAAATCATCCTCAGCGCTGAGGAAAAGCTGCTTGGAGTTCGGAGGAAACCCGACTTCTTAGCGCCTCTTCCTCCTCGCTCCAGTTAGTCACAGCAAGCTTTAGATGCTGACTGAGAAACACATAAAAGTGATTTAAGGCTCTTAATCTCTTATGAGAGGGAGCGCGATGACAAGGTGACCATTATCAGAAACGGATGGCCTCCACATCATCCTGTCGTTTCTGGTAATGGACACCTTGGCAGGCATCGAGAACTGATGCTGGTCCCAGAGCAGAACTGATGCTGGTCCCACAGCAGAACTGATGCTGGTCCAACAGCAGAACTGATGCTGGTCCCAGAGCAGAACTGATGCTGGTCCAACAGCAGAACTGCTGCTGGTCCCAGAGCAGAACTGATGCTGGTCCCAGAGCAGAACTGATGCTGGTCCCAGAGCAGAACTGATGCTGGTCCAACAGCAGAACTGATGCTGGTCCCAGAGCAGAACTGATGCTGGTCCCACAGCAGAACTGATGCTGGTCCAACAGCAGAACTGATGCTGGTCCCAGAGCAGAACTGATGCTGGTCCCAGAGCAGAACTGATGCTGGTCCCAGAGCAGAACTGATGCTGGTCCCAGAGCAGAACTGATGCTGGTCCAACAGCAGAACTGATGCTGGTCCCAGAGCAGAACTGATGCTGGTCCAACAGCAGAACTGCTGCTGGTCCCAGAGCAGAACTGATGCTGGTCCCAGAGCAGAACTGATGCTGGTCCCAGAGCAGAACTGCTGCTGGTCCCAGAGCAGAACTGATGCTGGTCCCAGAGCAGAACTGATGCTGGTCCCAGAGCAGAACTGATGCTGGTCCCAGAGCAGAACTGATGCTGGTCCCAGAGCAGAACTGATGCTGGTCCCAGAGCAGAACTGATGCTGGTCCAACAGCAGAACTGATGCTGGTCCCAGAGCAGAACTGATGCTGGTCCCAGAGCAGAACTGGTGCTGGTCCCAGAGCAGAACTGATGCTGGTCCCAGAGCAGAACTGATGCTGGTCCCAGAGCAGAACTGATGCTGGTCCCAGAGCAGAACTGCTGCTGGTCCCACAGCAGAACTGATGCTGGTCCCAGAGCAGAACTGATGCTGGTCCCAGAGCAGAACTGCTGCTGGTCCCAGAGCAGAACTGCTGCTGGTCCCACAGCAGAACTGATGCTGGTCCCAGAGCAGAACTGATGCTGGTCCCAGAGCAGAACTGATGCTGGTCCCACAGCAGAACTGATGCTGGTCCCACAGCAGAACTGATGCTGGTCCCACAGCAGAACTGATGCTGGTCCCAGAGCAGAACTGATGCTGGTCCCAGAGCAGAACTGATGCTGGTCCCAGAGCAGAACTGATGCTGGTCCAACAGCAGAACTGATGCTGGTCCCAGAGCAGAACTGATGCTGGTCCAACAGCAGAACTGCTGCTGGTCCCAGAGCAGAACTGATGCTGGTCCCAGAGCAGAACTGATGCTGGTCCCAGAGCAGAACTGCTGCTGGTCCCAGAGCAGAACTGATGCTGGTCCCAGAGCAGAACTGATGCTGGTCCAACAGCAGAACTGATGCTGGTCCCAGAGCAGAACTGATGCTGGTCCCACAGCAGAACTGATGCTGGTCCAACAGCAGAACTGATGCTGGTCCCAGAGCAGAACTGATGCTGGTCCAACAGCAGAACTGATGCTGGTCCCAGAGCAGAACTGATGCTGGTCCAACAGCAGAACTGATGCTGGTCCCAGAGCAGAACTGATGCTGGTCCCAGAGCAGAACTGATGCTGGTCCCAGAGCAGAACTGATGCTGGTCCAACAGCAGAACTGATGCTGGTCCCAGAGCAGAACTGATGCTGGTCCAACAGCAGAACTGCTGCTGGTCCCAGAGCAGAACTGATGCTGGTCCCAGAGCAGAACTGATGCTGGTCCCAGAGCAGAACTGCTGCTGGTCCCAGAGCAGAACTGATGCTGGTCCCAGAGCAGAACTGATGCTGGTCCCAGAGCAGAACTGATGCTGGTCCAACAGCAGAACTGATGCTGGTCCCAGAGCAGAACTGATGCTGGTCCCACAGCAGAACTGATGCTGGTCCAACAGCAGAACTGATGCTGGTCCCAGAGCAGAACTGATGCTGGTCCAACAGCAGAACTGATGCTGGTCCCAGAGCAGAACTGATGCTGGTCCCAGAGCAGAACTGATGCTGGTCCCAGAGCAGAACTGATGCTGGTCCAACAGCAGAACTGATGCTGGTCCCAGAGCAGAACTGATGCTGGTCCAACAGCAGAACTGCTGCTGGTCCCAGAGCAGAACTGATGCTGGTCCCAGAGCAGAACTGATGCTGGTCCCAGAGCAGAACTGCTGCTGGTCCCAGAGCAGAACTGATGCTGGTCCCAGAGCAGAACTGATGCTGGTCCCAGAGCAGAACTGATGCTGGTCCCAGAGCAGAACTGATGCTGGTCCCAGAGCAGAACTGATGCTGGTCCCAGAGCAGAACTGATGCTGGTCCAACAGCAGAACTGATGCTGGTCCCAGAGCAGAACTGATGCTGGTCCCAGAGCAGAACTGGTGCTGGTCCCAGAGCAGAACTGATGCTGGTCCCAGAGCAGAACTGATGCTGGTCCCAGAGCAGAACTGATGCTGGTCCCAGAGCAGAACTGATGCTGGTCCCAGAGCAGAACTGCTGCTGGTCCCACAGCAGAACTGATGCTGGTCCCAGAGCAGAACTGATGCTGGTCCCAGAGCAGAACTGCTGCTGGTCCCAGAGCAGAACTGCTGCTGGTCCCACAGCAGAACTGATGCTGGTCCCAGAGCAGAACTGATGCTGGTCCCAGAGCAGAACTGATGCTGGTCCCACAGCAGAACTGATGCTGGTCCCAGAGCAGAACTGATGCTGGTCCAACAGCAGAACTGATGCTGGTCCCAGAGCAGAACTGATGCTGGTCCAACAGCAGAACTGCTGCTGGTCCCAGAGCAGAACTGATGCTGGTCCCAGAGCAGAACTGATGCTGGTCCCAGAGCAGAACTGCTGCTGGTCCCAGAGCAGAACTGATGCTGGTCCCAGAGCAGAACTGATGCTGGTCCAACAGCAGAACTGATGCTGGTCCCAGAGCAGAACTGATGCTGGTCCCAGAGCAGAACTGCTGCTGGTCCCACAGCAGAACTGATGCTGGTCCCAGAGCAGAACTGATGCTGGTCCCAGAGCAGAACTGATGCTGGTCCCACAGCAGAACTGATGCTGGTCCCACAGCAGAACTGATGCTGGTCCCAGAGCAGAACTGATGCTGGTCCCAGAGCAGAACTGGTGCTGGTCCCAGAGCAGAACTGATGCTGGTCCCACAGCAGAACTGGTGCTGGTCCCAGAGCAGAACTGATGCTGGTCCCAGAGCAGAACTGATGCTGGTCCCAGAGCAGAACTGATGCTGGTCCCAGAGCAGAACTGATACTGGTCCCAGAGCAGAACTGATGCTGGTCCCAGAGCAGAACTGATGCTGGTCCCAGAGCAGAACTGATGCTGGTCCCAGAGCAGAACTGATGCTGGTCCCAGAGCAGAACTGATGCTGGTCCCAGAGCAGAACTGATGCTGGTCCCAGAGCAGAACTGATGCTGGTCCCAGAGCAGAACTGATGCTGGTCCAACAGCAGAACTGATGCTGGTCCCAGAGCAGAACTGATGCTGGTCCCAGAGCAGAACTGCTGCTGGTCCCACAGCAGAACTGATGCTGGTCCCAGAGCAGAACTGATGCTGGTCCCAGAGCAGAACTGCTGCTGGTCCCAGAGCAGAACTGCTGCTGGTCCCACAGCAGAACTGATGCTGGTCCCAGAGCAGAACTGATGCTGGTCCCAGAGCAGAACTGATGCTGGTCCCACAGCAGAACTGATGCTGGTCCCACAGCAGAACTGATGCTGGTCCCACAGCAGAACTGATGCTGGTCCCAGAGCAGAACTGATGCTGGTCCCAGAGCAGAACTGATGCTGGTCCCAGAGCAGAACTGATGCTGGTCCAACAGCAGAACTGATGCTGGTCCCAGAGCAGAACTGATGCTGGTCCAACAGCAGAACTGCTGCTGGTCCCAGAGCAGAACTGCTGCTGGTCCCAGAGCAGAACTGATGCTGGTCCCAGAGCAGAACTGATGCTGGTCCCAGAGCAGAACTGATGCTGGTCCAACAGCAGAACTGATGCTGGTCCCAGAGCAGAACTGATGCTGGTCCCAGAGCAGAACTGATGCTGGTCCCAGAGCAGAACTGCTGCTGGTCCCACAGCAGAACTGATGCTGGTCCCAGAGCAGAACTGATGCTGGTCCCACAGCAGAACTGATGCTGGTCCCAGAGCAGAACTGATGCTGGTCCCACAGCAGAACTGATGCTGGTCCCACAGCAGAACTGATGCTGGTCCCAGAGCAGAACTGATGCTGGTCCCACAGCAGAACTGATGCTGGTCCCAGAGCAGAACTGGTGCTGGTCCCAGAGCAGAACTGATGCTGGTCCCACAGCAGAACTGGTGCTGGTCCCAGAGCAGAACTGATGCTGGTCCCAGAGCAGAACTGATGCTGGTCCCAGAGCAGAACTGATGCTGGTCCCAGAGCAGAACTGATACTGGTCCCAGAGCAGAACTGATGCTGGTCCCAGAGCAGAACTGATGCTGGTCCCAGAGCAGAACTGATGCTGGTCCCAGAGCAGAACTGATGCTGGTCCCAGAGCAGAACTGATGCTGGTCCCAGAGCAGAACTGATGCTGGTCCCAGAGCAGAACTGATGCTGGTCCCAGAGCAGAACTGATGCTGGTCCAACAGCAGAACTGATGCTGGTCCCAGAGCAGAACTGATGCTGGTCCCAGAGCAGAACTGACTCACTCTGTGGAGCAACTCTGAACCAACAAAGGTTCTGCTGAGCAGCTTTCCCTGCAAAGGTTCTGCTGCTTTCTGCTGTTTTTATGATGATCTGAAGGTTAAAACTGCTCCCGGACCGCCTGCTTTACGCCTCAGAATGTATTCACTGACGGTGAAGAGGAGGGCGGGCAGGAGGAGGGCGTGGAGGAGGGCGTGGAGGAGGGCGTGGAGGAGGAGGGCGTGGAGGAGAGCGTGGAGGAAGGCGTGGAGGAGGGCGTGGAGGAGGGCGTGGAGGAGGGCGTGGAGGAGGGCGTGGAGGAGGGCGTGGAGGAGAGCGTGGAGGAGGGCGTGGAGGAGGGCGTGGAGGAGAGCGTGGAGGAAGGCGTGGAGGAGGGCGTGGAGGAGGGCGTGGAGGAGGGCGTGGAGGAGGGCGTGGAGGAGAGCGTGGAGGAGGGCGTGGAGGAGGAGGGCGTGGAGGAGGAGGGCGTGGAGGAGGGCGTGGAGGAGGGCGTGGAGGAGGGCGCCGTCAGGGCTGGGCTGTGGGAGGCTCTCTGGGTGTTCCTCTGTAATGTTTTACTTTCTGTGCTGAAAGATCACTTCTCTGTACATTTAGGGCGGCTGTAGTTTCTGCTTTAGTTAGTTTTTGGTTAATTAATCCCTTTCAGAAGTGGATTGAGCTGCATGAAGCTTCAGAATCAGCCTGAGAGTTTGAATAAAATGCTTGAACTGAAGGTGTCGAGTATCTGAGTTCCTGTGCACCACATCCAAAGAATCTCAGCAGAACCTGTGAAATATGTCACCAACCAAATGTCTTTTTAGAAGTCAGATGGTCTCCTGAAGTTATTCACCATGTTTTACTGAGCCCAGAAAGATGGAAAGCTCACAACCAACAGATGATCCGACCCGCTGCTGGTGGCGGGTCAGCCGGGCCAACACTAACCCAGCTTCAGTAAAAGGTTTGACAGAGAACATTTTAAAGATAAGAGTGAAACTGAGAAGAACTTCTTTCCCTGAAACAGCTCCGAGGCTCCGAAGCTTCGAGTCTTCGGCTTCGAGGCTTCGGCTCCGAGGCTTCGAAGCTTCGGCTCCGAGGCTTCGGCTTCGAGGCTTCGGCTCCGAAGCTTCGACTCCGATGCTTCGAAGCTTCGACTCCGAGGTTTCGAAGCTTCGGCTCCGAGGCTTCGAAGCTTCGGCTCCGAGGCTTCGAAGCTTCGGCTCCGAGGCTTCGGCTCCGAGGCTTCGGCTTCGGCTCCGAGGCTTCGGCTTCGGCTCCGAGGCATCGGCTCCGAGGCTTCGGCTTCGGCTCTGAGGCTTCGGCTTCGAGGCTTCGGCTCCGAGGCTCCGAGTCTTCGGCTCCAAGGCTTCGGCTTCGGCTCCGAGGCTTCGGCTTCGGCTTCGAAGCTTCGGCTCCGAGGCTTCGGCTTCGGCTCTGAGGCTTCGGCTTCGAGGCTTCGGCTCCGAGGCTCCGAGTCTTCGGCTCCAAGGCTTCGGCTTCGGCTCAAAGGCTTCGGCTCCGAGGCTTCGGCTCCGAGGCGTCGAGGCTTCGGCTCCGAGGCTTCGAAGCTTTGTGTCCGAGGCTTCGGCTCCGAGGCTTCGAAGCTTCGGCTCCGAGGCTTCGGCTTCGAGGCTTCGGCTCCGAAGCTTCGACTCCGAGGCTTCGAAGCTTCGACTCCGAGGTTTCGAAGCTTCGGCTCCGAGGCTTCGGCTTCGGCTCCGAGGCTTCGGCTTCGGCGCTTCGGCTTCGGCTTCGGCTTCGAGGCTTCGGCTCCGAGGCTCTGAGTCTTCGGCTCCAAGGCTTCGGCTTCGGCTCAAAGGCTTCGGCTCCGAGGCTTCGGCTCCGAGGCTTCGGCTCCGAGGCTTCGAAGCTTTGTGTCCGAGATTTCGGCTCCGAGGCTTCGGCTCTGAGTCTTCAGCTCCGAGGCTTCGGCTCCGAGGCTTCGGCTTTGGCTTTGAGGCTTCGGCTTCGAGGCTTCGGCTCTGAGTCTTCAGCTCCGAGTCTTCGGCTCCGAGGCTTCGGCTTTGGCTTTGAGGCTTCGGCTCCGAGGCTTCGGCTCCAAGTCTTCGAAGCTTCGGCTCCAAGGCTTCGGCTCCGAGTCTTCGGCTCCAAGGCTTCGGCTCCGAGTCTCCGAGACTTCGGCTCCAAGGCTTCGGCTCCGAGTCTTCGGCTCCAAGGCTTCGGCTCCGAGGCTTCGGCTTTGGCTCCGAGGCTTCGGCTCCGAGGCTTCGGCTCCGAGGCTTCGGCGTCGAGGCGTCGAGGCGTCGAGGCTTCGGCTCCGAGGCGTCGCGGCTTCGGCTCCGAGGCGTCGAGGCTTCGGCTCCGAGGCTTTGTGTCCGAGTCGTCGGCTCCGAGATTTCGGCTCCGAGTCTTCGGCTCCAAGGCTTCGGCTTCGGCTCCGAGGCTTCGGCTTTGGCTCCTCGGCTTCGGCTCCGAGGCTTCGGCTCCGAGGCTTCGGCTCCGAGGCGTCGAGGCTTCGGCTCCGAGGCGTCGAGGCTTCGGCTCCGAGGCTTTGTGTCCGAGTCGTCGGCTCCGAGATTTCGGCTCCAAGGGTTCGGCTTCGGCTCCGAGGCTTCGGCTTTGGCTTTGAGGCTTCGGCTCCGAGTCTCCGAAGCTTCGGCTCCGAGGCTTCGGCTTCGGCTCCGAGTCTCCGAAGCTTTGGCTCCGAGGCTTCGGCTTCGGCTCCGAGACTTCGGCTCCAAGTATTCGAAGCTTCGGCTCCGAGTCTCCGAAGCTTTGGCTCCAAGGCTTCGGCTTCGGCTCCGAGTCTCCGAAGCTTCGGCTCCGAGGCTTCGGCTTCGGCTCCAAGTCTTCGAAGCTTCGGCTCCGAGTCTTCGGCTCCAAGGCTTCGTCTTCGGCTCCGAGGCTTCGGCTCCGAGGCGTCGAGGCTTCGGCTCCGAGTCTTCGAAGCTTTGTGTCCGAGTCGTCGGCTCCGAGATTTCGGCTCCGAGGCTCCGATGCTGTCATGTCGCGTGTTTCCTGTAATTCTGATGCCCTGAAGTCTGGGACCTCAGAGCCGAGGAAGCATCAGATTCTGCTCATTCTGTTCATTGGCGTGTGACAGGAAGCCATAAAGCATCACCAGGCTGGAGCCTGCAGTACATCAGCCTCCGGGTGGCTTTAGGCCCAGTTTTAAGGGTCAGAACTTCTCTGGTGTCACTCTAAGACCCGCCTCCTAAAGCGCTGCTCTGCTCTGATTGGTCAGAAAGTTTAAATCAGCTGCAACGTGTTCATATCCATGTAAACGGGCTTTTTACCAGAATAATAATGATAACTGAACTAATGACGTAAAGGAGCCACTAATTCCAACTAATATTCCTCCAGCTGTCAGGTCGTATTCTTGAACAAAGTGACTGTTTTCTCAACCTTTTCCACTGCATGTCAGAGGATTTCTGTGGGGAAACTCACCAGAATTCAATCAAACTTATGATGAATGAAGCAGCTTCTGTTGGAGCACATTTCAGCCACTTGTAAAGCAGTTTGTTCTTCATTCTGCTGTGAGATGCGCGGCCCTGGCTGCCGGCGTTAAACGGATCGGACCGTGACTCTGAGCGCGTGGCTCGTTAAAACTCATCACTGCGGCGGGGTTTTCTGGTGGAGGTGAGCAGTGTGGACAGACATGTGGTTTCACTTTGCAGGAAGCAGTGGTTGGAGGGCAGAGGGCGAAGAGGAAGCTGCAAACCTGCAATTAAAAGCCGCCAGCGTGTCTTCAGTTTCTCCTGCTGAGCAGAGGCTTTAACTCACTCCTTCAGACGCATTTCAGCGTCAGTTGGAGCTAAAGAAACAACGAGCAGCCGGTCAGGATGGATCCACTGAGTCTCCACAACATTTTCACGTGTTCTTCATGGGAATCAATGATTATTGATTGATTATTTTAACCCAATTTGACTGCTCTGTGGTGCTCATCCTGTATAAGCTCTTTAAAGCCGATATATTGTATAAAATCCCTTCTTCCTGTTCCTGGGAGCAGATATCAGGGCGTCTGAGGTCACCAGCAGGTGTAAAACTCCCCAGAAACTCAACCCTGGTATTTATTTAGTTCCTCTTTGTTGGAAAGTTCCTCATTTAACGAGTCGTTCTGATTTTCATTTCTAAAGTACGTCACTCCTTAAGTTGGCTCCGCCTCCTCTGCTAAGCCCCGCCCACTCACCTCCACCAGAAAACCCCGCCGCAGTGATGAGTTTTAACGAGCCACGCGCTCAGAGTCAGTGTTTAACGCCACGCCGGCAGCCAGGGCCGCGCATCTCACAGCAGAATGAAGAACAAACTGCTTTACAAGTGGCTGAAATGTGCTCCAACAGAAGCTGCTTCATTCATCATAAGTTTGATTGAATTCTGGTGAGTTTCCCCACAGAAATCCTCTGACATGCAGTGGAAAAGGTTGAGAAAACAGTCACTTTGTTCAAGAATACGACCTGACAGCTGGAGGAATATTAGTTGGAATTAGTGGCTCCTTTACGTCATTAGTTCAGTTATCATTATTATTCTGGTAAAAAGCCCGTTTACATGGATATGAACACGCTGCAGCTGATTTAAACTTTCTGACCAATCAGAGCAGAGCAGCGCTTTAGGAGGCGGGTCTTAGAGTGACACCAGAGAAGTTCTGACCCTTAAAAGTGGGCCTAAAGCCACTCGGAGGCTGATGTACTGCAGGCTCCAGTCTGGTGATGCTTTATGGCTTCCTGTCACACGCCAATGAACAGAATGAGCAGAATCTGATGCTTCCTCGGCTCTGAGGTCCCAGACTTCAGGGCATCAGAATTACAGGAAACACGCGACATGACAGCAGCAGCCTGTTCATCCGGTTGTGTTATTGATCAGAGACTGAAACAGAAGTTAGAACCTTATCGTTTTCATCTCTGTATGGGAGCCGAAGCCTCGGAGCTTCGAAGCCTCGAAGCTTCGAGGCTTCGGAGACGCGGAGCCGAAGCCTCGACTCATTTAACGAGCCGTTCTGATTTTCATTTCTTAAGTACGTCACTCCTTAAGTTGGCTCCGCCTCCTCTGTTAAGCCCCGCCCCCCACCTCCACTCTGCTGGACGGATGAAGCCAGCTTCTGGTGGAAATGTTCTGCTGTCAGCTGCACTGAGGAGCATGCATCTTCCATCCAGCAGCAGCCTCAGAGGATATAAGAGCCCAGTGGATAAACTATATCTGAGGCTAATGCTCCAGCAGAGTTAGCTAAAGACTGTGAATGTGCAGCAGACACTTTTCATCCCACTGTTTTAACAACTTGGTCCAGTTCAGCGCTGGACTGAAGGAGCTGAGCCAACATATGGGTCATGACGTCAGCAGCAGCGCCCTCTGGCCTCTGAGTTCTGGTCCTCTGTTATGTGATGAAGCAGCTCTGCTCAGACAATAAAGCAGCAGTTCCAGGCTGTAAATGCGCTGCTTCTCTCGCGTTCAGACGCGCTCCTCCTGCTCGGTGACGTCACAGGCCTCCCCCCCCCCGTGCGCTTCATGGTGGAGTTTGTCTGAGGAAGATTCTCTGAGATGCAAATGTGACGGACTCCTGATGCTCTTATCGGGCAGGAAGCTGGACCTGCGTGACGTCTGCAGGCAAATGAGACGCAGCGGTGCGGGCGCGTGCCCTCCAGCTCCGGGTCAGCATTGTGCGCTTCCTGCATCCTCATCGGGTCTGAACCGGGCTCAGTTTGGCCGAACCGGGCTCAGTTTGGCTCAGTTTGGCTGAACCGGGCTCAGTTTGGCTGAACCGGGCTGAGTTTGGCTCAGTTTGGCTGAACTGGGCTCAGTTTGGCTCAGTTTGGCTGAACCGGGCTCAGTTTGGCTCAGTTTGACCGAACCGGGCTCAGTTTGGCTCAGTTTGGCTGAACCGGGCTGAGTTTGGCTGAACCGGGCTGAGTTTGGCTCAGTTTGGCTGAACCGGGCTCAGTTTGGCTGAACCGGGCTCAGTTTGACCGAACCGGGCTCAGTTTGACCGAACCGGGCTCAGTTTGACCGAACCGGGCTCAGTTTGGCTGAACCGGGCTCAGTTTGGCTCAGTTTGGCTCAGTTTGGCTGAACCGGGCTGAGTTTGGCTGAACCGGGCTGAGTTTGGCTGAACCGGGCTGAGTTTGGCTGAACCGGGCTGAGTTTGGCTCAGTTTGGCTGAACCGGGCTCAGTTTGGCTGAACCGGGCTCAGTTTGGCTGAATCGGGCTGAGTTTGGCTCAGTTTGGCTGAACCGGGCTGAGTTTGGCTGAACCCGGCTGAGTTTGGCTGAACCGGGCTCAGTTTGGCTGAACCGGGCTGAGTTTGGCTGATCCGGGCTGAGTTTGGCTCAGTTTGGCTGAACCGGGCTCAGTTTGGCAGAACCGGGCTCAGTTTGGCTCAGTTTGGCTGAACCGGGCTCAGTTTGGCTCAGTTTGGCTGAACCGGGCTGAGTTTGGCTCAGTTTGGCTGAACCGGGCTGAGTTTGGCTGAACCGGGCTGAGTTTGGCTGAACCGGGCTGAGTTTGACTGAACCGGGCTGCACTGACCTCACTCTAAGTCATTCTTCGGCCTCGCGCTCGTTGTAAATCATTCACACACCTGAAATATCACCTTTTTATTCACTTCTCCATGAAAAGTTCCGCTGAGAACAACAAAAGCACCGATTTTACAGCGCAGCACAAAACCAAGCCGCAGGCAGAGGTAAGTACCCCCCCCCCCCCTGCTCCCAGGTGTCACCTGTCAGACCTGCTGATACATTAAAATATATCAGAGTCTCTTTGTTTATGGGACAAAACGCAGAAATGATGTCGGACTGAACTTTTTGTTTCTGTCAGATTGTTGGAGAACAAAAACTGAACATTCAGATTTCTGCCTCCATCAGCATGAAGCTGCCGTTTTACCTGCTGCAGCGCGCGGGTGGAGGAGCCTGATCGGGTGGAGCCTGATCGGGTGGAGGAGTCTGATCAGGTGGAGGCTGATCAGGTGGAGGCTGATCAGGTGGAGCCTGATCGGGTGGAGGCTGATCGGGTGGAGGAGCCTGATCGGGTGGAGCCTGATAAGATGGAGGCTGATCGGGTGGAGGAGCCTGATCGGGTGGAGCCTGATAAGATGGAGCCTGATCAGGTGGAGGAGTCTGATCAGGTGGAGCCTGATCGGGTGGAGGCTGATCGGGTGGAGGAGCCTGATCGGGTGGAGCCTGATCGGGTGGAGGCTGATCAGGTGGAGGAGTCTGATCAGGTGGAGGCTGATCAGGTGGAGCCTGATCGGGTGGAGGCTGATCGGGTGGAGGAGCCTGATCGGGTGGAGCCTGATCAGATGGAGCCTGATTGGGTGGAGGAGTCTGATCGGGTGGAGCCTGATAAGATGGAGCCTGATAAGATGGAGCCTGATCGGGTGGAGGAGCCTGATCGGGTGGAGGAGCCTGATCAGGTGGAGGAGCCTGATCGGGTGGAGCCTGATAAGATGGAGCCTGATAAGATGGAGGAGCCTGATAAGATGGAGCCTGATTGGGTGGAGGAGCCTGATAAGATGGAGCCTGATTGGGTGGAGGAGCCTGATTGGGTGGAGCACACTGAGTTTTAAAGGAACTGAATGTATTTCTGTGTTAAAGGACGCGGTTCTGAAGCATTCAGCAGAACTTTTCATCTCTTTTGGACCGTTCGGTCTTAAATTTAGTTTTTAATGAGTTCTTTTGGGCGGAAGCGCCGCTTGTTGCCTCGTTGGATCCAGTCTGAGTCCGAACCGCACCGAACCCTCTCTGACACCGCCCCCGCCGGTGAGCCCGGGTCAGTGAAGCAGACACACCCTATCGGAGCCTCTCCGGGACGCACCGCCGCCCTCCCATCCTCCTCCTCCTCTCTGCTCTCCCCGCCTCTCTCCTCAAACTTTGGAGAGTTTTTGCGCGTCAGCTAGACGCAGTTTGGATTTTGCCGATTTGGAGTCTTTGGAAACTTTCAGCGCAAGGAAAGAACAAAAGAAGCTTCTGAGACTTTGCTGAGAGGCAGAATGATCCTGTGGGGGGGCCAGCCGCCGCTCCAGTGAGAACATGTGAGTCCTGAAATGTTAATTTTCACCCAGAAAAGCCGCTTTCTGCTCAGGATGGTGATGGTGGCGCGCGCAGAAGCCTCCTCTTGGAGGTGATCCAGCCCGTGGGTTCCGTTTATTTCCACCCGGGATCTCTGCGAAACTCTCAGTTTAAACCCTGATCTCAGCCTTTCAGCTGCTCTGAGCCGTGGCCGCGCGCCTGCTCTCGCGCTCGCTGCGTTCATTAGCGACTGAGCGGAGTTTGATGAGCAGAATCAGAGGAGCTGACTTTTCTCAGCTCGGAGCCGAAGGCTGTTCTGGAAAAAAGAGAAAACTTGTTTCCATGATGCTGCTGGCCGCCTATAGCTGCGTATGTTTACAGCCTGTTGGGTCGGGACTGTTTGTCCTGGAGGGTTCTGGACTTAACTGGATCCTTAAACAGTACAAACTTGTTCTGTTGTCGGTGATCCAGTAACGAGAGAAAATCTGCGGACAGAAGTTTGTGTTTTAGACCTTCAGAAAGTAAGAAAATGAGGAAATGCTGCCCAGATGAAGCATTTCTTTACATATTTCCATAGAAACAGGAAGCAGCTGCAGAGATTCACTGAAACATGATAAAACATGAACATAAACCCAGAATCTGAGGCAGAAACAGAGTTTTTATCAGTTCTCAGCAGCTTTAAAGTGAATCTCTGGTCTGAGCTCCTTTATTCTCCAACACAGCCTGAACCCTCTGAGACAAGCTTTCTGTCATTTCTTTAAGGAGTCTTCAGGAATAGTTCTCCAGGCTTCTTGAAGGACATCCCAAAGCTCTTCTTTGGATGTGGGCTGCCTTTTGTTCCGTTCTCTGTCAGATGATCCCACACTGCTTCAATAATGTTGAGGTCCGGGCTCTGGGGAGGATTCATCCCTCCATAAGACCTGTTGCCACTGATTTTCAGTCCACTTCTTGTGTCATTTGGCATAGCTCAGCCTTTTCTCCCTGTTTCCCTTCCTTAAGAACGGCTTCTTGACAGCCACCCTTCCATGGAGCCCATTTCTGATGAGGCTTGGGCCAACAGTAGATGGATCAGCTGAAGGTCCAGATGCATCTCTCAGGTCCTGTCAGGTCACAGCTGGATTTTTTCCTCTTTCTTAAGGACATCACTTTCAGATCCTGTTCATCTGCTGTAGATAGTTTTTTAGGCCTGACACTTCTTCTTTTGTCCTCCACTTGTCCAGTTTCCTCAAATGTTTTAAGGACACACTGCACACCATGCTGAGATATGCCAAGTTTTCAGCTAATAGCTCTTTGGGAATCACCTTGTTGCTGCAGAAATCCTATTTTCTGTCTGTCAAACTGTGTTTTCTTTGCTGTTTTTCATAGATGCAGCTAAAGAAATGGGAACAAATGATGTGTCTTTGTGACAAAGTGCCTAAAGATCCAGTTTAAAACGGCTTCTTTGCTAAGTTGTCTGTTCTGTGTCGACACAACACTGGTTCATCCCTTGAGTTAGGAGCCTTTTTCCTGCCTGAAGGGTTCAAAGGTCAGAGTTAAGTGGCTGAACAAAGAAAAAACACGTTTTTACAGTTCTGAGTTATTAGAGAAAGGTTTTTCTGTCACTTCCTGCTTCAGTTTCTGTGTTTAAATCTGTTTTCAATGTTAAACTTCAGTTTTCTGTCATAGAGGACTGAGACCAGAATAAACCCTGAATCACTTCTTTAAATCCGCTCTGACTGAATTCTTCAGATTAATCCCCTTCAGGAGGCCGTCTGATTCGTCTTTCTGTGGTTGATAAATGAGCCTTTTTGGTTCATTAGTCAAAAAAAACTTTGAATCTTCAGTGAAACTGAAGCTTTGAAAGGAGAAAAGTTCCCTTTTTAAGTAGCTGACACACGAGTGGAAAGGAAAACGATCTGATTCCAGATTTCTTTCTAAAAGCTCAAAGTGGTCCTAATAAAACTGATTATTGGTCAGTTTTGTCTCCTTAAAGAGTCAGCAGGTGGTGGGTGGAATGAATCGAGATCAATAGTTATACTTATAGTCTGATTCCTTCTTTAAACTCTTTAAACTGTCGTTTATAGTCTGATTCCTTCTTTAAACTCTTTAAACTGTCGTTTATAGTCTGATTCCTTCTTTAAACTCTTTAAACTGTCGTTTATAGTCTGATTCCTTCTTTAAACTCTTTAAACTGTCGTTTATAGTCTGATTCCTTCTTTAAACTCTTTAAACTGTCGTTTATAGTCTGATTCCTTCTTTAAACTCTTTAAACTGTCGTTTATAGTCTGATTCCTTCTTTAAACTCTTTAAACTGTCGTTTATAGTCTGATTCCTTCTTTAAACTCTTTAAACTGTCGTTTATAGTCTGATTCCTTCTTTAAACTCTTTAAACTGTCGTTTATAGTCTGATTCCTTCTTTAAACTCTTTAAACTGTCGTTTATAGTCTGATTCCTTCTTTAAACTCTTTAAACTGTCGTTTATAGTCTGATTCCTTCTTTAAACTCTTTAAACTGTCGTTTATAGTCTGATTCCTTCTTTAAACTCTTTAAACTGTCGTTTATAGTCTGATTCCTTCTTTAAACTCTTTAAACTGTCGTTTATAGTCTGATTCCTTCTTTAAACTCTTTAAACTGTCGTTTATAGTCTGATTCCTTCTTTAAACTCTTTAAACTGTTGTTTATAGTCTGATTCCTTCTTTAAACTCTTTAAACTGTCGTTTATAGTCTGATTCCTTCTTTAAACTCTTTAAACTGTCGTTTATAGTCTGATTCCTTCTTTAAACTCTTTAAACTGTCGTTTATAGTCTGATTCCTTCTTTAAACTCTTTAAACTGTCGTTTATAGTCTGATTCCTTCTTTAAACTCTTTAAACTGTCGTTTATAGTCTGATTCCTTCTTTAAACTCTTTAAACTGTCGTTTATAGTCTGATTCCTTCTTTAAACTCTTTAAACTGTTGTTTATAGTCTGATTCCTTCTTTAAACTCTTTAAACTGTCGTTTATAGTCCGATTCCTTCTTTAAACTCTTTAAACTGTCGTTTATAGTCTGATTCCTTCTTTAAACTCTTTAAACTGTCGTTTATAGTCTGATTCCTTCTTTAAACTCTTTAAACTGTCGTTTATAGTCTGATTCCTTCTTTAAACTCTTTAAACTGTCGTTTATAGTCTGATTCCTTCTTTAAACTCTTTAAACTGTCGTTTATAGTCTGATTCCTTCTTTAAACTCTTTAAACTGTCGTTTATAGTCTGATTCCTTCTTTAAACTCTTTAAACTGTCGTTTATAGTCTGATTCCTTCTTTAAACTCTTTAAACTGTCGTTTATAGTCTGATTCCTTCTTTAAACTCTTTAAACTGTCGTTTATAGTCTGATTCCTTCTTTAAACTCTTTAAACTGTCGTTTATAGTCTGATTCCTTCTTTAAACTCTTTAAACTGTCGTTTATAGTCTGATTCCTTCTTTAAACTCTTTAAACTGTCGTTTATAGTCTGATTCCTTCTTTAAACTCTTTAAACTGTCGTTTATAGTCTGATTCCTTCTTTAAACTCTTTAAACTGTCGTTTATAGTCTGATTCCTTCTTTAAACTCTTTAAACTGTCGTTTATAGTCTGATTCCTTCTTTAAACTCTTTAAACTGTCGTTTATAGTCTGATTCCTTCTTTAAACTCTTTAAACTGTCGTTTATAGTCTGATTCCTTCTTTAAACTCTTTAAACTGTTGTTTATAGTCTGATTCCTTCTTTAAACTCTTTAAACTGTCGTTTATAGTCTGATTCCTTCTTTAAACTCTTTAAACTGTCGTTTATAGTCTGATTCCTTCTTTAAACTCTTTAAACTGTCGTTTATAGTCTGATTCCTTCTTTAAACTCTTTAAACTGTCGTTTATAGTCTGATTCCTTCTTTAAACTCTTTAAACTGTCGTTTATAGTCTGATTCCTTCTTTAAACTCTTTAAACTGTCGTTTATAGTCTGATTCCTTCTTTAAACTCTTTAAACTGTTGTTTATAGTCTGATTCCTTCTTTAAACTCTTTAAACTGTCGTTTATAGTCCGATTCCTTCTTTAAACTCTTTAAACTGTCGTTTATAGTCTGATTCCTTCTTTAAACTCTTTAAACTGTCGTTTATAGTCTGATTCCTTCTTTAAACTCTTTAAACTGTCGTTTATAGTCTGATTCCTTCTTTAAACTCTTTAAACTGTCGTTTATAGTCTGATTCCTTCTTTAAACTCTTTAAACTGTCGTTTATAGTCTGATTCCTTCTTTAAACTCTTTAAACTGTCGTTTATAGTCTGATTCCTTCTTTAAACTCTTTAAACTGTCGTTTATAGTCTGATTCCTTCTTTAAACTCTTTAAACTGTCGTTTATAGTCTGATTCCTTCTTTAAACTCTTTAAACTGTCGTTTATAGTCTGATTCCTTCTTTAAACTCTTTAAACTGTCGTTTATAGTCTGATTCCTTCTTTAAACTCTTTAAACTGTCGTTTATAGTCTGATTCCTTCTTTAAACTCTTTAAACTGTCGTTTATAGTCTGATTCCTTCTTTAAACTCTTTAAACTGTCGTTTATAGTCTGATTCCCTCTTTAAACTTTTTAAACTGTCGTTTATAGTCTGATTCCTTCTTTAAACTCTTTAAACTGTCGTTTATAGTCTGATTCCCTCTTTAAACTCTTTAAACTGTCGTTTATAGTCTGATTCCTTCTTTAAACTGTCGTTTATAGTCTGATTCCTTCTTTAAACTCTTTAAACTGTCGTTTATAGTCTGATTCCCTCTTTAAACTCTTTAAACTGTCGTTTATAGTCTGATTCCTTCTTTAAACTGTCGTTTATAGTCTGATTCCTTCTTTAAACTCTTTAAACTGTCGTTTATAGTCTGATTCCTTCTTTAAACTCTTTAAACTGTCGTTTATAGTCTGATTCCTTCTTTAAACTCTTTAAACTGTCGTTTATAGTCTGATTCCTTCTTTAAACTCTTTAAACTGTCGTTTATAGTCTGATTCCTTCTTTAAACTCTTTAAACTGTCGTTTATAGTCTGATTCCTTCTTTAAACTCTTTAAACTGTCGTTTATAGTCTGATTCCTTCTTTAAACTCTTTAAACTGTCGTTTATAGTCTGATTCCTTCTTTAAACTCTTTAAACTGTCGTTTATAGTCTGATTCCTTCTTTAAACTGTCGTTTATAGTCCGATTCCTTCTTTAAACTCTTTAAACTGTCGTTTATAGTCTGATTCCTTCTTTAAACTCTTTAAACTGTCGTTTATAGTCTGATTCCTTCTTTAAACTCTTTAAACTGTCGTTTATAGTCTGATTCCTTCTTTAAACTCTTTAAACTGTCGTTTATAGTCTGATTCCTTCTTTAAACTCTTTAAACTGTCGTTTATAGTCTGATTCCTTCTTTAAACTCTTTAAACTGTCGTTTATAGTCTGATTCCTTCTTTAAACTCTTTAAACTGTCGTTTATAGTCTGATTCCTTCTTTAAACTCTTTAAACTGTCGTTTATAGTCTGATTCCTTCTTTAAACTCTTTAAACTGTCGTTTATAGTCTGATTCCTTCTTTAAACTCTTTAAACTGTCGTTTATAGTCTGATTCCCTCTTTAAACTTTTTAAACTGTCGTTTATAGTCTGATTCCTTCTTTAAACTCTTTAAACTGTCGTTTATAGTCTGATTCCTTCTTTAAACTGTCGTTTATAGTCCGATTCCTTCTTTAAACTCTTTAAACTGTCGTTTATAGTCTGATTCCTTCTTTAAACTCTTTAAACTGTCGTTTATAGTCTGATTCCTTCTTTAAACTCTTTAAACTGTCGTTTATAGTCTGATTCCTTCTTTAAACTCTTTAAACTGTCGTTTATAGTCTGATTCCTTCTTTAAACTCTTTAAACTGTCGTTTATAGTCTGATTCCTTCTTTAAACTCTTTAAACTGTCGTTTATAGTCTGATTCCTTCTTTAAACTCTTTAAACTGTCGTTTATAGTCTGATTCCTTCTTTAAACTCTTTAAACTGTCGTTTATAGTCTGATTCCTTCTTTAAACTCTTTAAACTGTCGTTTATAGTCTGATTCCTTCTTTAAACTCTTTAAACTGTCGTTTATAGTCTGATTCCTTCTTTAAACTCTTTAAACTGTCGTTTATAGTCTGATTCCTTCTTTAAACTCTTTAAACTGTCGTTTATAGTCTGATTCCTTCTTTAAACTCTTTAAACTGTCGTTTATAGTCTGATTCCTTCTTTAAACTCTTTAAACTGTCGTTTATAGTCTGATTCCTTCTTTAAACTCTTTAAACTGTCGTTTATAGTCTGATTCCCTCTTTAAACTCTTTAAACTGTCGTTTATAGTCTGATTCCTTCTTTAAACTCTTTAAACTGTCGTTTATAGTCTGATTCCTTCTTTAAACTCTTTAAACTGTCGTTTATAGTCTGATTCCTTCTTTAAACTCTTTAAACTGTCGTTTATAGTCTGATTCCTTCTTTAAACTCTTTAAACTGTCGTTTATAGTCTGATTCCTTCTTTAAACTCTTTAAACTGTCGTTTATAGTCTGATTCCTTCTTTAAACTGTCGTTTATAGTCTGATTCCTTCTTTAAACTGTCGTTTATAGTCTGATTCCTTCTTTAAACTCTTTAAACTGTCGTTTATAGTCTGATTCCTTCTTTAAACTCTTTAAACTGTCGTTTATAGTCTGATTCCTTCTTTAAACTCTTTAAACTGTCGTTTATAGTCTGATTCCCTCTTTAAACTCTTTAAACTGTCGTTTATAGTCTGATTCCTTCTTTAAACTCTTTAAACTGTCGTTTATAGTCTGATTCCTTCTTTAAACTCTTTAAACTGTCGTTTATAGTCTGATTCCTTCTTTAAACTCTTTAAACTGTCGTTTATAGTCTGATTCCTTCTTTAAACTCTTTAAACTGTCGTTTATAGTCTGATTCCTTCTTTAAACTCTTTAAACTGTCGTTTATAGTCTGATTCCCTCTTTAAACTCTTTAAACTGTCGTTTATAGTCTGATTCCTTCTTTAAACTCTTTAAACTGTCGTTTATAGTCTGATTCCTTCTTTAAACTCTTTAAACTGTCGTTTATAGTCTGATTCCTTCTTTAAACTCTTTAAACTGTCGTTTATAGTCTGATTCCTTCTTTAAACTCTTTAAACTGTCGTTTATAGTCTGATTCCTTCTTTAAACTCTTTAAACTGTCGTTTATAGTCTGATTCCTTCTTTAAACTCTTTAAACTGTCGTTTATAGTCTGATTCCTTCTTTAAACTCTTTAAACTGTCGTTTATAGTCTGATTCCTTCTTTAAACTCTTTAAACTGTCGTTTATAGTCTGATTCCTTCTTTCTGCTTCACCAAAGTCTCACTTTCACGGTTTAACTTCAGGCGGATATTTAAGTCGAGGTGAGGTTGTGGAGAGTAAAGATGGCGCTACAGAAGCTATCAGGATGTTATTCAGTAGAAAAGCTTCAGAAACCGTCCCTGCTCAGGTAAAAGTCTCTTCTTTATCGGGGGGTTATCAAAGAAAGGGTTGTTTAAGGTGGAACCTGCTGCTGCCAGCTGTTACACAACCTGAGAGAGAGCTGCTCTGTTTAAAGATGTCAGGGGGGGGGGGGCACCTGTTCCCAGGTGGACTGGCTGCAGAGTGGGGGGGGGGCACCTGTTCCCAGGTGGAGCCGGGGGGAGGCAGCTGCTGGTCGGGTGGTGCAGAGAGGAATGTGGTTTAATTAAGTTGGAGGTTTGATCTCTGGAGCCTGATGACATTCTTTTATTTCACCTGATCTTTAAAGCTTTGGAGCTGTCAGAAACCTCGGTGTCAGACCCAGTCTGGGTGGAACCGGGCCGGCCGCCCAGAGTTAGCGTCACTCAGGTGTTCTGGAGGTGTTCTCTGAGGAGATGGGTCCTTTAAAGGGTTCCCAAACCCAGTCTGGGTGGAACCGGGCCGGCCGCCCAGAGTTAGCATCACTCAGGTGTTCTGGAGGTGTTCTGGAGGTGTTCTCTGAGGAGATGGGTCCTTTAAAGGTTCCCAAACCCAGTCTGGGTGGAACCGGGCCGGCCGCCCAGAGTTAGCATCACTCAGGTGTTCTGGAGGTGTTCTGGAGGTGTTCTCTGAGGAGATGGGTCCTTTAAAGGGTTCCCAAACCCAGTCTGGGTGGAACCGGGCCGGCCGCCCAGAGTTAGCGTCACTCAGGTGTTCTGGAGGTGTTCTCTGAGGAGATGGGTCCTTTAAAGGGTTCCCAAACCCAGTCTGGGTGGAACCGGGCCGGCCGCCCAGAGTTAGCGTCACTCAGGTGTTCTGGAGGTGTTCTCTGAGGAGATGGGTCCTTTAAAGGGTTCCCAAACCCAGTCTGGGTGGAACCGGGCCGACCGCCCAGAGTTAGCGTCACTCAGGTGTTCTGGAGGTGTTCTCTGAGGAGATGGGTCCTTTAAAGGGTCCCAAACCCAGTCTGGGTGGAACCGGGCCGGCCACCCAGAGGAAGCATCACTCAGGTGTTCTGGAGGTGTTCTCTGAGGAGATGGGTCCTTTAAAGGGTTCCCAAACCCAGTCTGGGTGGAACCGGGCCGACCGCCCAGAGTTAGCGTCACTCAGGTGTTCTGGAGGTGTTCTGGAGGTGTTCTCTGAGGAGATGGGTCCTTTAAAGGTTCCCAAACCCAGCTGCAGACACACAAGTCTGATTCAGGCAGCCGTGGAGGTCAGGACGGGTTCTGGACGGGTTCTGGACCACCTGTGGGGGTTCTGTGGCAGATGGAAAGAGACGCTGCCTCCAGGATGTCTGCCATCGAAGCTATTTATTCCCCCACTGATCAGCCACAACATTAAGACCACCGGCCTGACTCTGAGGCTCGTGTCTGGTACCGGGCGCTTTGGGTTCTGTAGGATTTGGGGTGGGTCCTTCTGGATTGGGCCTGACCCCCCCACAGATCCCATCAGATCCCTTCAGACTGGATTCTGGGGAGTTTGGAGGCAGTTGGACACCTCTGCTCTTGGTTGTGTTGGAGCTGCTGTTGGTGCTTTTTGAGCAGCCAGAATGAAGAAGATTCTCCTAATTTTTGGCGTTTTTTTCCTCAGAAAGGATGAAACTCAGCTGATTATCGTCACTGGTTTGTCGTTAATTCATCTTTAAGTTCAGCCCAAACCGCGCCGCCACGCCTCAGTCTGAGGTTCATTACCGCTGTTGCTACAGGGTTGATGGGAGCAGTTTTATGTGCATACTTTCTCCACATAATTCACAGATTTACAGCCATGTGTGACAGGAAGTTGGCTGCAGTTATGAAACCCGTGTGGAGCTCAGAGCGGCGCCGACAGATTCTTAAAGCTGCGACTCTGCAGAGACTTTATCTGAGTTCCAGAGAGGAGGCTGATGGACGAACTAATGGCTCAAAGAAAAGCAGGAGATCTCAGATTAGGGTCAGCAGAGTGCTTCATCCTCTCCCTTTCGGATCTCTGAGGAAACACAGGCAGGTTCTGGTGCTGAAGAGGAACGTTCTGTTGGAAAACAGCAGCATTTAGAGATGTTTCACTGTGCTTTTTATGAGCAGGAGCATGATATGAGGCAGGCTTGAGTTTCCGAAGCTCTGCTTCATTTCAGAATGAAGCTGGAACCAAACCCGACTTATGTGGAAATGGACTTTTCCTGGCTTCCCGGGTTCCACCTCCTCTATAAAACACACATGTGGCGCAGACTCGATTCCCCCTGAATTCCATGACTCTGAAAGCATTCGCAGATAAGCACCATGAGGGTGGAAGAGCTCAGAAAACAGCCGACATGTGAAGCTGCAGCGAACAGGAGAAGCTCCTGCAGGAAACACCTGAAACCAGAGAGTTCTCCTCAGTTCTTCAGGGTCCCGGCAGCTGCTCCAAAGCATCAGGAAGACGTTGGTTTGGATCCAAAGTGATTCAGTCTGAGGTTCTTCTTCCTTCTCCTGCTGTGAAGCACTCTGATCCAGGACTTTGAGTGTTTCCTGCAGGAAAAGCTGCTCCAGAGCATCAGGAGAAGCTCCTGCAGGAAACACCTGAAACCTGAGAGTTCTCCTCAGTTCTTCAGGGTCCCAGCAGCTGCTCCAAAGCATCAGGAAGACGTTTTCTTCTTCTTTCTCCTGCTGTGAAGCACTCTGATCCAGGACCTCAGGTGTTTCCTGCAGGAAAAGCTGCTCCAGAGCATCAGGAGAAGGAAACACCTGAAACCCGAGAGTTCTCCTCAGTTCTTCAGGGTCCCGGCAGCTGCTCCAAAGCATCAGGAAGACGTTTTCTTCTTCTTTCTCCTGCTGTGAAACAATCTGATCCAGGACTTTGAGTGTTTCCTGCAGGAAAAGCTGCTCCAGAGCATCAGGAGAAGCTCCTGCAGGAAACACCTGAAACCTGAGAGTTCTCCTCAGTTCTTCAGGGTCCCGGCAGCTGCTCCAGAGCATCAGGAAGACGTTGGTTTGGATCCAAAGTGATTCAGTCTGAGGTTCTTCTTCCTTCCCCTGCTGTGAAGCACTCTGATCCAGGACCTCAGGTGTTTCCTGCAGGAAAAGCTGCTCCAGAGCATCAGGAGAAGCTCCTGCAGGAAACACCTGAAACCTGAGAGTTCTCCTCAGTTCTTCAGGGTCCCGGCAGCTGCTCCAGAGCATCAGGAAGACGTTGGTTTGGATCCAAAGTGATTCAGTCTGAGGTTCTTCTTCCTTCTCCTGCTGTGAAACACTCTGATCCAGGACCTCAGGTCCACAAAATGTCTGACCGGAGGAGGGTTTGCAGGCTGCCGTCCAGCCCTGCAGACATGAATCGCTGCCTTTATGCGGCGGTCCGCAGCCTTCGCTGACCTCGCTCCACTTGTCATTCGCTCCTGTTTCCACGCTGGAGATGGAGGCGGGAGGAGGAGGGGCGGCGAGGAAACGGGACGCACGGCGTGACAAAGAGGCGAGTTTTCTTTAATGTCAGCAGCTGCATGAATTTGCAGCTCTGCTTTAAATATTTATGACACGTTTTCCTTGGCAGCAGAGGCTCGACTTCACTTTCAATAAAGGAAGAAAAGAAAAGTTCTGATTAAAAATCAACTCCTTTGGTTCCGGTCATATTTGATCTGCAGAGCGTTTGATGATCCAACAAAGTCATAAAGCTTGGAGTCTCCCCTCCTGCAGCTGAACGGCTGATTCTGAGCAACCGAGGACGTGTCCAGAGGCTCGTTTAGGCCCGAGCTGAAAGAAGTCCAGCTGAGGTGGTCCGATGCAGCCGAGTCCTGACAGAACCGTCATGGAGTCCGTTTGGACACAGAGACAGAACCGTCACAGACAGAACTGCTGCTGCACCTGATTCTGATTGGGTTCTGTAAGCTTTAGCAAAACGCCTGGAAACAGAAACATGATCCGAGTCTGCTGCTGTTGGTTGGTTTGATTCATCAGCCAGCAGGAACCAGCAGAACCAGCAGGAACCGGCAGGAACCAGCAGAACCAGCAGGAACCGGCAGGAACCAGCAGGAACCAGCAGGAACCAGCAGGAACCAGCAGGAACCGGCAGGAACCGGAAGGAACCAGCAGGAACCGGAAGGAACCAGCAGGAACCGGCAGGAACCGGCAGGAACCAGCAGCCTGTTTTCCAGCAGGAACCAGCAGGAACAAGCAGCCTGTTATCCAGCAGGAACCAGCAGGAACCAGCAGCCTGTTATCCAGCAGGAACCAGCAGAACCCACCAGCCTGTTATCCAGCAGGAACCAGCAGGAACCAGCAGCCTGTTATCCAGCAGGAACCAGCAGGAACCAGCAGCCTGTTATCCAGCAGGAACCAGCAGGAACCAGCAGGAACCAGCAGAACCCACCAGTCTGTTATCCAGCAGGAACCAGCAGGAACCAGCAGCCTGTTATCCAGCAGGAACCAGCAGAACCCACCAGTCTGTTATCCAGCAGGAACCAGCAGAACCCACCAGTCTGTTATCCAGCAGGAACCAGCAGGAACAAGCAGCCTGTTATCCAGCAGGAACCAGCAGGAACCAGCAGCCTGTTATCCAGCAGGAACCAGCAGAACCCACCAGCCTGTTATCCAGCAGGAACCAGCAGGAACAAGCAGTCTGTTATCCAGCAGGAACCAGCAGGAACCAGCAGGAACCAGCAGAACCCACCAGCCTGTTATCCAGCAGGAACCAGCAGGAACCAGCAGAACCCACCAGCCTGTTATCCAGCAGGAACCAGCAGGAACCAGCAGAACCCACCAGCCTGTTATCCAGCAGGAACCAGCAGGAACCGGCAGGAACCAGCAGGAACCGGCAGGAACCAGCAGGAACCGGCAGGTCACCAGTGGAGTAGGTCCAGACGGCAGTGTGGCTGATAGCGTGACTCCTTTGGTGCCTGATTTAGGTTTTTATGGCAACTCATTCAGAAGAAACTCTGTTCTACTCCTACAGACGCTTCTCTGAAGGAAACTTTCACTCTTAACCTGTTTGATTTGGACTTTCCAGCTTGATTTTATATATAAATAAATATTTCAGATGAAGTATAAAGAATCTGAGGTTTATTTGTTAAGGATCTTAAGACTAAAACCATGAAGCGATCACAGGCCCACAGCAGCTTAAAGTTGGTTTAATCCTTTGAATTTAACTCTTTTTCTGCTTCTTTCCTTCGTCTTAAAGCCAACAATCTGAGTTAGTTTTAAAGGTAACTTTGGTAACTCTTCCACACAAACCGCCTCATTAGCAGCTGAGCCTCTGGTTGCCTGTAACAACATCATCATCCCATGATTGGCTCCCTGAGGACGCACTCAGAAACATCGAAGCGTAGGTGGATCCCTGGCCACTCGTTTATCTCGGCCTGTGGCTGTAACTCACCGATAAACACAGTCAGCTGACAGCTGAAGAGCAGAAACAGCTTCCTGTCCATCTGAGCGACTGCAGCGGATTGATGTTGGACTTTATTATTTCAACAGTTTGGTTTGTTGTCAGGTTTAAACTCACAACTTTAAACCTTCTCTCACCTCTGTTTCTTTCTGCTTTCAAACCTTCCCTCACCTCTGTTTCTTTTTGCTTTCAAACCTTCCCTCACCTCTGTTTCTTTTTGCTTTCAAACCTTCCCTCGCCTCTGTTTCTTTTTGCTTTCAAACCTTCCCTCACCTCTGTTTCTTTCTGCTTTCAAACCTTCCCTCACCTCTGTTTCTTTCTGCTTTCAAACCTTCCCTCACCTCTGTTTCTTTTTGCTTTCAAACCTTCCCTCGCCTCTGTTTCTTTTTGCTTTCAAACCTTCCCTCACCTCTGTTTCTTTCTGCTTTCAAACCTTCCCTCACCTCTGTTTCTTTCTGCTTTCAAACCTTCCCTCACCTCTGTTTCTTTTTGCTTTCAAACCTTCCTTCACCTCTGTTTCTTTTTGCTTTCAAACCTTCCCTCACCTCTGTTTCTTTTTGCTTTCAAACCTTCCCTCACCTCTGTTTCTTTTTGCTTTCAAACCTTCCCTCACCTCTGTTTCTTTTTGCTTTCAAACCTTCCCTCACCTCTGTTTCTTTTTGCTTTCAAACCTTCCCTCGCTGTGTTTCTTTCTGCTTTCAAACCTTTCCCTCACCTCTGTTTCTTTTTGCTTTCAAACCTTCCTTCACCTCTGTTTCTTTCTGCTTTCAAACCTTCCCTCACCTCTGTTTCTTTTTGCTTTCAAACCTTCCTTCACCTCTGTTTCTTTTTGCTTTCAAACCTTCCCTCACCTCTGTTTCTTTCTGCTTTCAAACCTTCCCTCGCCTCTGTTTCTTTGTGCTTTCAAACCTTCCCTCACCTCTGTTTCTTTTTGCTTTCAAACCTTCCCTCACCTCTGTTTCTTTTTGCTTTCAAACCTTCCTTCACCTCTGTTTCTTTTTGCTTTCAAACCTTCCCTCACCTCTGTTTCTTTTTGCTTTCAAACCTTCCCTCACCTCTGTTTCTTTTTGCTTTCAAACCTTCCCTCACCTCTGTTTCTTTTTGCTTTCAAACCTTCCCTCACCTCTGTTTCTTTTTGCTTTCAAACCTTCCCTCGCTGTGTTTCTTTCTGCTTTCAAACCTTCGCTCACCTCTGTTTCTTTTTGCTTTCAAACCTTCCTTCACCTCTGTTTCTTTCTGCTTTCAAACCTTCCCTCACCTCTGTTTCTTTTTGCTTTCAAACCTTCCTTCACCTCTGTTTCTTTTTGCTTTCAAACCTTCCTTCACCTCTGTTTCTTTTTGCTTTCAAACCTTCCCTCACCTCTGTTTCTTTTTGCTTTCAAACCTTCCCTCACCTCTGTTTCTTTTTGCTTTCAAACCTTCCCTCACCTCTGTTTCTTTTTGCTTTCAAACCTTCCCTCGCCTCTGTTTCTTTTTGCTTTCAAACCTTCCCTCACCTCTGTTTCTTTCTGCTTTCAAACCTTCCCTCGCTGTGTTTCTTTCTGCTTTCAAACCTTCGCTCACCTCTGTTTCTTTTTGCTTTCAAACCTTTCCCTCACCTCTGTTTCTTTTTGCTTTCAAACCTTCCTTCACCTCTGTTTCTTTTTGCTTTCAAACCTTTCCCTCACCTCTGTTTCTTTTTGCTTTCAAACCTTCCTTCACCTCTGTTTCTTTCTGCTTTCAAACCTTCCTTCACCTCTGTTTCTTTTTGCTTTCAAACCTTTCCCTCGCCTCTGTTTCTTTTTGCTTTCAAACCTTCCCTCGCCTCTGTTTCTTTCTGCTTTCAAACCTTCATTCGCCTCTGTTTCTTTTTGCTTTCAAACCTTCCCTCACCTCTGTTTCTTTCTGCTTTCAAACCTTCCTTCACCTCTGTTTCTTTTTGCTTTCAAACCTTTCCCTCGCCTCTGTTTCTTTTTGCTTTCAAACCTTCCCTCGCCTCTGTTTCTTTCTGCTTTCAAACCTTCATTCGCCTCTGTTTCTTTTTGCTTTCAAACCTTCCCTCACCTCTGTTTCTTTTTGCTTTCAAACCTTCCCTCACCTCTGTTTCTTTTTGCTTTCAAACCTTCCCTCACCTCTGTTTCTTTTTGCTTTCAAACCTTCCCTCACCTCTGTTTCTTTTTGCTTTCAAACCTTCCCTCACCTCTGTTTCTTTTTGCTTTCAAACCTTCCTTCACCTCTGTTTCTTTTTGCTTTCAAACCTTCCCTCACCTCTGTTTCTTTCTGCTTTCAAACCTTCCTTCACCTCTGTTTCTTTTTGCTTTCAAACCTTTCCCTCGCCTCTGTTTCTTTTTGCTTTCAAACCTTCCCTCGCCTCTGTTTCTTTCTGCTTTCAAACCTTCATTCGCCTCTGTTTCTTTTTGCTTTCAAACCTTCCCTCACCTCTGTTTCTTTTTGCTTTCAAACCTTCCTTCACCTCTGTTTCTTTTTGCTTTCAAACCTTCCCTCACCTCTGTTTCTTTCTGCTTTCAAACCTTCCCTCACCTCTGTTTCTTTTTGCTTTCAAACCTTCCCTCACCTCTGTTTCTTTCTGCTTTCAAACCTTCCCTCGCTGTGTTTCTTTCTGCTTTCAAACCTTCGCTCACCTCTGTTTCTTTTTGCTTTCAAACCTTTCCCTCACCTCTGTTTCTTTTTGCTTTCAAACCTTCCTTCACCTCTGTTTCTTTTTGCTTTCAAACCTTTCCCTCACCTCTGTTTCTTTTTGCTTTCAAACCTTCCTTCACCTCTGTTTCTTTCTGCTTTCAAACCTTCCTTCACCTCTGTTTCTTTTTGCTTTCAAACCTTTCCCTCGCCTCTGTTTCTTTTTGCTTTCAAACCTTCCCTCGCCTCTGTTTCTTTCTGCTTTCAAACCTTCATTCGCCTCTGTTTCTTTTTGCTTTCAAACCTTCCCTCACCTCTGTTTCTTTCTGCTTTCAAACCTTCCTTCACCTCTGTTTCTTTTTGCTTTCAAACCTTTCCCTCGCCTCTGTTTCTTTTTGCTTTCAAACCTTCCCTCGCCTCTGTTTCTTTCTGCTTTCAAACCTTCATTCGCCTCTGTTTCTTTTTGCTTTCAAACCTTCCCTCACCTCTGTTTCTTTTTGCTTTCAAACCTTCCCTCACCTCTGTTTCTTTTTGCTTTCAAACCTTCCCTCACCTCTGTTTCTTTTTGCTTTCAAACCTTCCCTCACCTCTGTTTCTTTTTGCTTTCAAACCTTCCCTCACCTCTGTTTCTTTTTGCTTTCAAACCTTCCTTCACCTCTGTTTCTTTTTGCTTTCAAACCTTCCCTCACCTCTGTTTCTTTCTGCTTTCAAACCTTCCTTCACCTCTGTTTCTTTTTGCTTTCAAACCTTCCCTCGCCTCTGTTTCTTTCTGCTTTCAAACCTTCATTCGCCTCTGTTTCTTTTTGCTTTCAAACCTTCCCTCACCTCTGTTTCTTTTTGCTTTCAAACCTTCCTTCACCTCTGTTTCTTTTTGCTTTCAAACCTTCCCTCACCTCTGTTTCTTTCTGCTTTCAAACCTTCCCTCACCTCTGTTTCTTTTTGCTTTCAAACCTTCCTTCACCTCTGTTTCTTTTTGCTTTCAAACCTTCCCTCGCCTCTGTTTCTTTTTGCTTTCAAACCTTCCCTCGCCTCTGTTTCTTTCTGCTTTCAAACCTTCATTCGCCTCTGTTTCTTTTTGCTTTCAAACCTTTCCCTCGCCTCTGTTTCTTTCTGCTTTCAAACCTTCCCTCACCTCTGTTTCTTTTTGCTTTAAAACCTTCCCTCACCTCTGTTTCTTTCTGCTTTCAAACCTTCCCTCACCTCTGTTTCTTTTTGCTTTAAAACCTTCCCTCACCTCTGTTTCTTTCTGCTTTCAAACCTTCCCTCACCTCTGTTTCTTTTTACTTTCATTGAAGCACTTTTAAAGACCAGCAGCAGCTGAGGACTACAAGCTGTTCATGTGATTATGAGCTCAGCTGATTTACATGTTGTCTCATTTAAACTTTGTGAACGTGAGAATCTCCTGGTGTCCGGAGGAAATGACCTGATGTTCTTCTTTGTTCTTCAGGGAGTCCTGTTCAGGTGACGGAGGTGGTGGGTGGAGGCTCCGT